>CM031236.1:47870313-48382813 GCA_018340775.1 Taxus wallichiana var. yunnanensis
GAGATAAGAAGGTTTTGTTGACGAGTGAAAAGAAGGCTCAGTTGATGGGTGACAAGAAGGATATGTTGATGGGTGACAAGAATAACCTTTTGACACACGACAAGAAGACTCGGTTAACACGTGACAAGGTCTATTAATGTTCTGAATGGCCTAGAACTCCCTTCCAGAAAATCAACTTTTAAGAACTTGGTCATTTTCAACCTTTTTGGGTTGGGCGCAAGAACCATTGTTGCAACATCTTGCAAAACTACGCCCATCTTTGCCTTTGGCGCACTTCCTGGAGTGTCAACACTCCAAATGTTGCACCTCCCAAAAGTGCACCTAAGCGCACCCATCATCCTGTCGACACATCCAAACCCACGCCTAGGCACAATCTCCTCCATGTCGACATCTCTCCCAGTGCACCAAAGAAAAAGTGGTTGGCACATTAAATGTGGACTTTTCTATATATATGCACATTGAACCTGTCATTTTCACAAGTTGAAAATCGTGAAAATTATTCCTTTGCACCTGTCATTATCCTGTCAGCCCGCGTGCGCGTGCCATTCGTCATGATCGTGGACCCCACTTCTTTCCTTCGTCATTATTTATACCGGGTAAGTGGTTTCTACCATCCTTGTTGTTGTTTTTATGGATGTTGGGCTAGGTGATTAGGATTGTTGAATAATAAAAATGAATCTAGAAGAAAGGGATAACACCATTTGCAAACCCTCCTTTCCCTTTCTTCCAGATCTACAAATCTGGAAGGCTCGGCCTCAAAAATAACTCATGCCCATTTGTCCTTCACTCCTTGCCTTGCTAGGTTTTCCCTCCTGGACATCAAAATCTGAGCCAAAAGAGTAAAAATCGAGAAAAAGGGAAATCATAACATAGTGAAACTATTTTCACTATGGCGCATTACAAACTCTGTTACACTAAACACATCGCGCCCTTTGGTTCGCACATTTCATCAGTATGTTGCATCAAAAATAGTCATGCCATTGGCACATTAAAGGACCATGCAGCATAAACCTTTCCCGCCTTATAAAACATTGCAAAATTCCTAAGGCGCAAGCGCTGGCGCCAAAGCAACTACAACAACACTGCATGTTGTGTAAACCCTTTCCGCACACCACCGCAAACTAAGCCCCTTGGCGCACTTGACCTATGTGTTACACCTTCTACAAATGTGCTTGGCACACCTCACCCTCATGTAGAACATCTACCACATCTGCGCCAATGGCACACCCGAGACCTCTACACACCAAACAAATATGCACCCGGTTAAAGCACTTCTATGCGCTGCATATTTTCTTGACATCAACATCTGAATGTTGTGTGTAACCTTTCCGCCCCACCCCTTTTGCATTGCTTTCTCCCATGCAACACTCCCTAAAGGTGCACCTTGCTTTTCAAAGCCCTTGCAGCCTGCAGTAAAGCTGCGCCTTGCGCCCAGGCTCATAAGTTGATAATTTTTCATTCTACAAAGCTTTTATGGACAACTTGATGGCTAACATGGCCCTTCTATGTTGGAACTCTCTGATTCTTCTTGTAGAGCAACAACAATCCTCGAGTGCACTTATGTCTTCATCGAGTAAGAAGCCAACCAAGTCCAAAGGCAAAGCCAAGTTGATGGAGCAGAAATGAAGTATAAATACCAAAAGGTCAGGATGCCTGACTCACTTGCAGAGTGTGATCTCGATATCAGAGATTCAGAACTTGGGCATATAGACATGGATGACTTTTGGGCCAGAACCAAGAAGGTCACAGGCAGCCCGTGGATGGATAAATTGGTTGGTAGTGGTCTACACTTTGCTGCAGGGCTCCCAGTGAGCACAATTAATAATGAATTCATCATGTTGGTGGGCCGTTGTTACAACAAGGACACAAGATGTGTCGAAAATGAGGAAGGAAAAGTGATAATCAACCTCACAACCTGACACTTTGAAATTATCTTGGGCATCCCCCACCACAGACATTTTGTGGCAGTAAGTCAAGAAGACTGCATGAAGACTTGGACCGATAATGAGGACAAGTGCATGCAGATGATGAATGAGGTGTACCTCAAGAATAAAAAGGTGGCGAGCAGGTGGCCCCAAGTCATTCATCGCAGTGATTTTTCAGAAGAGCTGAGTGACACGATCACCTTCCTAAGTAGAGTACATGGGCTCCCTGATGCCCATTACTTTCACAAGTGGATGCTCAGGTATTTGGAAACAATGAATAAGAATGTGCCCGATCAACATTTTGGCTGGGGCGAGATTATCAGTGATACAATCTCGGAACAACTTCAACGACTTTCAACAACTGGGAGGTTCTATATGAACTCCTATGTAGTATATGCAGTTGCCTCAGAGAGAGACTACCTAGGGTTGAATCAGTATGGGGTATGGCCCCAAGTCAAAATATACGAATACTATCCAGAGTTGAGGCTCGAGAACAACATAACTCAGTTCAAAGAAGATCAATGATGTCTTCTTCTATGGCATCATCTACCTCTTGAGGCCCAACATGACTCATGGTCAGACAAGCAAAAGCATGATCACCACCACAAGAAGTGGGGAGCGTTGTTTACACAATTCCCCACCTTTACCTATCTCAGAGCTGCCAACTTCTTGGGAGAACCCACAAGATTGCCGAGATATGCGGGGCCTAAACTAATCCTTCTGGAGCTATCAAGGCAGCTTATCACCTATCACGAGAAGTGTATGAAGAGGAAGAAGGGAGGAACTCCATTCCCCCTCACAGTAGGTAGGTACACGTGCCCCTCACAAAGTAAAGCTCGGGAGATGTATGCAGAGCTTGAATTGCTCAATTTGAAGCATAATTTCCCAGCAAGGCCAACCTTCGATCCTCGTGGTTGCCTTCCAGGGGAAAAGATCGATCCTATCCACATTCCTCAGATCGAGGATATCTACATCGACTTAAATCATGAAGTCAAACTCAGATGAAAGGATCACTCCCGGCTGGCCCTGGAAGAGATCATTCAATATGGCATGGCCATCATCCCAAAGGATTTCCTAGAAACTGATCAAGAAATTGATCAAGTTTACCTAGACATGGAAGGGGATGATTGGCCATTCACAGATATTGATAGGAACAAAGTGCCCCAGACCATCCAAGAAAGGGTTCAACCTACTCTGCAACGCACCGAGCATTGGTGTAAGAAAAATGGTATCATCTATCTTGGGGTAGATTTTATCACATCTCCCCAGGAAATGCACCCACTAGGCCAAAACACTTTCCTAAAGGCAAAGGGAAAGATAAAGTGGGAGAGGCAAGCACTGCTCAAGAGAAAGCTCCTGAAAGCCCTCCTACTACCATAGAAGAGCAAGTTGTGGACTTAGTGTCCCCAGGAAAAGAAGAAGCGGTAAGTGCTCCAATGGACACATCCACTCAGGATGTTGTCACAACTACAACTGGCAAAGTACCAACCATTCCCTCTCTCGCTCCTCCTTCCCCTCCTCATGTCACTCAAACAACCACTCCTTTGGTTGTGTCTTCTCCTCCATCTTCTTCCTTTCCCCCTCCCTCTTCCTCCATCTTCTCTTCCCTTGCGGATCTGTCCCCCAACATTTCTTCCCTCATCTCACAGATCCCTTCCACCCCCATGGCCTCCTCTCTTGTAGTGACTCCTAATCCCATGAGCGTTGGTGTGTCGGCCCCTTTCTCCATGCCGCCACCAAGTGTTTCGACACACTTCCCCGTGTCCACTGCAGTTGTTCTTCCTTCCACCCCTGTTTCTTCTTTGTCCTCTGGTCCCACTCCCATAAGTCCAAGCTGGATCTCAGACCACCTAAGCCAACACAAGAGGAAAGTCCCCATTGCACCCATGGACTTCTCCGTCATCCCTAGCTAAAGGACCAAAGAAGCAAAAAGTGATAACTCACTTTTCAAAAAGTGCTTCAGGTGAAAGGGTTATGGAGATAGCCTACCCGGATCCCATAAAGAAGAAAGAAGATCTGTCTCCTATAGATTTTACAGTGACCCAGGTCATAATGGGAACATCATCAGAGAGCCTGCAAGGAGAGGCCTTGTCAGCCATGGATGCCCTTTGCAAGAAACTGCAAGAAGCAAAGGAGAAGAAGAGAATGTTAAAGGAACAAAATGAACATCTTCTCCAAGCTCTCTGCAAAGAATGGGCAATGCACCTCCTATAGCTTCCCACCAAACTCCTAAAGTCCTTAGTCAGGAGAAGATAAATGAATACGCCAAGATTGGTGAACAAGGTGCAGCAGTGTCCTCTTGGAGAGAGCAGATCCTCAGAGATAGTGAGGAAGTAATCACGAAGTTCACAGGCCTCTACCAAAGTATAGATAAGGCAAACAATGAACTCCAGGCAATAGCAGGACCCATCTCCGAAGAGTTGGACCATGCTAGGTTGCAACACGAGACATTCCAAAAAATGGTCAACCCCGACCGATGACTTGTTAAAATTCGGCATCATTGATCACCCATGAGCACACAACAAAGTGCTTGTCACTTTAGACTATCGGGTTGATCAAATGGAGTTTGTCCTAGAAAAGATAGACAAAATCAAGGAGGAAGCCCTAGACGTGAAACATCAAATGGAGCAGATTGTCTTGAGGATGTCTCCAGGGTTGCTTAGCACATCGTTCACCTTGAGAGAAGCAAAACGATACTATTCATATTTTCAAGGGAATTACATCACAAGGTTTGACGCCAGAGGTCACTTTTGACCGAGAATCTATTAACAACCTTCTGGCTTGCCATGATTTCATCGGGTATTTGATAGAGGTAGGAAATGAATACTTCAAGCTCCCTGATAGGCTCAGAGATGAACGAGAAACTTGCAAGTTATCGGAGATCACACAAAGGGTCCCGATCATGATCAACTTCAGAAGATGATCAACAAGTTCATGGAGTATCGAGCTCAATATCATATCGCCTCTCCAGAGTAGAAACAAGACACTCCATTCAAGCAAAGGGATGATGATGAATAGGCTTCCTCCTCCTGGGATAAATCCCATTTTTGTAAAAGTATTTAAAAGTATGTTGGCACACGTGATGACATCATCCATGTTGCACCATGGGATGTTGTCATCCACAAAATTGCCCCAAAGTCAACATTTGACTTTTAGATATTTTGTAGATATTTTGTAAATAAGTTGTTGGCTCCTTTTTGTCTTCTTTCTCCTTCTCCTTCTATAAATACTTGGATACTTGTAGTATTCAAGGTGTGTGGACAATCTTGTATGAAAATAGAAGTGAGGAGAGAAAGACTTTGAGCTTTCTTGTAATAGAAGAAAACATTAATACAAATATTGAGACTTTGTGTTGAATACATGTGTTATATGCATCAAGATCCTTCTTACGTCAGATCTATGTGTTTATTCTATTAGATTCATATCTACTTTTGTCATTTTGTTTATCAGTATTGCTTTATTTGTTTATGTGAGTAAGTTTGGCTCTTTTTACTACCGGCCCAAAACATAAACCCTCTGACCTTTCTACTTTGGAATTCATTTCTTTTCTCCCTTCAGATCCATCTCTCTTCCATTCCTTCTTTCATTCCTTTCTTTTTCTTCATCGGAACTAACTCTACTGGGATGAGATCCCAAACCCCCTGAAGGTAGAATACTGTAGGACTTGCATAGGTTCCTGTTGGTAGAATAACAATAAACCAGTTTCACTTTGCTTGTCTCAAAGAGGGGCTATGCCCTACACATTGTTGGCCTGTCTATCCATAGATCTGACCCACCCGACAGATTTTCGGACCAACAGTTTTTGGCGACTCTACTTGGGGATCGAACTAAGAAAATAAATAAAAAAATATCAAAGTCACTACCAGTTTGAAAATTTTAACCCTTTGTTAAAATCTGAAATTTTTGCAAAAGTGACCCAAACTAAAAATTTTCTTAGCATATCTATAGATCTGGACCAGTTAGAAACCTTTAGTTCGCTGAGTTTTTATAAAAACCCGTATATTTCCATAGATCTGAGATCTTGATATTTTTACAAATATTTTCAAACCCTTGCAAAAATCAAATCTAAGATCCAAAATCAGCTTACTAAAATTATCCCACTTTTTATCCCTACTAATCCTTGTCATTAAACCGCAATCGGTTGTTTAAAAAAGGGATAAATTTAAGTATTTAGAAAAGTGCATGCTGCTGATTTTTTCCAGAAAAATTAGAAAATCAGCAAGTACAAACAAAAAGATTATTATAAATCTACTCCAAATTATTGCCGATCTGAGTAGATACACTGGCGTGGGTGAACCATTTACCCATAGCAGAAGAGCTCGTGGAGAAGTCGATCCTATTTTTGATCTACTTCAGAGGCACAATTTCAGTATTACACCAACACATTTCTCATCACTGAGTTCAGCTGATCGGTCAGCAAGAAGTGCTCGCCTCCACGAAAGAACCGGTTTTCACAAGGAGCTTCCACGTCAATTTGCAGTGCCCTATTACTAAGCGGAACCACACTCCTAGCTCGTGTCCTCTTTCCATCTTTTCAAATGGTAGTACCATGGGGAAACACTATGGGTCCTCTTGCATTGCCGCATCCAGTTCACGCACTCCCTCATGGAAACCGCAAGAATTTCCCAAGATTTGATGGGAGTGGAAATCAAAGCATGGATTCACATATATCTACATTCATTATGTCATGCAACATCCTAGATGTGACCCATGAAGACGTGTCGGTACGCCTCTTTCTAGAGACCTTGCAAGGGCCTGCAGCAGAGTGGTTCCAACACTTGCCAACCGATCTATCACCAGTTGGGCCACATTACGAACTACATTTGAAGACAGGTATAAGCCTTCAGAAGATGCATTTGTTTCTTATCAAAAGATCACTCACTTGAAGAAGGAGGCCAATGAAACCATGCGTGATTTTATCACCCATTTCAATTCACTGATTAACCATGTGCCACCTACCATGTTGCCAACACCAGAAAATCAAAAGTGTTTCTTTGTGAACACCATGAGTTCAAGAGTAAGTTTCTTACTTTTACAAGAACAAATCACCACCTTGGTCCTCACTCAAGCTACGGCCATTCGGATAGAGGATAACCTACTTATATCTGGTGAGTTAAAATGAGAGCCATCCAAATCAAAGGCTTTGACTCCTTCTCAAGCCACTTCATCAGATCTGGCATTCCAGAAGATGGAAAATGACTTGCTCGCATTAAAGAAGCAATTAGCTCAAGCTTCGTCTACCACTCCGTACTGGGATATCCCACGGAGGAACTTCACTCCCAACAACGCCCCACAAAGGCCGTGTTTTCCTGCTGCTGCTCCAAGGTTAGCACTTGAGGCCCCTCCGGTTAATGCCCTGGTCGAGATCGAAGAAGATGAGAAAATTTATGAAGAACCTTCATCGCAAGGTGAAGATGATCAAGATGTCGGTGAACCGACTAGCGACTCTACGATCGGGTATATGGAATTTGAAGATGAGGAATCTGATGAAGAGGAAGGTACCCAAGGGTATGCAAGTGGAGACAGTCATATGTTGTTTTCACCCACTCACAAGGAAAAGAAGCAAAAGTTACTACCAGATACAAAAGGAGAAGGTTGTGTCGAACACGCCTCCAACAATTGCTAAAAGAGGTAATCCTCTTCCTACTCAACCTCCTATTAAACCTTTTGTGAAGAAATATTTTCCTCCTATCTCTCCTCCAAATCAGCCTTCTTCCATTTCCATAAAGACCAGTAACCCTCCCCTACCATCATGAAATGAGGACTCATTCCTTCATCAACACAACCCTTGGTCACATTCGACATAGTCGATCACACTAAAAAGACCAAGATTCAAATGTCTGAGGTTGAATATCTTCAGTCTAACCCTGAGCAACTTGTAAGATTAACCGAATATATCCAAAGCCAAGCTATCATCCCCTCTCCTGTCTCCCCAGAAAGGAATCCTTTCCACTCCTCCTGCATCTCGCATAAATGTTGCCTCGACTTCCGCATCAGGAAAAATTGAACCTTTTTATCTCTCCCTCCTAATCAATGGTCACAAACTAAGCAACTACATAATTGATTCTAGGGCTTCTGATAATGTCATGCCGGAAAAGGTCACCCATGCTTTGGGCCTCACTCTTACCAAGCCTTTCGGCAGATGTTACTCCATGGAAACCAAACAGGTTCCATTAATTGGTTAGATCAAAGACGCACAATTCACATTTGCAGCATTCCCAGAGAAAAGGGTAAAGATGACCATCCTCGTTGCTGATATTCCAGTAGCATATGGAATTTTACTAGGGAGAAGTTTTTGTAGGGAAGTCGGTGGAGAAATTCATATGGACTGGTCCAAAGCTAGAATCCCCATCAAAGGAGTAATGCAGACATTAGAGCCTGAATCACAAAAGAAGTACCTGGTCACCAACTCTGATGACCCCAAGGCCCAGATTCTCTTCGAATCATCAGGGATGGGGAACTACTTCTTATCCACTAAGTCTGATAGAATGGACATTCTCATCCAGGAGGAGGACCTTAACAAGATATGGATGCTACAGTTTGATGGCAGTTGTGCAACAAGTGGATGTGGCACTGGAGCCATCCTGATATCTCCTGAAGAAGAGATTTTCCCTCTTTCTTTCAAATTGTAGTTTTTCAATACAAACAATACTGCTGAGTATGAATCTTTGCTACTCGGCATGCAAGCTGCAAAGGAAAGAGGAATCAAGAACCTAAAAGTACAGGGTGATGCCAAACTGATTGTCAATCAGGTAAAGGGAGTATACTAGGTAAAAATGACAAACTCAGCACTACCGCAATGCAAGTATGGGACAACATTGAGGAGTTTGATGCCTTCTCAATCAAAGCGGTTCCACGAGCCCAAAATGACATGGCCGATTCATTGGTCGTCTCTACCTCGCTTATGCTCCCTCACCCAGGGCTGAAAACAGACACATATACCATTGAGGTAGTCTTTCACCCAAGCGTGCTAGACAATTCTCACCACTGGTAGGTATTCAACGATGACAATCAGCTTATTGCTTTCCTAGAGAAAGTAGACAATTTCAATGAGCTTCATTTTGAAGGATCTACTTCGGTATGTCGTGAGTCCGTCACTGGTCAAGCAAATGAATCAATAGAAGGTGGAGGCATCTATCAGCTCAAGGGGAACAAAATTCGAAAGGTTTAGTCTCCCTAGAATGATTGTTTGACAAGCATGACCACTTCATCAAGAAAAAGTGACAGAATGACCCTAGCTCTTCTCCAGAGACCGAATCTGTTAATCTAAGCTCTACAGAGCATCCGTAGTTTGTGAACATCGGGAAGTGTTGTACACCCAAGGAAAAGTAGAAATTTGTCAAGTTGTTGAAGAAATATATGGACATATTGGCATGGTCTTATGCCGATCTAAAGTCATTCAAGCCTAAGGACATTCAACATGACATCCCGTTAAAGGACGATGTCAAACCCTTTCACCAGAAATAGAGGCACTACAATCCTAAGATCTCGGGTACCATCCAGGTGGAAATACAGAAGATGTTGGATGTGAGAATTATCTTTCCTATCCATCATAGTACCTGGGTCACAAACATTGTGCCCATGTGAAAGAAGAATGGTGAAATACGCATATGCGTAGATTTTCACAACCTGAACTAGGCCCTGAAGGACAATTATCCACTAGCCCATAATGGATCAGGTTCTACAAGTAGTAACTGGTTCAGAGATGTTGTCCATGCTCGATGGTTTTTTGGGCTATAATCAAATTGAGGTCTCACCTAAAGACCAATTCAAAATAACGCATTCACTACTCCCTGGGGCACATTCACCTACAGCAAGATGCCTTTCGGCTTGACCAATGCGGTGCCACCTTTTAGCGAGCTATGGACTTCACATTCAAAGGTATGATGGGGAAGGTCATCATAGTTTATCTAGATGACTTAACTATGTTCTCTAAAAGGTGAAGTGATCACTGTGATCATTTGGAGCAAGTATTGATTAGATGCCGAGAACACGGGATTTCCCTAAATCCAAAAAAGTCTATTTTTGGGGTCACTGAAGGAAAATTGCTAGGACACGTCATCAGCAAAGAAGGGACAAAAATAGACATCGAAAGAGTCAAGGCTATTCAGAGCCTTACCTTGCCCACAAGCAAGACCGGTGTTCACTCCTTCTTCGGAAAGGTGAATTTTCTCAGATGCTTTGTTCTAGACTTCACTGAAAAGACTCATCACATATCAAATATGATGAAGGGGTCACAAAATTTCCGGTGGAGTGAAGAAGGAAAGATGTCATTCAAGGATATAAAAGCCTCATTGCTCATGCACTAGTTTTGGTGTGCCCCACTTCTCCAAAGATTTCATCATGTACAGTTATGTCGTCCGCGCATACTGTATCTCTGCCATCTTAATGCAGAAGAACTCTGAGGATGTTGAATCCCCAATCACGTTCATGAGCTCCCCTCTCAAGCTTCATGAATTGAAGATGTCTCAATTAGAAAAACATGCCTTCATAGTAGTCAAAGTAGTCAAGAACTTCTAGTACTACATCCTAAACTCTCATACGGTAGTGCTTGGTTCCTGACACGGCAGTTAAGTCTATCCTAACTCAACAGGAGTTAGGAAGCTTACGAGGGAATTGGATCGCAAAGGTCCAAGAGTATGATCTAGACATCAAACCAACCAATTTGGTAAGGGGTAGAGGCCTATGTCAGCTCATGGCTGAAAATAAAGATTCAGGAGATCCTGAAGAGAAATTTGATTGCATCGATGGAGCGCAGGGTGAACTGGAGAAAGCTGATTCTCTACCTATGGTTCTATTTGTTGTGACCAGCGATGAGTGGTATTCCAACATCACTTTCTTTCTCACTTACGGTGAGTGTCCAGCCCATCTAACTTCAAAGGAAAAGTGGACAATAAAGCTCAGGGCAGCCAGATATGTCATATGGGATGACGGTTTATACAAGCGTGGGATTGATGGCATCTTCTTGCGATGCGTTGACAAGCCACATCAGGTGAAGTTACTAGAAAGCTTTCATGATTCAACCTACGGTGGTCACTTTTCCTCTTCGTGATATAAGCACATAAGATCATTCGGGCTAGGTACTACTAGCCAACACTATTTCAGGATATAGCCACCTGGGTAGCAAAATGTGAGCTCTGCTAATAGTTCGTTGGTAAACCAAAATTGGCTGCTTTTCCCCTCAGGCCCATCATTATTGATGAACCATTCAGGAAATGGGGAATTGACTTTATCGGAGCACTCCATCCCCAATCAAGTGCTGACATAGTTATGTCCTAACAACAATAGATTACTTCACCAAATGGGTGGAAGCCATACCTATTAAGAATGCCACCTCTGAAGTTGTTTGCAACTTCATCAAAGAAAATATCATTGTGAGATTTGGCATCCCACACAAGATCATTGCTGATAATGCTTCCAACTTCTCCTCACGGAAGTTATTGGTTTTTTCTATGGATACGAATAACCTTGGCCCATGCCTCGATTATTACCCTCAAGGGAATGGTCAAGCTGAATCTAGCAATAAAAACCTAGTGACTATCATATGGAAGCTAGTCGATGAGAATCAACGGTCATGGCACAAGTCATTATATGATGCTTTGTGGGCAAACCGTATTACCCCGAAGAGGTCTCTTGGAATGTCACCTTTTCAAGTGTTATATGGAATTGACGTTGAGATCCCTATCTCCATGGAACTCCCTACTCTACTTGGCACGAGCGATCGAAGATGAAACTTTCTAGAATTCTCTTGAAAAGAGGATCATGTATCTAACAGAACTTGAAGAAAAAAGGGTAAGGGTGGTTGATAGGATCATCAAACATCAGAATAAAGTCAAAAGACTATTCGATAAAAAGGCCAAGCAGAGAGATTTCTAGGTGGGAGATCTTGTCCTCCTATGGGACAAGCGAAGAGAACCAAAGGGCATGCACGGGAAATTTGATTCTCTTTGGAGAGGGCCATTCAAGATCAGATAGTTGAACGGAGAGAATAGCTTCTATCTCTCATATCTGGATGGAACTAACTCCCACTTCCCTATAGTGGGCAACATCTCAAGATTTTCAGGAAGTAGAGCTTTCTCTCTTCTTTGTACAGTTTTCTTTAGTTGTGTGTTTGTTTTTGTCATGTGTTTGCTTTCTGTATGTTGTGTGTTTTCCTTTCTTTTCACCCCCTTGTTTTTGACTCTGTAACCCAATGGATAGGCACATGAAAATATGGGATTCTCTACCCTTAAGCTTCACTCGAAGATAGTCCCCAGAAAGAGCTAGTTGTTATCCTGTAAAATTGACAAGGGAAATTTTGTAGGTAACCATACCAAAATTTCCGTTTCGGTCCCCTGATAAGGTCTATTAATGTTCTGAATGGCCTAGAACTCCCTTCCAGAAAATCAACTTTTAAGAACTTGGTCATTTTCAACCTTTTTGGGTTGGGCGCAAGAACCATTGCTGCAACATCTTGCAAAACTACGCCCATCTTTGCCTTTGGTGCACTTCCTGGAGTGTCAACACTCCAAATGTTACACCTCCCAAAAGTGCCTAAGTGCACCCATCATCCTGTCGACACATCCAAACCCACGCCTAGGCGCAATCTCCTCCATGTCGACATCTCTCCCAGTGTGCCAAAGGAAAAAGTGGTTGTGCATTAAATGCGGACTTTTCTATATATATGCACATTGAACCTGTCATTTTCACAAGTTGAAAATCATGAAAATTATTCCTCTGCACCTGTCATTATCCTGTCAGCCCACGCATGCCATTCATCGTGATCGTGGACCCCACTTCTTTCCTTCATTATTTATACCGGGTAAGTGGTTTCTACCATCCTTGTTGTTTTTATGGATGTTGGGCTAGGTGATTAGGATTGTTGAAAAATAAAAATGAATCTAGAAGGAAAGGATAACACCATTTGCAAACCCAAGTACCCTCCTTTCCTCCTTTCCTTTTCTTCCAGATCTGTAAATCTGGAAGGCTCGGCCTCAAAAATAACTCATGCCCATTTTCCTTCACTCCTTGCCTTGCTAGGTTTTCCCTCCTGGACATCAAAATCTAAGCCAAAAGAGTAAAAATCGAGAAAAAGGGAAATCAGCCCACATAGTGAAACTATTTTCACTATGGCGCATTGCAAACTCCTGTTACACTAAACACAGTCACGCCCCTTTGGTGCACTATTTCACTATGTTGCATCAAAAATAGTCACGCCATTGGTGCATTAAAGGACCACGCAAAGCATAAGCCTTTCCCGTGCCTTATAAAACATTGCAAAAATTCCTAAGGCGCAAGCACTGGTGCCAAAGCAACTACAACAACACTGCATGTTGTGCAAACCCTTTCCATGCCATGCAAACTAAGCCCCTTGGCACACTTGACCTATGTGTTACACCTTCTACAAATGCGCTTGGCGCACCTCACCCTCATGCAACATCTACCACATCTGCGCTAATGGCACCCTGAGACCTGCTTACACCAAACAAATATGCGCCCAGTTAAAGCACTTACTATGCGCTAGCGCATATTCCTTGACATCAACATCTGAATGTTGTGTGTAACCTTTCCATGCCCCGCCCCTTTTGGCACTGCTTTCTCCCATGCAACACTCCCTAAAGGTGCACCTTGCTTTTCAAAGCCCCTGTAGCCTGCAGTAAAGTTGCGCCTTGCACCCAGAGGCTCATAAGTTGATAATTTTTCATTCTGCAAAGCTTTTATGGACAACTTGATGGCTAACATGGCCCTTCTATGTTGGAACTCTCTGATTCTTCTTGCAGAGCAACAACAATCCTCGAGTGCACTTATGTCTTCATCGAGTAAGAAGCCAACCAAGTCCAAAGGCAAAGCCAAGTTGATGGAGCAGAAATGAAGTATAAATACCAAAAGGTCAGGATGCCTGACTCACTTGCAGAGTGATCTCGATATCAGAGATTCAGAACTTGGGCATATAGACATGGATGACTTTTGGGCGAACCAAGAAGGTCACAGCAGCTCGTGGATGGATAAATTGGTTGGCGAATGGTCTCACTTTGCTTTGCAGGGCTCCCAGGTGAGCACAATTAATAATGAATTCATCATGTTGGTGGGCCATTGTTACAACAAGGACACAAGATGTGTCGAAAATGAGGAAGGAAAAGTGATAATCAATCTCATAGCCCGACACTTTGAAATTATCTTGGGCATCCCCCACCACAGACATTTTGTGGCAGTAAGTCAAGAAGACTACATGAAGACTTGGACCGATAATGAGGACAAGTGCATGCAGATGATGAACGAGGTGTACCTCAAGAATAAAAAGGTGGCAAGTAGGTGGCCCCAAGTCATTCATCGCAGTGATTTTTTAGAAGAGCTGAGTGACACGATCACCTTCCTAAGAAGAGTACATGGGCTCCTTGATGCCCATTACTTTCACAAGTGGATGCTCAGGTATTTGGAAACAATGAATAAGAATGTGCCGATCAACATTTTTTGGTTGGGGTGAGATTATCGGTTCTACAATCTCGAAACAACTTCAACAAATTTCAAAAGCGGGAGGTTCTATATGAACTCCTATGTAGTATATATAGCTGCTCAGAGAGAGAGACTACCTAGGGTTGAATCAGTATGGGGTATGGCCCCAGGTCAAAATATATGAATACTATCTAGAGTTGAGGCTCGAGAACAACATAACTCAGTTCAGCAAGATCAATGATGTCTTCTTCTATGGCATCATCTGCCTCTTGAGGCCCAACATGACTCATGGTTGGACAAGCAAAAGCATGATCACCGCCACAAGGAAGTGGGGAGCGTTGTTTACACAATTCCCCACCTTTACCTATCTCAGAGCTGCCAACTTCTTGGGAGAACCCACAAGATTGCCGAGATATGCGGGGCCTAAACTAATCCTTCTGGAGCTATCAAGGTAGCTTATCACCTATCACGAGAAGTGTATGAAGAGGAAGAAGGGAGGAACTCCATTCCCCCTCACAGTAGGCAGGTACACGTGCCCCTCACAAAGTAAAGCTTGGGAGATGTATGCAGAGCTTGAATTGCTCAATTTGAAGCATAATTTCCTGGCAAGGCCAACCTTCGATCCTCGTGGTTGCCTTCCAGGGGAAAATATCGATCCTATCCATGTTCCTCAGATCGAGGATATCTACATCGACTTAAATCATGAAGTTGAACTCAGACAAAAGGATCACTCCTAGCTGGCCCTGGCAGAGATCATTCAATATGGTGTGGCCATCATCCCAAAGGATTTCCTAGAAACTGATCAGGAAATTGATCAGGTTTACCTAGACACGGAAGGGGATGATTGGCCATTCATAGATATTGATAGGAACAAAGCACCCCAGACCATCCAAGAAAGGGTTCAACCTACTCTGCAATGCACCGAGCATTGGTGTAAGAAAAATGGTATCATCTATCTTGGGGTAGATTTTATCACATCTCCCCTGGGAAATGCACCCACCAGGCCAAAACACTTGCCTAAAGGCAAAGGGAAAGATAAAGTGGGAGAGGCAAGCACTGCTCAAGAGAAAGCTCCTGAAAGCCCTCCTACTACCGCAGAAGAGCAAGTTGTGGACTTAGTGTCCCCAGGAAAAGAAGAAGCGGTAAGTGCTCCAATGAGACACATCCACTCAGATGTTGTCACACTTCTACAATCCAGTAGCGAAGTACCACCATTCCCTCTCTCGCTCCTCCTTCCCCTCCTCATGTCACTCAAACAACCACTCCTTTGGTTGTGTCTTCTCCTCCGTCTTCTTCCTTTCCCCCTCCCTCTTCCTCCATCTTCTCTTCCCTTGCGATATCTGTCCCCAACATTTCTTCCCTCATCTCGCAGATCCCTTCCACCCCCATGGCCTCCTCTCTTGTAGTGACTCCTAATCCCATGAGCGTTGGTGTGTCGGCCCCTTTCTCCATGCCGCCACCAAGTGTTTCGACACACTTCCCGTGTCCACTACAGTAGTTGTTCTTCCTTCCACCCTTGTTTCTTCTTTGTCCTCTGGTCCCACTCCCATAAGTCCAAGCTGGATCTCAGACCACCTAAGCCAACACAAGAGGAAAGTCCCCATTGCACCCATGGACTTCTCCGTCATCTCGACTAAAGGACCAAAGAAGCAAAAAGTGATAACTCACTTTTCAAAAAGTGCTTCAGGCGAAAGGGTTATGGAGATAGCCTACCCGGATCCCATAAAGAAGAAAGAAGATCTATCTCCTATAGATTTTACAGTGACCCAGGTCACAATGGGAACATCATCAGAGAGCTTGCAAGGAGAGGCCTTGTCAGCGTGGATGCCCTTTGCAAGAAACTATAAGAAGCAAAGGAGAAGAAGAGAATGTTAAAGGAACAAAATGAACATCTTCTCCAAGCTCTTGCAAAGAATGGGCAATGCACCTCCTATAGCTGCCACCGAAACTCTTGAAGTCCTTAGTCAGGAGAAGATAAATGAATACGCCAAGATTGGTGAACAAGGTGCAGTAGTGTCCTCCTGGAGAGAGCAATCCTCGAGACATAGTGAGGAAGTAATCACGAAGTTCACAGCCTCTACCAAAGTATAGAGAAGGCAAACAATGAACTCTAGGCAATAACAAGACCCATCTCCGAAGAGTTGGACCATGCTAGGTTGCAACATGAGACCTTCCAGAAAATGGTCGACTGCCCGATGATTGATGACTTGTTAAAATTTGGCGTCATTGATCACCCACGTGAGCACACAACAAAGCGCTTGTCACTTTAGACTATCGAGTTGATCAAATGGAGTTTGTCCTAGAAAAGATAGACAAAATCAAGGAGGAAGCCCTAGACACGAAACATCAAATGGAGCAGATTGTCTTGAGGATGTCTCCAGGGTTGCTTAGCGCATCATTCACCTTGAGAGAAGCAAATGATACTATTCAGATTTTCAAGGGAATTACATCACAAGGTTTGATGTCAGAGGTCACTTTTGACCGAGAATCTATTAACAACCTTATGGCTTACCACAATTTCATCAGGTATTTGATAGAGGCAAGAAAACGAATACTTCAAGCTCCCTGATAGGCTCAGAGATGAACGAGAAACTTGCAAGTTATCGGAGATCACACAAAAGGTCCCGATCATGATCAACTTTAGAAGATGATCAACAAGTTCATGGAGTATCGAGCTCAGTATCATATCGCCTCTCTAGAGTAGAAGCAAGACACTCCATTCAAGCAAAGGGATGATGATGAATAGGCTTCCTCCTCCTGGGATAAATCCCATTTTTGTAAAAGTATTTAAAAGTATGTTGGCACACGTGATGACATCATCCATGTTGCACCATGGGATGTTGTCATCCACAAAATTGCCCCAAAGTCAACATTTGACTTTTAGATATTTTGTAAATAAGTTGTTGGCTCCTTTTTGTCTTCTTTCTCCTTCTCCTTCTATAAATACTTGGATACTTGTAGTATTCAAGGTGTGGACAATCTTGTATGAAAAATAGAAGTGAGGAGAGAAAGACTTTGAGCTTTCTTGTAACAGAAGAAAACATTAATACAAATATTGAGACTTTGTGCTGAATACATGTGTTATATGCATCAGATCCTTCTTACGTCAGATCTATGTGTTTATTCTGTTAGATTCATATCTACTTTTGTCATTTTGTTTATCAGTATTGCTTTATTTGTTTATGTGAGTAAGTTTGGCTCTGTTTACTACCGCCCAAAACATAAACCCTCTGACCTTTCTACTTTGGAATTCATTTCTTTTCTCTCTTCATATCCATCTCTCTTCCATTCCTTCTTTCATTCCTTTCTGTTCTTCGTCGGAACTAACTCTACTGGGATGAGATCCCAAACCCCCCTAAAGAAGAATATTGTAGGACTTACACAGTTCCCGCTAGTAGAATAATAATAAACCAATTTCATTTTGTTGTCTCAAAGAGGGGCTATGCCCGCACATGTTGGCCTCTCTATCCAGATCTCGCCCACCCGACAAATTTTTCGAGACCAACACATGCGACAGGCAAGTGTTTTGGTTGACGCCGACATGGAATTGTTAACACACGATAAGGTGTGTTTTTTAATGCGCATGACAAGGTGTGTTTATTGATGGATGACCAGGAGCTTATCTGACTTGAATTTATCACACTCAGAACAATGGAAGTTGCTAGTGCTCAAAACACCCAACAAGTTACAAAAAAACTCAAAAGTCTTTGTTCAAGTATTTTGGAAACTCTAATGGTTCAATTACCGCAACCATTGCACCCATAGAGCTCCCACTTGAAATCAATCAAAGCACGATGTGTGGAAGGTTTTATTAAGTGGACATGCATTACGCTCATGATCGGCCAAATGACACCTATAATGATACCATGTCAGGGCTTAAAGATATTCCAGTTGAGATGATAGAGCTTGAAGATATTCATGTTGATGTGCAGAGTGTAAACGTAACACAAAATTCAAATGTAAATAGTAGTTCACGGAAAAGGAAACCTAATTATCATGATATTCCTAAAAGCTCTACACATAAAAGTAAAACTGTGAAAATGAACAATAATATGTTGACACTTGGGAGGACATACAAGTTTGATGGCTATAAAATTTCCCTTTATAGAACTTGTACAACCAACTAATTCTAAAGAAATTTCATCGAAATGTACATGTACAATATGTATGTGGAAATTGGGAAGGCAAAAAAATGCAATCAAAGTCGGACACAATTGAAAAACACTTTGTGGAAAACAATATTTCACATGGTGGGGAAGATGGCTAGAAAATACAAACACACAGATGGAAAACTGAAAAAATAATGCATGCATGTGAAATATGCGGCAGATCAAAAAAGACGCAGACTTCTTGTCAAAAATGGCGGAACGATCACATCACAAATTGGTAAGATGAATCAATCAAATTTGTGTGCTAAACTCATACAATTTTCTAATTTATTCCACATCCTTAAGAAAGGAAGAACGATTTCAGATTTTATTGATTTCAAAGTTTTGTATCAATATAATGGAATGCAGAATGTTCCCCTAGTCTCATTGGTCAGACAACAAAGTGCATGGGAAATGGCTAAATGCCTTGCTATGATTGAGAAGGAAGATTTGAAAGAGTGTGTAAAAAATGCAAAGTTTATCTCTTTGTCAATTGATGAAGTGACAATTGTTGACAACACCACATGGGTATGTATCCATGTTTACACTTTAGAAAATCATATGAGGACTCCACATCTGTTGGGTGTTTAGAAAATGGTTGAAAATTACAATGTAAAAACCTATATAAACTAGTTATTTCTCTTTTGAAAGAAATTGCTAGCATGACTACAAATGAAATTGCTACGAAGTTGGTATGCGTGGGAGAAGATGGTGCATTAGTCATGCAGGGTCATAGAACTAGGTTGTGTGTTCGATTGCAAACATTAGTGGCCCCTTATATGCTAGCAATTCACTATATGGCTCACATAATGAATTTAGCATATAAAATCGTTAGCAAATATGAAAATGTTGCAAAAGTAGAAGACCTTATAAGAGAAATGCATGCCTATATGACAAGCAACCCAAAGCAATTTCTTGAGTTTCAGAAATTTTCCATAGGAATTATAGATGGAAAAAACTTTTGAAGGATGTTGAGACAAGGTGGATTTCTTTGTATGAGCCTACATGCAGAGTGCGTGAGGAGTATCCTTCGTTGGTTGGTTTCATGCACAAATATCATCATGAAATTGATAGGGCAAGGGACTTTTGTTCCATCTAACTGATTTGGAGACATTGCTTACATTGGTAGGCATTCTTCCAATGTTGCAGGAGATCAATACATTGATGAAGCATGCATAGGGAGATTAACCTATATTGTTGATTTTATACGGATGAGAAAAATGGTATGTATGAGTCTTGATGCCTTGTACACTTCCCCGATAGTTTTGATACACCTGTTTTTGATAACTGGAAATTTTTATTGGATCTTAACCATCCCAATAAATTTTTGAGATTTAATATCCATGATCACCTTTGTATCCATGTTAGTGGGAAAGAGATACCACTGCACATTCTGTAAAAAAGTAAAGATGTTACATCAACGGAAAAAGAAGAAGTTCTGTGACATGAAATCTATTTGATTCTGTAGTAATTGAAATAAGAATAAAACTCAGAAAAAATTACATAAATCCTTAGCATCAGAAATTAGAGAACGTTTCAGCCAAGACAAAATTCTTGAAGCCATGGGTGTGATGAATCCAAATTTTTGGAATACAAAAGGTGGTCGTGTTGATTTTGTAAGTAAGCTTTTCCATAAATACATGGGTACAATATTGGATCATTTCAGCAAGACATCAGAGGTCGAGGGTATTGAAATAAAAGGTATACTAAATGTTGATTTAATAAAGACTCAATCAACTAATTTTTGCAACGACAATGAGGTCACAGTATAAAATCTTAGATGAACCTTTAGAGAGTGGTGTTATTACAAGGCTCTGCGAAAAATCTACCAAAGTAGTGTGTTACAGGAAGACATTAGTGAATATTTTTAGTTGTATGAGTTGTGCCAAACAATGATTTTGGGATCTGTGGAGGATGAAAGAGTTTTCAGTGCTTTATCTTTTATTAAATCAAAACTAAGAAACAGTTGGATAAAAATCTCAAAAGTTGCATAAGGTGTTATGTTTCTCACTACTCTTTGGAAACCTTTCCTTTTGATAGAGCTATTGTGCATTGGAATTCCCTTGCCAAAGAAGAGGTGTAAATAATATTGCTACAAGTCCAAGTAATCTCAACGATGAGACTGGAAGTGGTGCATCTTCAAACTCTGCGGATGCAAATATTGAATATGAAGAAGCTATTGAAAATGGATTGTTTCAGCTTTAAATAGGTATCACCTTGACATTACACTTTAATTGTTCTTATTTATTCAATTTCATATTAATAGATTCTAATTTAATTGTTTATAGTTTTACATAAATACCATTGTAATTCTGCAGATGCAAATATTGACAGTGAGGAGGCTATTTTTGATCTGTAGTTATCATCAATATTTTACAGGTATGTATATCTACATTTATTCAAATACTATTATTTATTAAAATCAGATTTATTTCATTGGTATTTTTAATTTTCAAACCACTTTGATATTGTATTTTGCAAGGTCTTCAAAGCTCAGATATGGATTCTTGCATATTCTACCATGCTTAGTGTTTGGTATAGTTGTTGTCCACTCTGTAGTGCATTCTTGATATTTGTGTCACCTTCGATATGAATAGGTTCTGGTTTGCTTTAATTTTCTTAGGTTAGATCTGGATTCTACATTTTAATTTCTCTTCATTTCATTGATGTTTATGAAAAATGTGGGTTGACATCCATCCAAGGAAGCTCTCACTTCTTGGGACTGAGATTATCAGGAAACTCACCCATTTTTATTCTAATCCTTATCCATTTTTGTGTTGAATTCTCGAGAATCAAAGGTCATCTAGCTTGCTCAAGAAGATAAGAGGTACCTTAAACCCTATCTTAGCCATAGTTTTAAATGTGAAGAATATTTTACCGTATTAAGATATATGTGTCATACCACATTCTTTTTCCTTTGAGCTTTGTTGTTTCAATTCAATATAAAGGTTTGAAAATAAATGTGAAGAAACGATATACATATTAAAGAGTTCAAAATTTAAAATAGAGAGAAGAAGCTTTTACTATATTAAGATGTATCTATCACACCACATTCTTAATTTTCTTAAAACAATTATCCATTATCATCATCTAGTCACATACAATTCATCATCATCCATATCTACTCTAATTTCATTATCCACATAACACCACATTCTAAATGAATAAATGGATGATCCATTCTAATGTCTATTCTAATGTCATCAAACATATTAGATGTCATCACCCACATGTAATGAAAAATGTAATCATGACCATCATTGCAAGCAAAGATAATATTGCATAAAGTTTAAATCCATGAATCATGATTATCCATCAAACATACACACCATATACAATATAGAAATTCTATATAAAAATATAACAACATACAATTCATCTAGTCATCATTCAATTCATCATCATCCATATCTACTCTAATTTCATTATCCAGACATCCACACCTAATGTCCACATAAAACCACATTCTAAATGAATAAATTAATAATAACTATAACCACATCTACTCTAATTTCATTATCCAGACATCCACATCTAATGATAAATGTAACTATCACCATCATTGCAAGCAGAGATAATATTGCATAAAGTTTAAATCCAAACTTCAAATTAAACAAATATTCAAGTATCAACTTTCATTCTTCTATATATAAAATATTTAAAGTTTCAATTTTGAGGTTCCCCAATCCTCAAGCCTCAATCATTAACATTTTCACCAGACCCTACTATATTCCTTGCCTCAATTATCCCCGAACTAATCAGATCCTCAACAGTCATGTCTAGGTTCTTGACGATTGCTTCTTCTTCCTTTGTAGCATCTCCATGGGATGTCAAAGAAGGATCTGCCACTACCTTTGCTTTAAATAAAATCTCAGGGTCATAGCCATTCTCTTTAATTATCCACTTAAGTGTATTGTTTTGTTTGTTAACCAAAACAATATTTTCTTTCATCTTAATTGTTGTGGATAAATTGTTCTTTGTTGTTTCCAAGTGAACTTGGAACACCTTAGCTTGACTCTTTAAATTTTCATATTTCAGCTGCAACAAAAAAAGAGTGAAGTCAATTAAACATATTAAAAAACAAATTTTTATTGAAATTAATAAAAATATTTTTTCAAACTGATTATACTTATGACAACTCTATCTCTTTCGGCATTTGCAATCACCACCATTTCCTTGTCCTTAGACCATTTATTGAAATAGGCCTGGGCCTCAACACTGATATTTTCCAATCTGTTTAATACTTTATCTAAAATATTGTCATTATAGGTGTTGTTATATGTGACAATCCCACTTTTAGCTCTAATGAATAATGCATCCATCTTCGCGAGGTTGATTTTTGACTATTGCAAATAAGCTCTCTCTTTTCCAATGGTTATCATAACGACTTACTATCTCAGATATTAATACTTTTTCCCTTCGCTCCCATTGAATGAGCTCACTTGATTTGAGGCATGATAAATTCATTCATGTGGGATTGAAATCATAGCCAATCAAGTTATCCAAAGGAAATGTTGGCAAGTCATCACTATCTGTATCAAAAGAGGATGATTTTGAAGGAGAAGTATGGTGGCTTTCAGGTCGAGCAACGTCTGTTGCATCTTTTTGCTTTTGGGAGCGTGATGATCCTAATAGCAATAATAGAAATTAATATTAAAATTGAAATTGAAATGTTGAAAATTTAAATAAATTTAAAAGTACATTGAGATGGAAATATACCTATTGGCCCTGAATCATATCACGTGTGTTGAAAAAACTAGTTGGGTCACTACTATCAATGCCCAAATAATCTTCATCTAAAGTTATTTGATTCAAAACTGATTGCCCTGTTGCAGTGGGACAACCAGTGAGAGAGAGGGTCGGAATAGTGAATGATGAGGGAATGTTTAGTGTCCCGCTAGGGGCCAAAATCATCGGCATGTGTTTACCAATGGTCTTTTTTGTCCTGAACCTCTAGTCGCCATTTTGAATCGTAATTGCGGGGTTGATTGAGTAGGTGGGGTTTGCATATTTTGAGTAGAAGACAAAGGATTGCTATCAAATTTGAACAAAAAGAACAAAATCATTAGTAATTACTAAATAATATGTAAAAGTATTAAAAAATCATAAAATAAATGAAGTCATACCTTGTTGAGTGGGATTTTGTTGCGGTACGAATTGATTGTGTAACCTAGGGGGTTATGATAGAGTTTGAATTGTTTTGGTTGGAGCTGATGGTGGTAATTGTTGTTGAGATTCGAAAATTGCATGAGATTGTACTAAGTGTGAGTTGGTGATGCTTTCTTTGAAGCACGCGTGTAGTCCAAAGTCCCTGCAAGTGTAGGAACTACATGTCAATTCAATATGGTAAATCATTAAATGGTAAAATCAAAATGTAAACAACCCTACTTTGAATGTTAAGGGTATTACGTCTTTGTCATTTCATTAATGCAAATACTTGGGCATCAGCTGATGAGTGAACTTTGATTTTAGATTGTGATTCTCCCGAGGCCTCAACATGTTGTTGGCCTCTTCCTCTCGATGCAACTTTTTTTCGTGGAAGTGACTCCAAAAATATTTTCTGCATACAGAAAAGATTCAATCAGAATTACATTATATTAGTGCACAAAGATTCGATCAGAATGAGAAAAACATAAAAAATACTACCCTTTGTAAAGATGGAATATGAACTATTTACCTATTGCTCTTCAAGTGGAATTGACAAATTCTTCATTGTCTCATTTGTGCAAGTTGGAGTTGGTTCATCTTTTAAATTATAATAAGCCTCATAATAAAGAGCTAGGATATAGTTTGTTGAATGAATAACTAGTTTTTCTAAAATTGATGCATTGGTAATGTCAGCCTTTATCTTGTTAGATAGAAATGTGCACCAGTCAAATTTTTGATTTCTGATTGTTGCAAGAATGTATGCAACAACCCAATTTGGAATGTCAGTTTGTCGACCCTACATAATAATTTTGGCTTGAAACAAAGAAATCAAGGCAACAAGAAAGTGGTGTGCAACATCTTGCGTATCCACTCCTCATCTTGATTTGCTTGACATGAGCTGCAAAATTCATCGGAATTAATATCAATTTGAATTAATATAAAAAAACATTCAAATGAGAGAAAATTACACTTACAATCAACATTGAAACCATAACTAGATTCGAGGAAAATCTTATCATTTTTAGTGAGGTTGCTTTTGGTTGTTACTATCGGCACATTTTTAAAAGGGAGGCCTATCAATCGATGGATATCAATAGGTTCAACACCGAAGGAGAATGTATGCAGATATCTTCCAATGTAATAGTAAAAGTATTATTTTCTATATTATAGGATGAAAGTAGGTAGTTAAGAATCTGATGGTCAACCTCAAACTGGGGCATGCTAACAAGCCCTTGGAATTCAGATGCTACTATTGAATCCCTGTATTCTACATTCATTTCCATAACTACATTTATGTGGGGGCACATAGCGCTTTTGTATTGAATCTTTCCCTTGGAGGCTCTGGGTGTTAGATCTTGAGGTTCACCTTGGGCAGAAGAAGCCATGACTTTGATTATGGTGACGTTAAGACTTTGATTAACATCGGCGTACAGGTACACATAGCAAGAATTTCTCGAAGAAGAAGAAATTTGGTATCTAGAAAATGAATGTGAAAATGAGGGGTCGTGTTGGTATTTATAGGGAAAATTAGGGTTTCTTGTTGTTGTCACACGTCAACAGACACTTGATGTTGTGCGATAAAGAGGTTCTATTGGCGTGCATCAACGGCATTTTACTTTCATGTGATCAAGATGCTTTTGATGTGTGCCAACAACATTTTGTTGTCGCGTGATGGAAAAAATTGTTAACAAGTGTTAATAACATTTTGTTGTCACACGATGAAAAGGTGTTATCGTCGCATCAACAACACCTTGTATTTGCATGAAAACAAAATGTTATTGACACATGTCAACAACGCCTTGTTGTCACATGAAAACAAAATGTTTTTGACACCACAATAAATTTTTGTTGTCGCATGACAAAGAAGGTGCTATTGATGCTCATCGGAACTCCTTATTATCGTGTGACTTTCCCTCTTGCTCTCTTAAAACTACCAGAAAATATTTCATGCAGAAACCTACGAAAATTCTCCTTTGTGGCGAATGCGGCCAAAGCAATATTCACCGGGATTTTCCACCTCCTTTTTTCTAGAGGATTCTTAAAGTGAACCCCGGTCTCCATGCGGAAGGAAACTACTATCTCTAACTGCTTCCCCTTTTCTATCAATCCGTCAAGTACAATTTGCTCTACAATTAGCACATCCTCTGACAATGAATGTATCTTAGCTAAGGTATCTAGATGACTTTCAACAACTATGTTCTCATCTTCTATCCTTGTCATTAGTTCCTTTAGCTGAGATAATGCCACTGCATATTCTCCAAGCTAGTTGGTATTCCCTCAAACTGCTCTGAAGCTTGGTGAATAATTTTCTCTTTCCATTGAGCAATAGCTTTGACTTGGTTCCCTGCATCTTCAATCTCTTCAACCAAACGGTTGCATACTTGTTCCTACACTAACATGGGTTGAGAAGAAGGTTTGGCAACCTTAGTGATGATCTCACATAACTGGGAGATCTGCATCTGAATCCTATCTTTTTCTTCCTTCTCCTTGTCAAGTTTAAGGAATAAAATGTCTATCAGTGTCCGTGTATCTTGCTTTAATCCTTCCATGGTGATTTTCCCCAATGGTACTTTGGTCACCAATATGTTTGCAGCAGTTAGCTCTCCCTTCTATTTCCCTTCAGCTGGAACTGACAATTCAATGAACTTCTGCCCTGATTCTTCAATAATCAACCTTGAAGTTATTTTAGCAGCTTTAGACCTTTTGCCTCTACCTCCCAAGCTCATAAGCAACTGCAAGTCTTCCTCTTCCAAGTTGATTTCTTCTCTAGCCTTTGGAACTGTTTGCAGAGCCAACCAAGATGAGAAATTACTCTTTGGGGAATGAGAAGTCACCGAATGTACCACCATCTCATGCTCGACTTTGCTGCATCCAAATTCACCACAGTGTTATGGCTGCCCTCTTCTGAATTGTCCAAAGACAATGCTCTTTTGAACTCTATCATTTGTGATTTCAACTTCTCCGCAGGGGAGAGGTGAATATCTGGGTGGCTGAGGAATAAATATGAATAATGCTGGATTCAATGGTGGAATAATAACATCTGTTTGAGGTCCTGGAGCTATGGAAGTGTTGTGAGTTGATGTTGGAGAAGCTTCGTCTGAAAGTAGCACTGGTATAATGGATGTAGGCTTGCCTTTTTCTAGTACCTGAGACTTCTTGTACACTTTGAGATTCTTTGGCCTTCTGCTACTCTCACCTTCGTGTTTTCTCTTGCTGGAATCCCCTACAATGAAATTCCCTATGATCTGGTTCATCAAAGCCTCGTCCAAGCAATACCCCTTTGTTAGCAACCAATTTGAGGTGTTAACCAGGACTGCGGAAGACCTCTCCTCAATCGTGTGACAACCACCCACACTCTCCTAAAGAGCAGCTCTATCTCCTCCTATTTGATGATATGTGTTAAGTACCACATGCCCATCATTTGAGATATTTTCAGGTATCCATGCTAAACCATAGTCAGAAACCTGTTGCATTGATAACCTGCTGAAATCTCCCTTTTTGACTTCATATTCGCTCCTGCACTTCATCCAAAAGTCTTCCAGTGAAGGTACATGTGAGTATTCTTGGGAGACTATCCTCTTTGCTATCCCATATGGGTCAAAGTTCATTCGTGCTAGGAAGAACTCATGCTCATACCCAGAAAACATTTCTGCTTCAATTCCTCTGGCTTTATGGATGCTCTGGCAACTATAATGACCCACTGTGACTGGAAAGCTACCTGTAGACTTGTGTCGTTTTGACTGTAAGTCATGCAACTCTACAAGATTCCTACACAACTCCATGATGACCCACTTATCACTTGGGTATCTTGGCAACTTAATTAGTTCTCTTGAGAAACCACTAACCCTAAGATATGTGAAGTCTGCAAACTGGATGAAGATACAACCATGCTAGGAGACAACTTGTCAGGCTTCTTTGCTCACTCTGTTGGTTTTCATATCACTATTTAATTTGCAAATGAATTCATAGAAGAAGCCATCATTGACTTCCCTGTAATCCTTGTAGCATTCAGGAATTGTCAACTAAGGAAGCACTCATAAATATGATCTTTTGACAATATGCCCTATCTATCTAGTTTGGAAAATATCCCCTGAGAAGTTGTTGCATATACAATGTATGAAGTCATTTTGAAGTTGAATGTCTACCTCACACTTCAAATTTTCTCATTGATATTGTCATTGATGATCTCGTCCTAATTAATTATCGAATCAGCTATGTTGATCTCAATGGTTCTCACAAAGGCATACATCCATGAGTGGAAGTTATTGGTATTAGCTTCCCCATTTATCTTGCAAAGCAATTTGGTGATATCATCAAATTCCTGCACAAGATTGGATCGTGGAAGAGTCCTTGGGAATTTTGATGGTGATCTGGGCTTCTTCATGTATCTATTGTTCATTATACCCACACAATCTGCTTTATGCTTTTCCCATCTATTACCAGCATCCTACATGCTAATTGCAATCACCACTGGTCGTGCCAGAAGCTTAAGGAAATAATTAATGAATTGTGCATCCAACCTGATTATTGTCTTCCTGCAAAGATCTTAGATTGTCCTAGAAAGAGGATGATAAGACCTTGCACATTCCATAAAAACTTAGGCAATTGAGTTGTGACCAAAAACATTGAAGCTTGAATAATCCTGCTACTTTTTATTTCCCGCATAAGAGATGATCTTCCTGGTGGCTTTGGATCTGTCAATCAAATCAGTGATAGGTTCAGGGCCCATGTCTATATCATTGATTTTGGTAAGCCTAGAAACAATGCATGATTCTTCTGACCCTTCTCTTTCATCACGCTTCATCATGCCTAGGAATAATCTTTGTCTGAGTTCTTTTTCTTTTATTTTTGCCAGAAGATCCTGCAATTGGATCAATTTGTGCAGATCCTGCAATTCCTTCTGATTCAGAAGATATATTCAATGTATCTGACATTGATTTTGACTTCTTTTCACCAATATGAGCACCTGTGATGAATACCTGTAAATGATTCAGACAAATATGGAGTCCATGACATGAATGCTTAATTTCTATCACCAAAATCTGCTTATAAAGTTTGCTGCCCTAAAATTTGAGACTTTGCTTGCATGCCAAGCAAGCTAAAATATTATTTAATTCACCTGGGCACTTATACCAACATGTAGATGCTTTGAATAATAAAAATAAATCTTCTCCAACCCTAGGCACCAAAACTGAAGCTTCCCAACAATGAAAAATATTCTTTAATGCAAATCACTCCTTCCCTTGGCGCCAAAACTCTCCAGGGCAGCATGCTCCATCAAAAAGAATTAATTGTCTCCTCCTTATGGCGTCCCATGCTTATATAGATAACTGCATGCTATATTTAATAATTGCTTCTTCCTATTTTTGGCAATTATTAATAATAAGTTATGTTTTTCTCTCAATTTGGGCGCCCAAGTTTGCATGCTTTAGCTTGCTTTTCCATGTAATTCTTTTATTTATTTTTAGCATGCTTCTTTGTCTTCTCTTTGGCTTTCCTTCATGCTTTGACTTTCTTCCTATTTTTGGTGCCAACTTTAGCTAGGAATAATAAAAATAAATATCATTAAATGCATGCACTTATGCCAAGGTGGGTCACACTTTTTGGCTAGAAGACATGCTAAAAATAAGAAGGCAAAGCAATGGGAATTTTTACCCTTCCAGGCAGCTCCAAAAATCCCATCTTTCACTTAAGTGATTTGTCTTTAATGATGGGAAAAAACAACCTTCCAGGAAGGCTTAAAATTCCCATCTTCCTTCCACCACCAAAATTCCCATTGGCAGCTTAAAACCTTCTTTCCAAAAAGTGTGACTTGCATAAAAAAAACCTCTTTCTTAAAAATGTGACTTGCATGGGTGAATAAAACTTCCTTGATGGGAATTCTTACCCTTCCTGAAACCCCAAAATTCCCATTGGTACTTTAAGTGATTTATCTTTCATAATGGGAAAAAACAACCTTCCAGGAAGGCTCCAAATTCCCACCTTCCTTCCACCACCAAAATTCCCATTGGCACTTAAGTGATTTAACTTTAATGATGGGAAAAAACAACCTTCCAGGAAGGCTTAAAATTCCCATCTTCCTTCCACCACCAAAATTCCCATTGGCAGCTTAAAACCTTCCTTCCAAAAAGTGCGACTAGCATGGAAGAAGCTTATTTCACTTACATCCTTCCTTCTTTGTCAGAAATTAGCACTCCATGATTAATTTCTTCCCTTGTCTGAGGCCATGGATGACTTCCGAACTTCCAGAAAATAAACAGGCTATACAGATGAATGAAACAGATCAAGGGGAATTTAACAGACAGACTACGGAGAAAATCGAAAACAAACACAAAAGAAATAAATAAAAATGAAAAACATTGCGAAAACAAACAATTGTTTTTTTTTTTAAAATAACTTGCTAGATAGCTGGTTCGTAAAAACTCTTCCCTGTGAATACCCTACCGAGAGGCGATATACTAGCATAAAAATCTTCAACAGGGTTCAACTGCAAAGCACAATTTATTTTAAACAAAACTTTATTTATTATAAAATTCTCTCGATAAAACCCAAGAGATTTAATAAAATGAGTTTTAACATGTGGGTATTTGTTGAAATTGGCTTATATGATTCTCTGGGAATACTTTAACATAATGGAGACAACTGCAGGCAATAAAAACACAAAACGACCCGTTACTTTGAAAAGAACAAAAATTTTAAAAGGGGTAGTCCCAAATTTCAAGGAAAAATATGGGGACACCATAACCCTTGCAGTAGGTGATCTCGACATAATATTTTAATCCCTATCATTGACATGGTCTCCATATAAACATCCACATACTAAAGAAATCTTCTTCGTCCACGTCATCAATCGCATCAACATCCAAGTAAGTATCATGTTTCCTGCTTGACCTTCGATAGTTATGAATCATGGTATGACATGTGTATATATTGATACTAATTTTGGTTGTTGATTCAATTGAGAAGATGATGGAAATGATAGAGGTGTTTCCATTCCATTTCAAAGTATGAACACAAGGTGCAATTTTGAAGCGTATTTACGAATTTTTTTACGGTTTCACTTTTGTTCGGAAATGCCCGATGTCATGGGGTGCGCTAGAGTGGGGGTGGAATTTTTCCTGCAACGAATAGTAGAGGGTGTTAGGTCATCAACTAGCGTAGAAAAATCCAATTTAACAACCAAGGAAAATAGTGCAAGATTGCACAAAACAAAATGATTTAGAAGAAACTTACAATTATCTTGGAATATTTATTTTCCTCATGTAGAAATGATTACAAATAATACTAATAGGTATAAAATGAATGTGAAAAACATTCATTCTCATTAGCTTGTTGTATTTCAATTGTTTAGGGAAGATAATTGTGCATTCTTCAGCATGTAGAGTGACACCAATATTTATGATTTTATCAGATATCCTTTCGGATGCATGCCTTGTATGTTTGTTATTAACTTGATGGCCACTAGTTCTATGGGCTTCTCTAACTAGAGTTATTGTCTCCATCAAGATTCATTAGCATCAACGTGATTAAAAAGGAGACATGTTTAATTTATTTTAGTACTAATTAGAAACCCAAAATATCAGCCTCTACTTTGGGTATATTTTTTTCATAGCTTGCTTGTATAATTATGTGTTATTACAAAAAGGTGTGTTTATAGAGGGAAAGCTTGAGGCGCTATGAAAATGGATTTCAATCCTTGCCGACATTTACAAGATATTTTGTATCAAGTTCCATGTACTAACAAAATATTCACCATCAACGTCATCAACCGTATTGATGTCCAAGTCGGTATCATGTTTCCTGTTTCACCTTCAACAACTGTGAATCATTGTTTGACATGTGTATATATTGATACTAATTTTGGTTATTGATTCAACTGAGCATATGATGGACAACGATTTCATTGTTTATATTTTCTCGAATTGATTTAAAATGAACCACGAAAACAAATCCATCAATAAGTAATTTAAGCCCTTCGGAATTAGAGTAATTTTGTAATTAATGAACAATGATCTTAATAATGATGCTAATAATTCCTAAGGGCTCCATCTTAGGGGTGGTCAATACTGCCAAAAAAAGAATTGGCTGCCTACAATTCAAAATTTAATAACCCATGGGAATTAAAACTAAGATCGAGTGTAATATTAAAGTTTCAATATTTAATTTTCTGGGAAAGCATGATTGATTCCTCTTAGGATGAGACCAAATTTGAATCATAGACAAATTTCACTTTAAGAAAAGGAAGAGACAAATGCATACATCTAAAAGAGAAATTTCTTTCTAATAATAAGACATAAGATCAATCAATATAGTGATAATCACAATAGAAAATTTTCCCTGACATATTGAGATTAAAAACATTGAAAAAGAGGAGTTTGTTTGTTGTAGGCTGAAAAATACATAGTTTGAATTGTGTTATTAAAGTTCTACTGCGGAAGATATATTGCACGTGCCTCATTATTGGCTATTAAATGTACCTTATTATTGTGCGTTCTAATGCCAAACTATGAGAAATATAGTTTTCATTCCATATCTATGTTGACTATATACAAATCATAGCTTATCTATCATTACCTTTCTAGTTTGTTATATTTCTAAAAATTTCTTCTTCTCTTTGTAATTTGAAATTTATATGTCACCATTAGAATCCCACTATTAGTCATCTATTCTTGCCTTATACCATCAGACATGCCATCATTGCAAATAATAACACAAAACGAAAGCAATGCACATTAATTTCTCAATAAATAGGGCATGAAGCTAGTCAAATATGCTTCAATAGGACCCACATCCACCTTATTTAGTTGTTTATGTATGTGTTGTCATGTAAATGTGTAGCAGGGAAATTGGAAGTTTCTAAGCACAACAACTATACCCTTGTGCCAAAATTTTCATGTTTTATCATTCCTAGGCACCCCAAGTCAAATTCATCAGTATATTCACCCTTATTTGATGTCAAATTATTCCCCATGTGATTTAGGAAAGTCTATTTAATCCCCCAGGTGATTTTAGTGAGTTCTCAAAAGATGTTATCTTTTTGCAAAGATTGGGAAGGGCTATCGCTGGCCTTCCCAGTGACTAGATCAAACCCCTAGAGTGGAAAGGAAGGGCTAAATTCAACATGGATGTGAATTGAAGACCTTATAACATCATGGAAATTATTTTTGAAGGTTTGGGGAAGTTTGAAAGACTTGGAGCGATGCGAGTAAAAACAGGGTTCACAAGCCTAAGCAGTACACAAGCCTAAAGCAGTTGTTGGGATTCACAAGAAGATTTTGAGAGCTTGGATAGAGTTAGAAGTAAAAAAATCTTTGGAAATAGGATTCCAATACCTACATGATGGTAAAATCAGATTTTTCACAACACCTTGGCGCATAGGATTGGCAAGTAGTTTTTCTCAGGCACAAGTGGAGTATCAAATAATAAATCCACTTTTTTAGGGATCAGATGGTTGAATCAAGACATAATAACACAACAATTGGATCCAAAATTCCATTTATAGTCAGGATCATATAACATTTTACCAAGAAATTCCACCAGAGCTCAAGTTATCATCGTTCCAAGTTACCCTCTCAAAGGCAGTTCAGGACTTAGTCATTTTTCGGGAGGACATGTGTCAAGACTAGAGCCTGAGTGGGATTTCATGTCCCCCAAAGTCCCCGAGGTCAGTTACACCAACCATTGAAAAATTTTCCCAGATCCCATGTGACCTCCAGACTTGACAGCTTCAACCCCAGTGCATTTTTGGAGCATTCACTCCCTTCCATCGATCAAGCGCCACATGTCGGCTCCAGACCACCGTCGAAACCGATATCCCTCATTTCCCGAGGTGAGGGACATAAAGCATGTAAAATGGATCCCATCCCCTATGGGAGTCTTTTGGTCACCCACGTGACCGACTTTCACCCCCCAGTGCATTTTTGGAGCATCCATTCCCACATCGATCAAGCGCCACGTGTCACTCCAGACTACCATGGAAACGATGTCCCTCATGTCCCTAAGGTGAGGGACATCAAGCATGGAAAAATTCACCTAGCCCCTATGGGGAGTCTTTTTGTCACCCACGTGACTGACGTTCAACCCACATGTGCTTTAAAGCAGCTTTTCTCACCTTCATTCCCTGCCGTCAGATCACCGCCACGTGTTGTCCTCTTGACCACAGTGGAATTTGATGTCCCTCACATCCATGAGATCAGGGGCCATCAAACATGAAAATTTTTTTCCCAAGATTCCCCCTCCATGCGTTCAAAATTTCAAAAATCTAACTACGCTCAATGCTTCTAGTGTTTCCAAAGTGCTTCCACTCCGTACATACGTAAAATCTTCATCCTTCCTCTGCAACTTCCTTCCATCACTCCGGCTTTGCAAAAAAATCAAACCAGATCAAGAAAGGAACTAAAATAAAATTCCCATGGCAATACACAGTCTTTAAAGGAGTTCTCATCAAGCTAAGAAGGAGAAACGAAGAAGAGAACATTAAAATCTCCATAGCAAAAAAATGGAAATTTGAACAAATCTTCCACTCCACTTTGCACACGAATCAATGAACCATTTGCTGATGTTTGTTCCTTTGTCCAAGACCATAAAAACATAACCTCAAACTCTCCTCTCATGTGACAAAGCATCCACAATGAAGAAATCTCCTTTTTGGCTCAACAAAGAAAGAAGTGGGATTTCCCATCAAACCGGTTGTCGGATTGAAGTAAGATCACACGTGAAGCACTAGAAGAAAAAACCACATCAAAAATATAATTTTCTTCACAAATGGAGGAGAAAACCAGACCTACAATTTTGAGGTCCATTAATGGTTGCCACATCTAGAAGCACTACCAGGTCTGAAAATTAAAACTTTAAAATCACCAGGAATTTTAAGAGGGCGGGCCCAAAATTTTAGAGGGGTGATATTGGGAAAAAAACCATATCAAAAACCTTCATTCCACATCAATCCGAACTCTAGAAGCCAACTTTCTAAAAATAGCAAGTCTACTACATAGGAACTGTTATTTCAGGGAAAGTCGTCGACAAAGAACCTGCGAAGGAGGTGAAGACATTGGAGGTGCACTACAGCTGAGAATTCACTAGAACAACATTTTTGACACTTACTAAAAATAGTAAGTGGGCCCAGAAGCATTGCAAAAATAGAAATCTGATCCAGAAAGAATGAGGAATGTAGGGAAAAGAGGAAAACTCGAGCCACAACATCCAAATTGAAGATTGAGGACTTGATTTTTCACACTTACTAAAAATAGTATGTTGCTTTTTCTAAGGGAGACATGAAGCCAAAGTGGATGGGAGTCAGAAGCTAACACAACCCTTCACCTGTGAGTATGATGTGGAAGACAACGATGTCTTGTACATGGACCTAAACAACCTTAAGACTTGCATGGCCTCCAAGGACCGAAGGAGGATTGAAGACCATATATTCACAAGTGGCTTATTCGCCACTGCAGGACACCCAATGTCTGTGTAGAGTCTCGAGTTAGTCCTAGCCTACTCTTTCCACTACAATCCCAAGACACGAACCATCCGAGCTGACAATGGTACAATGATGGCGGTCATCAGCCCTAGGACCATTTCACTCTCTCTGTAGATACCGACATCCCCTAGCATGGTCATCATATCAAAGGATAGGGCCATGCGCGATTGATTGGGAAACAATGGATTCATATGTCCAAGGAGTAGATCTCACTCATGGTTGAAAATAGAAAGAAAGCCCTCCAGGATGCCCAAGAATATTCCAAGGTGTTAGTTCTGAGAAGGGTATTCTAATTTCATCACTCTCCTCAGTAGAGTTATGGGCAAGCAAGCAAGCAAGAGACTTCCAAAATTGGATGGGCATTTTCATCTTGACACTATGTAGAAGGAAGGCATAGAATTTATTGGGGAAGATCATCAATGACAATCTTCATCTGCAATTGCTCCAAGTGCCCATGACAAATAAGTTCCACATGAATTCTTACCTAGTTTATCTCCTTGCAAGCTCGAGATCATTCAAAGGATTGACTCTCATGCAGAACATTACTTTTGCCAAGGTACCTACATTTGAGAAACTTCCACGGTTGGTAATGGAAGAGAACAATAGAATTTATCTCGTGTGAATGATGTGTTCACTATGTACATGGTCCAAAGCTTAGAAGGGGATCTCTAAGATAGGATGTCACCAAAAGTGGCATCCCTGATTAAGGAATACAACTCATACTTCATACTATTCTCAACATTCTCCTACATACAAGTCGTTGGCTTTGACCAAGCTCCATTGAAACTACCTAAGTACCTCAGTGACCAGATTGTATTGTTTGAGCTCTAAAGCAGATCACTCAAGTGAATAACAAGCTTAGAAGTAGGAGAAAGAAATTGATTTCATTCCCCATATCTCTAGGGGAGTTCACGTGCAAAATATCAAATGATGCATCTCACCTGGAGGTTGCTTTCACACATTTGACTTTGCATTCCTACATCGTTAGGCCCAACTTTGAAATCCGAGAAGAGACCGACTCGTTCTATGTCCCAAAATTACAACATAAGCCACAAGTCGAAGACTACTGGGCCAATTGTATTAACAAGTTCGAAGTACGTGAAAAGGACCACATGAGGATGACAATCAGTGAGATAAAGAAATTCAAGTTCTCTTAGTATGAAGACATCTTGCATGATGATGTGACAAGGATGCAAGATCTTGAGTATGCACTAGTCAAGATGTTCCCAATGCCCCAAATCAACTCGTAAGTTCGTGAATCGGAGATATATTGGAGTAGATTGAAAATGTGGTGAGGAGAACGAGGAAATTGTTTCAAAAGAAGAGGGCTATTATCATTCGGTCACGAGGAATTTCTCCAAGCCAGAAGCAAGCTTCACATCATTCGTCTTCAAAATGGTAGAGGTGACTTCCAACTCTAAACACTCTGGAGCGAGTTCAAAAGGAGGTCCATGGAATTGGAGACTTCTCCTCATGAGAAGACACCCAAGAAAGTTAGGGAAGAAGAAGGTTCATTGGCATCATCGCAGGAGGAAGACCTAATCTCGTGTAATGCAAATAGAAAATCCAATAGCAGATGCACATGTGAACGAGGAGTATATGACTCACGATCTAGTCTTCAAACCACTGCAAGAGGTCTTTCCTATTGTCGACACCAATGCCCCTCTCATTCAGGACTTGCCTCCTCCACCAAAAAAAAGAATGGTTGATGCACCCATCATTGATCTTGAATCCCGGTGAGATGTTTATGTGGATGCGAGAAATGGTCATCCTCGACACTCGCACTATGTAACAAGTAGCAACCCCCGATCTATCAATGATTGTCTCATTGGCTAAAGAAAAAAGGTCAAGAAATATCACACACAGATGGCCTCACAATTCTACAATGGGGAAACAGTAATCGGTACATCAAAGTAGCTCAGCCAAAATTAATCAAGACAAAGGATTAGATGACAACAACCAAATACGAGATGAGAATGATCCAATTGGGACACCAACTACTCATGAGGGATATTTGCACATATATCAACAATCTTACTCTCACATGGTGGCAAGGAATAAATAATATACTTTAGAGAAGATTGAGGTACTAGAGGAACAAGTACAAACCCTTTCATCTTATGTGTAACACCTAGTGGAACCAAGCACCACAACACTTCCTACTAAGAAATTTTTACCCATCAAGTAGCTTTGATCTAGAATCCATCAAAAGAACTCATGAGCTCATGATGCAGGGGTGAGAAAACAATAAATAGATTGACTCAATCTCTAAAAAGGAAAGTCAACAATCTAAGAGGAATTCAAGCTCTTTTGCATACATGTGCACAACGCCCAACATAAAAGAGTACTCAAAGAGGATGTGGAGAAAGAAAGAGATTATTAGGAACTTCTTGGACTAGTAGTGAGTGAGATGAGAAACACCCATCATCAGGAGTTGATCGATAAGAAGGTTTTGAAAATCCTACTGCAAAGACTTGACACATGTATGGGTGAGGGCCGTGGCATCAGATTTGAAGCAATCAATCGAGCCTTCACACGAGCTAGAGGAGAAAGAAGAATAAACATCAAGTTGCAGGATAGTATAAATCGTAAAGTTCAGAAACTTAGAGTACCCGCAATGAGCGAACACACAACTACTAATGAAGTGATCAGCCCTTTCGAGGAATATGTCAAGAAAGGGGTGGGTAACCCATTGTCCTTCACTAAGGATACTCTCAACTTCTTCTCAGAGATCCGAGCCTCTATTGCACTTATCACATAAAAGCATTCATTGTGGTTCAGGAAGTTCTAGGACATCAACGGTGTGACTGATGGATGGTTTGAAACCTTGAGCTGTGTTTGCATCCCTCATGCCAACAAAGTAGAACCGATAGTGGCTTGTTTCAAACAAGATCTTGGTAAGATAGAAGTCTCCTCGGTATCATGAAGTGGAGAGCGATCGAGAGCGAGAGACAAGTCCACCGCAACAACTTATCCTTTAATATAATTCTTCTTCTTCTTCTTCTTCTTCTTGTTCTTCTTCTTCTTCTTCTCTTCTTTCTCTCTCTTCTCTTCTCATACAACACTCTCTCTCCTCAATGTTATGTTTTTGCATTGAGAGTTTGCACTTTTAATATGAATTAAGTGACTTTAGAAATATAATATAACTTTAAGTCACCTTGCTATTATAAAAGGGACTTAAATATTTAAAGTGGAATATGAATAGTCTTAAGTCATATTAAGGTATTTGAAAAGTCACCAGGAAGATGAAGATTTTCCTCCTCTTCTATAAATTGTAGCAAGCTCCTCATTTGAGGTCTTCTTAATTTTTCTTCTAAAAATTCTTAGATGTTGGAGCTACTTTTGGTGAATTCATGAGAGATATCCTTGTGAGGAGAGCAAGAGATAGCAAGTTTATTCCATTTCTCCCACTAAAAATGTCTTCTACTTCCCACACTATGTAGAAATTATGTTTGAGCTTTAATAAAGGAAGAAGGAATTTTAGCCTCTTTGATTGAGGATTTTATTGGTACTTTTTGTTCATTAAGTTCTATTTAGTCTTGTTGTTGTTTTGCATATTTGTTTTCTTCTAAAATACAAGTGCATGTAATGAAACTTCTAGCTAGTGTTTGCAAGTCTATGATTTTCCATTTGCAACATTAGTTTCTCCTTTCTAAATATTCTCACTCCCCTTTCTCACCTTCATAGAAAATTCTTCCCTTGCAGATACCTACAAGCATTTTCCACAGGGTCAGTGGAGTGCCCTTGTTGGATCCCCGACCGAAAGGCCACTAGGATAAAAATCACAATTTACTCACGCATGCATGTATGGTAGCTGCATTGGTTAAGTAGAGGGACTTAGACTCCTAGAGTATTGGCAAGATAACCACCAATTTTTCCCTAAAAATTTTCTCACCAATAGTTTTTAGTGCCCACTGTGGGGCAAATTTAGCAACATCTGCACCTGAATACGACCACAAGGTCTGAAAATACAAAAAAAAATTCAAAAATTCAAAATTCAAAAAAAAAAATTTTTTTGGAATTTGAATAGCTATATGAGCCTCATGTCTGAAACCTTGGCTATTCCGAAATCCTCCTATTAAAGACCTAAATTTCTCTTCCACATCCAAGAAGATATCACTTCAGATTTGAGAGAAGCTATCTGGCATAACAAGAAAAGTGTCAACCACTATTTCATTGCCACAAGAATTATTGACCTTGAAGAAGAACGCGTTGCTGAATTAGAGAGGCAAAGACAAATTCCAACACCACAAAGAAGAGCATAAATTTCCAAAAATTTGGATAAAAGATACATCCGGAAATAAAGACAAGGAGGAAAAACCTACCCTATTTTTGAAGAGCTTCAAAGAAGACAAGAGTTGCTCATAAATTCTAAGGTCTCCTTTTCATCAAGCAACCGGTCACGTTGGGAACCTGAGTGTTGCCAATCCTTTGGATGGTGAATTTCCATACATCAATGAGAACCTCAAAGATTTCACTAACATAGAGACCGAAGAAGAAGCTAGAGAAATAGAAGTAAGAGCAGAAGAGGAAATGAGAGCTCAACTTGAAGAAATTGAAAGACTTCAAGCCGAGGTAAATGAAAGAGCAGCAATAGAAGCTGCAACCTTAGCAAGGTTGGAAGCTAGAAACATAAATAGAATGGGGGATTGTGAGTGTGATCGTGGTCGTGAGGCCCGTAGGCCTAATGTACCATGGGGAGGAAACATTATCCACTTTCTCTTTCTCAACCACTCCATGAGCTACCAAGGGGCTTAAGAAAAACTTTCCAAAATTCAAAGGGGATGGTTCGCAACACCTCAAGAACATGTAGCAGCAGTTATCACCGCTTGTGGTGTGTTGGGTGTTGAAGACAAAGATGTGTCATCGATCGGATCTTTATGGAGTCACTTCAAGAAAAGGTTGTTGAATGGTTCTACATGCTACCCCTGAGGTCTATCACCTGTTGGGAAGATATAAGAAGTGCATTCGAACACAGGTTCAAGACCATGGAATATTATTAAGATCTCTTGGTCCAATTGGTACAAATGAAAAAAGAAACCTCCGAGTCAATGAGAGACTTTGTAGCAAGATATAACAAAGTGATAAGAAGAATCCCTAAAGATGTGGTGCCTCCTGAAAATAATCTAAAGAGATTCTTCATTAGTGCCTTGCCATCGAAGTAGGTTTCTTCCTCGAAGTAGGTTTCTTCCTTAGAAGAACCCAACCAAGAACATTAAGGGAAGCACAAGACCATGTGATAGAGACCAATGATGATCTAATCCTGTCTGGCAAGGTGAAAGGCCCAAATGGAAAGAAAAAGGCTAGAATTCAAGCTCAGTCACCATGGACCCAATGTTCCAAAAAATGGCAAATGACTTGGTTTCCTTTAAGAAACAACTGTCCCAGATCACAATGCGGAATGCTCCAAGGAAGCCAAATCCTCCCAATAGACCAAGGATTGCTCCACCTCCTTGTCGGATCGCTCTTGAAGAACCACAAGTCAATACCACCTGTGACATCAAAGAACCAGAGGAGGAATTAGAAATTGAAGAACCTGAAGAAGAAAATACGGAGGACTTTGAAAACTATCTTGAGGTCGAGGAAGTTGATGGTGATACACATAATGGCCTAATTGAGTACGTTGATGATGAAGAATCTCCAGGTTTCTCATGTGCATTTTTCACTCGTTGTTTCATTCTCAACAGCTGCGGTAAAGGATAAGAAGAAGAACGAAGATTCTCCTTTGGAGGTCCCACAAAATAAAATCATCAACAGAGGATCACCACTACCACCATAGTTGGATTCGGCTAAAGAAAAAGAAGACCCGCCGGCTAGCAAAGATCATGCTGCCCTACCAAGTAAGTCATCTAATCCTTATCCCAACTCAAAGGTTACTAAGAATAATTCTCCTTCAAATGGTGTTCCTACAAAAATATCTAACATGCCATCAAAACTTGCATCTCCATCTCCTTCCAAGCCATTCTTACCCTTGAAGGAAAATTCAACACCCAAAATAGCAAAACCTTTGCCATGTAAATCTTCCATCATTCCTGGAACCTCTTCCTTTCCCACCATAACCCCATTTGACTTTGTGGAACACGCAAGCAAAACTAAAGTCCAGCTCTCAAAAATAGAATACCTACAAACTCATCCTGCCCAATTTGATAGGTTCATTGATGTAGTCTGTGGCGGTAATCCTATAACCTCGGGTCCAAGTTCCAAAGGCTTACTCCCCACACCATCCACACAACCTTCTCAAAACATGCTAGCCCTCAGTGCCTCCAAAACCAATAGGGTTGAACCTTTCTACCTATCACTTCTCATTAAAGGCTTCCAGCTAAATAATTGTATCATAGATTCAGAGCCTCAGATAATGTGATGCCCATCAAAGTTACAAATGCTCTTGGCCTCACCTTGACCTAAGAAAATGGCACATGTTATTCAATGGAATCCAAACAAGTGCCATTGGTAGGAAGAATCAAATATGCACAGGTAGCATTAGCTGATTTTCTAGATAAGAAGGTGCTTCTAACCATCTTGGTGGCGGACATCCCAACCTCCTTTGGCATGCTATTGAGCCAAAGATTTTGTAGAGACTTGGGTGGAGAAATAAAAATGGACTAGTCATCTACAACTATTCTAGTGAAAGGCGAGATGAAGAAGTTTCTTCCAGTGAGAAAGATGAAGTTCACAGTATGCAAGTCTGATGATCCAAAGGTAAACATCCTTTTTCAAGATAGCAGGCGAGGCAACTACTTCCTCGCATCAAAAAAAGATAACTTGCCACTTCTTATGGAGGAGGAAGAAGATCAAGTTTGGATGATGAAATTTAATGATAGTCATTCCAATGCGGAGTTCGGGAGTAGGTGTAGTGTTGTACTCTCCCTTTGGTGAATTATAACCATTTGCCTACAAGCTGCAATTCAATAATACAAATAACATGGTGGAATATGAAGCTCTCCTCTTAGGCATGGGCATGGCTAATGACATGGGAATCAAAAAGCTAAAATGCCAAGGTGATACGGAAGTGATAGTAAAGCAAGTCCGGAAACAATATCAGGTGAAAAATCCAAGACTCCGACATTATAGAAATAGAGTATGGGACTGCATTGAATCTTTTGATGCATTTTCCATTGAAGCTATCCCAAGGGAAAAGAACAAAAGGTTGATTCTCTTGCGAGTACCAGATTCCCTAATGACACCTCATCCTTCTTTTGGTAAAGACAAGGTGACCATAGAAATGGTATTCAGGCCTAGTGTACCAGATAATGCAAATCATTGGAAGTCTTTAATGATGATAACCAAATTCTAGCATTTTTGGAACAAATGGATAATTTCAATAATCTCTTCTTTGAAGGAAGCAAAAATCCACACCAAGAAGTGGTAGCGAAGAAGATAAAGAAGGAATTGAATGTATTGATGATGAAGGAGTGATCAAATTAAAAGGAAACAAGATTCCCAAAGGCTTGGTTTCTTTGGAAGACCTCTTTAACAAACATGATAGATTCATTCAAGAGAAAGAAAAATAATCTTCTCGGTGCCCAACTGATTTTGATAAGGAAAACATCGACACCCCAGAGGAGCCAAGGATGGTCAATATTAGAAAATTTTGCTCACCCGAGGAGAAGAGAAGGTTTGTTGCATTGCTCAAGAAATATTCAAATGTTTTGGCCTACTCTTATGATGAACTCAAATCCTTCTAACCAAAGGAAATGCATCACTCGATTCCTTTGAAGCGGATGCTAAGCCATTCGAAAGCGAAGAAAAGGCCATATAACCTAAATTTTTTGATACCATTAAGGAGGAGGTAATGAAGATGCTCAATGCAAGAATCATCTTTCCTATCCACCATTCAACAGGGGGTGGCCAACATTGTGCTTGGTCGGGGAAGAAAAATGGTGAAATAAGAATATGTGTAGATTTCCGCAACCTGAACCGGCATCATTGAAAGATAATTATCCTCTCCCTATCATGGATCAAATTTTACAAGTAGTCACTAGATCCAAAATGCTTTCATTACTTTATGGATTCTTAGGGTATAATCAAATCAAAGTGGCAGAAGAAGATCACACCAAGACAACCTTCACAATGCCTTGGGGCACTTTTTTACTACAAAGAATGCCTTTGGCCTAATCAATGCGGGAGCTACATTTCAAAGGGTGATGGATTTGGCATTCAAGGATTTAAAACATTGCATTGTCATATATCTCGATGATCTCACGGTGTTTTCAAAGAAGAGGGGAGATCATATCCATCACTTAGAACAAGTACTTGCAAGGTGTAGAAAACATGGCATATCACTAAATCCAAAAAGTGCATATTTGGAGTCACATAAGGAAAGTTATTGGGGGACATTGTGAATGAACATGGAGCACAAATTGATCCTGAGAGAGTACGAGCCATTCAAGCACTATCTCTACCCACAAGTAAGAAAGGAGTTCATTCATTCTTCGGAAAGGTGAATTTTCTTCATCGCTTTGTTCTTGAGTTTGTTGAATTGACAAAGCACATCACCACCATGATGAAACCACAGGCAAACTTCAAATGGAACAATGAAGGGAAGGCAACATTTGAAGAGATCAAAAAATCCATTGCTAAGGCTCTGACTCTTGTGTCTCCAAATTTTAACAAAGAATTCATCATGTATTGTTATGCATCAAAACATACACTCTCCGCCATTCTTGTTCAAAAAATGATGAAGGTGTGGAAGTACCTATTGCTTTCATGAGTTGTTTATTGAAAAAGCATGAACTAAAATATAGCCAATTGGAGAAGCATGCCTATGCAGTGGTTAAGGCTATAAAAAAAAATTCAGGTTTTACATTCTTGAATCTCATACGGTGGTGATGGTCCTGGCAAGGTGCATAAAGTCCATCTTAACACATCAAGATCCTGGAGCTAAAAGAGGAAATTGGATTGGAAAGATTCAAGAATATGACTTGGAGATTCGAACCTCCAATCTGGTAAGGGGGAATGGTTTGTGCGGGTTGATTACTAAGGATGAAACACTCAAAGCTCAACACGGGAAGAAAATTGTGCTTGCTCAACTAGTCCCAAAATAATCCACAAGTTCTCTTTGTAACCACTACTGATGAGTGGTACACTGATATTGCCTATTACTTAACTTATGGAGAATGCCCTCCCCATCTTGATTACAAACAAAGGAGAACACTCAAGCGAAGGAAACAAAGTTTGTACTTCGGAATCATGCGCTTTACAAGAGAGTTCGGATGGATGCTTCCTCAGGTGTGTAGATAAAGAGCAACAAGAAAAATTGCTTAAAGCATACCACGACCAAGCATGTGGTGGACATTTTTCAGCGATGGTCACTGCACACAAGATCCTCCAAGGAAGGTATTATTGGCCCACCATCTTTGCAGACACTCAAGATTGGGTTTCCAAATGTGAAGCATGCCAACAATTCGTTGGGAGACCACAACTTGCTGCACTATTGCTCAAGCCGGTTGTTATTGAAGAACCATTTTAGCAGTGGGGGCTAGACTTCATTGGCATTCTAAATCTGCACTCAAGTGTGGGTACACCTATATGATCATAGTGATGATTACTTCTCCAAGTGGGTGGAATCAATTCCAGCCAAGTAAGCCAATACCAAAATAATATGCAACTTCATCAAGGAGAATATCATAGTATGTTTAAGAGTACCACAGAAGATTGTAGCAAATAAAGCTACCTATTTCTCTTCAAGGGAGTTGAATGAGTTTTACTATGGATACAAAATCTATCTATCTCATTCTTTTGACTATTATCCATAAGGAAATGGATAGGCCAAATCAAGAAACAAGAACATCGTGACCATTTTCCATGAAGCTTGTAGACGAGAACCGAGGAATTGGCACAAAAAGTTATACGATGCATTATGGGCGGACAAGATCACTACCAAGAAGCAATAGGTATGGAACCATTCCAACTCAAGTTGTATTAGTCAAAGCATAAATACCCTTCACGATCGAGATGTCACTCTAGAGTTCTATCGGGAATAGAATATGGGCGATGAAGGATTCCATTGACAAGAGAATCCTCTTTCTTGAGAAGCTAGAATAAAATAGACTATGAGTGGTGGACTGTATCAAAGAGCACTAGTTCAAAGTAAAAAAATCTTTGATAAGAAGGAAAAGTGAGAGAATTCAAATTTGGAGACTTCATCCTGCTATGGGACAAGAGAAGGGATCCAAAAGGAATCCATGGAAATTTCGATTCATTATGGCTTGGCCCATTCCTAATTCATGAAGCTTGCTGCGAGAATGTTTTTCTACTCTCATATTTGTATGGAACACACTGGAATCACCTCGTAATGGGAAACACCTAAAATTATATCATCGGTGAAAGCGGTTATCCCCAACTTGTACCATAGGTGTTTTATAGGTGTGTTTCTCATTTTGTGGTGTGTCGTCTGTTTTCTTTCCGTCGGTTTTTTGTGTGTGTGTGTTCCTTCTTCCAATATTTCTTTCTAGAAGTTGTACATGACTCTGCAAGGCCCAATGGATAAGGCACTGGTCAATGAATTATATGGTCTAAGATTGAGATTCTAGATTCCCATGTCATGTCTTCACTACACTCAGTCCATGTCATGTCCCCAAGCTAGAGCCAGTTATTGTCGTGCAAATGTGCAACAGGGAAATTGGAAGTTTCCAAGCACGACAACTATACCCCATGCCAAATTTTTCATGTTTTATCATTCCTAGAACCCCGGTCAAATCCTCAATATTTCCACCCCCTATTTTATGTCAAATTGATCCCCTAGGTGATTTAGGAAATTCTATTCATTCCCCCTAGGTGATTTTAGGGAGTTCTGAAAAGATGTTATCTTTTGGCAATATTGGGAAGGGCTATCGTTGGCCTTCCCAGGACTGGATCAAACCCCTTGAGTGAAATGGAAGGGAAAAATTCAACATGGAAGTGAATTTAAGACCATAGAACATAATGGAAATAAATTTTTGAAGGTTTGGGAAGTTTTGAAACACTTGGAGTAGTTTGAGTAAAAACAGGGTTCACAAGCTTAAGTAGTACACGAGCCTAAAGCAGCTGCTTGGCTTGAAGAAGATTTTGGGAGCTACGAGATAGAGTTAGAAGTAAAAAAACCATATTTGGAAATAGGATTCCAATACCTACATGATGGTAAAATCAGATTTTTCACAACACCTTGGTGCATGTGGATTGTGACGGTGTTTCTCGACAAGTGGAGTCTCAAATAATAAATCTGATTTTTTAAAGATCAGATTGTTGAATAAAGACATGATACCCCACCATTGGATCCAAAATTCCATTTCCAGTCATGAACATATAAACTTTTACCAATAAATTCCACCGGGAGCTCAAGTTATCATCGTTCCAAGTTACCCTCTCAAAGGCAGTTTAGGACTTAGTCATTTTTCGGGAGGACACGTGTTGCACTAGAATCTGGTAGGATTTCATGTCCCCGACGTCCCGAGGTTAAGTACACCAACCATTGAAATATGTTCCCAGACCCCATGTGACCTTTGGGACCCTCATGTGACCTCCGAGACTTGACAGCTTCAACCCCAGTGCATTTTTGGAGCATCCATTCCTCGTTGTCGGATCAAGCGCCATGTGTCGAGATCCAGACCACCGTGGAAACTAATGTCCCTAATGTCCCTAAGGTGAGGGACATCAAGCATGGAAAATTCACCTAGCCTCTATGGGAGTCTTTTTGTCACCCACGTGACCGACTTTTAGCCACAGTGCATTTTTGGAGCATCCATTCCTTGTCGTTAGATCAAGCACCACGTGTCGACTCCAAGATTGTGCCGTGAAACGATGTCCCTCATGTCCCTAAGGTGAGGGACATCAAGCATGGAAAAATTCACCAGACCCTATGGGGAGTCTTTTGATCACCCACGTGACTGATTTTCAACCCCATGTGCTTTAAAGCAACTTTTCTCACCTTCATTCCCTACCGTCGAATCGCCGCCACGTGTCGTCCTCTTGACCACTGTGGAATTTGATGTCCCTCACATCCATGATATCGAGCCATCCATCCCTCCTCCCTCCATGCATTCAAAATTTCAAAATCTAACTCTGTAAGCTCGGTGCTTCTAGTGTTTCTAGTTGCTTCCACTCCAAGACACGAAAAATCTTCATCCATCCTCTACTGACTTCCTTCCATCACTCCACCTTTGCAAAAAATCAGAAGATCAAGAAAGGAACTAAAATACCTTTCCCATGGTGATACATAGATCTCACGAAGGAGTTATCATCAAGCTAAGAAGGAGAAACGAAGAAGAGAACATTAAAATCTCCATAGCCAAAAAATGGAAATTTGAACAAATCTTCCACTCCAGTGCACGAATCAACGAACCATTTTCTTGTTTGTTCCTTTTTCCAAGACCATAAAAACATAACCTCAAACTCTCCTCTCATGTGACAGAGCATCCACAATAAAGAAATCTCCTTTCTGGCTCAACGAAGAAAGAAGTGGGATTTCCTATCAAACCAGTTGTCAGGATTGAAGTAAGATCGCACGTGAAGCACTAGAAGAAAAAACCCACATCAAAAATATAATTTTCTTCACAAATGGAGGAGAAACCTAGAACTACAATTTTGAGGTCCATTAATGGTTGCCACATCCAGAAGCACTACCAGGTCTAAAAATTAAAACTTTAAAATCTCCTAGAATTTTAAGCGGGTGGGCCCAAAATTTCAAAGGGGTGATATTGGGAAAAACCCCATATCAAAAACCTTCGTTCCACATCAATCGACTCCTAGAAGCCAACTTTCTAAAAATAGCAAGTCTACTACATAGGAACTGCTATTTTGGGAAAAGTCGCCAACAAAAGAACTCTGCGAAGAAGATGAAGTCATTGGAGGTGCACTATAGCCAAGAATTCACTAGAATAGACATTTTTGAAACTTACTAAAAATAGTAAGTGGGCCCTCGAACACCTGCTGAAAATAGAAATCTGATCCGAAGGAACGAGGAATGCGAGGGAGAAGGAGGAAAATTGAGGCCGCAACATCTAGTTGAAGATCGGGGACTTGATTTTTCACACTTACTAAAAATAGTAAGTTGTTTTTTCTAAGGGAGACATGAAGCCAAAGTGGACGGGTCAGAAGCCAACACAACCCTTCACCTACGAGTATGATGTGGAAGACATCATGTCTTGTACATGGACTTGAATGATCTTAAGACTCACACGGCCTCCAAGGACCAAAGGAGGATTGAAGACCAGATATTCACAAGTGGCTTGTTCACCGTTGTAGGACACCCAATGTCTGTGCAGAGTCTCGAGTTAGTCCTATCCTGCTCTTTCCACTACGAGCCTAAGACGCGAACCATCCAAGCTAACAAGACAATGATGGAGGTCATCACCCTAAGACCATTTCACTCTCTCAATAGATATAACATCCCCCAGCATGGTTGTCATATCAAAGGACAGGGTCATGCACGATTGGGAAACAATGGATTCATATGTCCAAGGAGTAGCGCTCGGCTCATGGTTGAAAATAGGAAGAAAGCCCTCCAGGATGCCCAAGAATCTTCCAAGGTGTGAGTTCTGAGAAGGGTATTCTGATGTCATCACTCTCCTCAGTAGAGTTATGGGTGAAGCAAGCATGAGAGACTTCCAAGACTGGATGGGCCTTTTCATCTTGACACTAACAGAAGGAAGGAAAAGAATTGACTGGGGGCAGATCATTAACAATAATCTCCATCTGCAACTACTCCAAGTGCCCATGACAAAGAAGTTCCACATGAATTCTTACCTAGTCTATCTCCTTGCAAGCTCAATATCATTCAAAGGATTGGCTCGACACAGAACATTACTGCCAAGGTACCTACATTTGAGAAACTTCCACAGTTGGTAATGGAAGAGAGCAACAGAATTTCTCTCACGTGAATGATGCGTTCACTATGTACGTGGTCCGAAGCTTAGAAGGGGATCTCAAAGCTAGGATGTCACCAAAAGAGGCATCCTCGATTAAGGAATATGGCTCTTACTTCATACTTATTCTCAACATTCTCCTACATACGAGTCGTTGACTTTGACCAAGCTCCGTTGAAACTACCTAAGTACCTCAATGACCACATTATATTGTTTGAGCTCTATAAGCATATCACTTAAGTGAATAACAAGCTCAGAAGTAGGAGAAAGAAATTGATTTCATTCCCCATATCTCTAGGGGAGTTCATGTGCAAAATCTCAAATGACGCATCTCACCTGAGGCCACTTTCACACATTTGACTTTGCATTCCTACATCGTCAAGCCCAACTTTGACATCTAAGAAGAGCCCGACTCGTTCTATGTCCCAGAATTGCAACATGAGCCACAAGTCGAAGACTACTGGGCCAACTATATTGACGAGTTCGAAGTACATGAAAAGGACCACATGAGGATGACAATCAACGAGATGAAGAAATTCAAGTTCTCTTAGTATGAAGACATCCTACATGATGATGCGACAAAGATGCATGATCTTGAGTATGCACTAGTCAAGATGTCCCCAATGCCCCAAATCAACTAGTAAGTTCGTGAATTGGGAGATATATTGGAGTAGATTGAAAATGTGGTGAGGAGAATGAGGAAATGGTTTCAAAAGAAGAGGGTTATTATCATTCGGTCACGAGGAATTTCTGCAAGCCAAAAGCAAGCTTCACATCATTCATCTTCAAAATGGTAGAGGTGACTTCCAACTCTAAACACTTTGGAGCGAGTTCAAAAAGGAGATCCATGGAATTAGAGACTTCTCCTCATGATAAGACTCCCAAGAAAATTAGGGAAGAAGAAGGTTCATTGGCATCGTCGCAGGAGGAAGACCTAATCTCGTAATGCAAATAGAAAATCCAACGAAAGAAATGCACATGTGAGCGAAGAGTATATGACTCACGATCTAGTCTTCAAACCACTGCAAGAGGTCTTTCCTATTGTCGACACCAAGGCCCCTCTCATTCATGACTTGCCTCCTCCACCAAAACAAAGAATGGTTGATGCACCCATCATTGATCTTGAACTGGTGAGATGTTTCCGTGGATGCGGGAAATGGTCATCCTCAACACTCGCACTATGTAACAAGTAGTGACCTCCATCTATCAATTTTGTCTCATGTTGGCTAAAGAAGAAAGGTCAAGAAATATCACATAGATGGCCTCACAATTCTATGGGGGGAAACAGTAATCAGACATCGAAGTAGCTCAGTGCAAAAGTAATCGAGACAATGGAAAAGATGAAAAAATTGACTATGAGATGAGTATGATCTAATTGGGGCCAGTGATTTTTCACCCGATTCTTAGAGCGTTTCTTTTGAATATTGATGAAATAGATAAGGTCGGAAGGGCTAGGAGGAATACCCGTTAAATTTGGTTGAAGGTTGTTGCACACGTATGACTTCTTGATCCACAGCTGATCGTGAGATCTTCCTTTTGGCTAGGAGGAACTATCTCAAAATGAACAAGACCACCAAAAGAGATTAAATAACATATGATCGTGTACTTCCTAGCCTATGCTAGTTAAGGGAAGTGTGATACTCCTAGAAAGGCTGTCAATCAACTATTTAAAACAATTCAATTTTAACAATAAATGAAATCCTACTATAATTAAAATGATTTAGGTATCTCATTTGACTACAATAAGAAAATTTGTTCACAACAGGCTAAGCTATGATTGAATCTGAAGGGAAAGGTCTCTGTCAGAGTACTGGTACTGGTCAGGGTCTGGTTTTGGGTTGTTTTGGGTATTTGGTGGAGAATTTAGGCTCTGTTCTTGGTCTAAGGGTAAAACACAGAGACCGACGTTGGTCTAGTGTAACCGATGATGGTTCAAGATGGACCGACGATGGTCATGGGTAACCAGCGTCGGTATAGTCGGGTGATAGAAACTTATTAAAATCTTGGTGTAAGGACAAATCTGAGGCTAAATGGAAATGAAGAGGGAAATGGAAAGGTTTATGGAGATCTTAGGTATACTCAGAGGTGTTTAATAGTCGGGTATGGGTAATTTAGTGGTGTGGGTGAAGGAATGATCAAACTTGCATGAAGGTAAATGGTGGGAGAATGGAAGTACAAGTAGAAACTGATAATAGAGGTAATAGAGCCTACTAAAACGAAAGTAGATGAATGCTGGTTAACAAAATACTTACTATTGTATGAGCTTGATGGCTAGATGGAAATGGTAGTTGATCAGATGGATGGAGTTTGGTGTGGTAATGGTGCTTCCTAGGATGCTCCCATGAATGCAAACCGCTCTGTGGTCACTTTTAATGCTTGGCGTGGATGTTCGGATGTTTGTGTGAATGTTGGTTCTATTTGCATGTAGCTCGATTAGCTGTGGATGTTCGGATGTTTGTGTGAATGACGAATTTAGTGACCGACCTTAGGCGGGATTTCCTAGGTTTAATAAAATGGGCGAATCCGCTTGATTTCTTAGATCTTGTTCATTTTCCTCGTAGATTAGAATGGAAGCTTCCTTTGTAATGGGCGGGAATGTGGTTAGAGGGAACGTAGGCTTTGATTTTTAGGGTTTAGGTAGGTCTTAGTTAGTTATAGTAACATACTAAGAATACGTTTGGGGTGAGTGGCTAGGTAAGGTGTATAGGTGAGGTGGTGGTGTGGGAATTATTTTAATTAGGATAATTGAATAATAAATATTGGAGGACATGGATTAATTTAATTAAATTAATATTAGAGTGGGGTGAAAAGGGCCATAGTTAGGTGAGTGTGTTCAAGGTGATTATTTGACAAGGTACCAAGGGGAGTGTGACCTAATTTTGGTGTCTACATTTTGCCCCTTTTTGTTGTGTAGCTCTTATAGATAGGTAAGCGACAACAAAAATAAGATGTGGTTTCCCCATGTGTGGGTGAAGGTGATCCCCCTCAAACCAGAACCGAAGGTAGAAGGCGGGTAATCAATGAGTGGTTTGATAAAAGGTGAATGTTATGAAAAGGAAAGTGGGCAATAAAGGGTTAAAATTCCAATTAGTGAATCTAGGTAATGGGTCAGGGTCAAAGGTAGTAATAGTCAAATGCACGCACATGTATAAATTACAACATGATACCAATATGTAGACTTTACATTGTCTAAGGTCGATAGGTTTATCCAAACAAGGTTGAGGTGATTTTGGTATCCAAGGTATAGGATATGGTCAGGAAACACATCGCAGTCAGGTTGGGTGTAGGAACGTTTAGGTATGTTCTAGTACACCAAAGGTTGGGTTAGGATAAACGGTCATGACAAGAGGCAAGGTAAGGTCATTACGTCAAACAACACAGGTAACAATGTCGTAAGGTACAATGAGCGCATGAGGTCACAGATCACTAGCAATGTTCCAAGTCCAAGAATTCAGGTCATAGCATGTGTAAGGCCGAGGGAGGGGTAAAATAAAGAGTCTTCAAATGATGAAGAGGTTAGGTGGAAAATTATGAGGTCTCAGAGGGTAAAGGGAAATGTCCAAGTCATATGTGGGTGAGGTAAAAAGGATTCGGTCAAGAAATTAGGGGTAATGGGTAGTAATAAGATGATCGGGGATCATTTTGAAAGTTCCCTAAACATCTCTAAATGGTGTCGGTCATATCATCTCGAGAGCTTTCCAACAAGCGTGAGAACGTGACAAACGGACATCGGGAGCTCTAGATATGTTCGGTCCAAGTTCGGAGCATAGGAAAGTCAACTCTGGTCAACTGGTCAATATTGGACCGAATCGCACTGTGACACGTGGCTTGCCAACACTCGTTGAATTCACTCGATTTTCCTATCGGGAGACGACAAGTGGAATATATGCTAATTACCGAGTTAATTTATTTCTAGGCCACATTGTATGGGTCGAAATTATAATTACTTGGTAAGGCCACTTTTCAAATGCCACATATATATATTAATGTGTATACATTAGTATTAAAATCTAATGTTGATACATTAGTATTAAACCCTACATAGCCGCCAACTTAACCATGTTATTGCTAAGCACGTGGGAGGATGAAGCGGTTGTTTGGGAGGCAAAAGCCATATGTGGAAGCTTCCACGTGGAGGAGGAAATGAAGCGGTGGTAAGGGGGCTAGGCCCATGCGTGGACTGTCCCACGTGAAGAATGGAGTAGGTAAGGTTTAATAAAACCTTACCCAAATATAAAGGCCGTCAAATGTGGGATGAATACCCACTTTAGCATATAAAACCGCCCTCTTCACCCTTAGCCGCTCAATGGGGATTTTTATCCTATTTAAAATGCTAGGCGCTCCACATGGGATTTTAAACCCATTTTAAAATGCAATCCGTTTTAATCCCATTACACATGCTACGGGATGAGGCTATTATTAGCCTTAGGATAATTTTTAATGCATTTTTTTAAGGGCCCTATTTTTGTATAAATAGGGAACCCATTCTATTGTTGTAGACACACACACACACAAGACACACCGGTAAGAAGCTCATTGCTAGAGCGCGGAATGGTGGACACATTATTATTTGTTAAGCTTGTTGTAAGGGACACACAACCCAAGCTTATTAGTTAAGCTTATTTGCATGGATGTGTCACAAGTATTGTCTTTTGGCCTATTATTTTAGGCAATATTAGATGGAATATTTGTGATTGGGAGTAAATTGTAAACTACCCAATAGGCCCATAAGCGCCACACAATTACTTACAAATCTTGGATTGTCGAATGGAGTGCTAGCTTCGCATTGTTTGCATCGGGAAGGTGATCACACCAAGGAGATTATTGGAAGTCGGGTGCTATTTTTCACCCTGATCGAAGAGGAATACGATAGGCAAGTAAAATTCCATTAGGTTTTCTTGTGAAAGTACTATGAACTTACAAGTTTTGACTAGTGGAGGGATCACGAACCCGGAGGCGTAGGCAATGCGAACTCCGTAATCAATTTGTGTGCAATTGTCTTATTGCTTGCATTATTTTAAATTGATTACCTAAAAGGAGTAAATTATCGGCAAATAATCAAAGCCTATAAGGGTCCGAGATCGGTAGTAATAATCGGTTATTTTCATATCATAAGACTAAGCAGGATAACTGAAAATGGTCATAATGAACTGATGTAGGTCATCATGGACCGACCAAGGTAGGCTAGGGCACAAGACCGATGTTAGTCAAGGTAAACCCATTGCCGGTCAAGTCGGGAAGGCTATAAAAAGAAAAAGTGTCATGTTTTTTAAAATCATTTGTCATTTTCCACATTGGAGAAAACAACAAGAGAGAGATAAAGAGGTGGAAAGTGACCAAATGACATGGAGAGCTGATTTGGTGAGCCACAGAGTGAGTGATCGGTGGTTGATAGGTGGGTCTACGAGCGCATGATGTGATTTGATTAGGTGAGTGATTGAATTTGATTGAACCAAAGGCAATTGGTGATGACAGAGGTAAGAGAGGCATCGGTGGACTGAGTAACGGCCCCGAGGTGCCACCATGCGGGCATAACAACGTGATGAGGTAAGAGCCTATTCCAATTGTTTGGTTGTTTTGAGTAGGTAGAGGAAGGGAATCGGTAGGTGTCAAATATTTAAAATTTGAATGGAGAGAATGTAATGAAAAAGGGGAACAAGGAGGGTAGGTTTAAGTAAGTGAGGGGTAGTAATAGGTATTGGGTAGGTATTGGTGGGGAAATGGGTAGAAAGGAGGAGTGTGGGAGAAATAGGGTAGGGCATTGCAAGGGTTTTTCGCCGTGACAGATGGATCGACATCGGTTTGCTCTTAGCCGGCGTCGGTGGGTAAGGACCGGTATCGGTCATAGATGTGATGACCGATGTCGGTTATTGTTGGACCGTGGTCGGTCGATGTTGACCAATGCGGTCAATAGGCTAAAGAGGCAAGCCCTCAAGGAGATAAAATGGATGGGTTACGACAGATAGGTAGGGGTAGGGAGAGTTAGGTAGGGGAAAGTTATGGGTATGGGTAGGTGGGTGAATAAGGAAGATCGGTGAGAGGGGTAAAATGAAAATAAGTGAGGGTACGAGGCATGAGTAGATAGGTAAAATGAAAATAGGTGAGGGTCTGAGGCATGGGTAGATAGGTGGTGTTGATTTAGGGCATAGAAATAGGTGAAAGGTTGATTTAGTTAGGGTAAGTGGTATAGTGGGGGTGGTAAGGTGGCATGCAGGTATGGTCAAGTTTGATTAATATGATTGGTTGTATGTAGGCCAGGGACCAACTACGGATGAGGGATAGAGTACCTCCCTTACTCGTGGAGATACGAGGGGAGATGACACGTGAGGAGTGGATCCATGTTGCAAATGTGGGCATGTAGTCCGGGAGGCCGGGATTTGATGGTTTCCCTCATCGATAGATGGGATTTGACAACCAATACATTCCATTTTCTGATGGGTGAGATCACGATCACCCTAGAGGATGTTTACAAGATCCTGTGACTACTTATAGCCGGTACATAGGTGTACTCGATCTCCTCGAGACATCCGAGGATTTATTGTTACTGGTGTTTGGAGAGGGGCTGGCATTGTTAGGATTCCACAATGCCAGTATGAGCTATGGGGTGATGTATCGAGCCTACCCTGAGGAGATGAGGTTGGTAGTGCTTATGATGGAGGCATTCTGCTATTTTGCACTACCAAATGCAGAGGGTGGGAGATTCTCATGGTCACTGATGGGGGTCCTACATGACATGGTGGAGAGCAGGACTCGGTTTGTATGGGCACATGCATTCTCGTTGTACAACTATACAGGGAGTTGTGGGCTTATGGGTGACTACGGTGATTCATCTTGTGTTATACATTCTTATTACATTGTTGGTCCTATGAGCACATTGTGTGTGTACACCTGCATGGTTGCCCTTGAGCCGATGCATTCAAGCCAAGTTTTATTCGAGTGGGCTATAGGTGATGGGTGCTTGGTTATGGGAGAGCGCCAAGCGGTGAGAGTGACACATGATGTAGCCTATTACAGTGATTACTTTTGGAGGGGTTATTTGTGGTGGACATCATTTGGAGGCCATATGTAGGCTATCCTTCATATAGGTAGATGGTGGCAGAGTTGGATGGGTTCTGATTTACAGTGGATAAAGGGGTGATGGGTTGAGGAGCATGAGATGATACCCAGGGCCGGATTAGATGGCGATTCGATTTTCCACAGATATACCTCCACCCTTCCCATATATATAGGAGAGATGATGTGGAGAGGCCTATGTCTCTGCCATGACCTACGATTCGACCAAGTAGGAGGAAGTAGCCGATCGATCGACAAATAGATGATGCCAGGGGTACAGACAGTACAGACAATGGTGGGCTACATAGCTATGAGTAGTACCACCGAGGTCAGGTGAGCGATCGATTTGACTCTTTATCATCACGATTAAGAGAGACACCCCTACGAAAAGGTGGGCAAGCCTAGTGACCCAATGGGCATAGTACGGGGACATCCGACAAGGGCCAAGGCACAGTTGCGAACTCTACAGGCACAGTGGCCACTTTTCGAGCACTTGGAGTACAGGACCAAAGACTGTCATCGAAGGGAGAGGGAGAGGGTGGAGATGGAGATGGGGTGCAAGTAGTTTCCCTACAGTGCAGTGATAGGTTTATAGGGCCAATTAGCCACGGCGTAGGGACAAGTTACAGTTTGCAGGCTGTGGCACCGCAGCAGCACACATAGCGGCCCTTTAGGCCCAGTACAAATGCGAGCTCAGGCTGATGGCACCACCACGAGCGGGATAGGGTCCCGTTATTCAGGTAGGAGTAGGGCAAGGTCGAGAGGCCGATGGAACCATCACAAACAATACCGCTGCTAGATTAAGAGATGCCATGGGCGAGATGAGACAACTACTAGGATCATTTGATGGCAACGGGGATATATGTCTTATCATATGCCAAGCACAGAGCATAGTAGGCCTTGAGTGAGAGGATCAAATCCCGCACACATAGTGTGGAGAGTATAGGGGGCCAACGAGCCCAGGGCCGAGTCATGGTGAGGCCACTAGTGCACGGAGACCAGCTCAGAGGCAAGACCATCGAGCCGGACTGCAGGGGGGTGAGGCGGGGGAGGCTAGCCGGACACCGAGCTAGAGGAGTGGAGGAGGAGACAGATGAGACAAGCTTGGATATTAGATGGGGAGATGATTGAGCTCCATGCATGATTACTTTATTTTTGGCATCACATTTTTGACATATATACTGGCCTGCGTGCCGAAGATAGTGAGGATGTACATGAGAGTTTTTGAGATTTTGTTATATACAACGGCTGCATGTCAAGATATTTAAGAGTCGTGTATATGAATATACATGTTTGGATGATTTATTTATAGAGATGATGGTGATTATGGCATGATGTATATATGATTGTGTGTAACTTTCTATTTTGATTTGTATATATGATGGAGACCAAGTATCGTGGGCATGATAGAGTTAGTCATAGGCATGGATCAGAGTTAGGTAATAGTAAGTATTGAGTCGTTGTTGGTTTAGGCATGGATAGAATCAGGTTTTGGTTTAGGCATGGATGGAGTCAGGTCATAGGTATGGATTGAGTTAGGTCATAGGCATGGATTGAGTCAGGTTTTTGGTTTAGGCATGGATGGAGTTAGGTTTTGTTTAGGTATGGTTGAGGTTTAGGTTGGTTTAGGTATGGTTGAGTTGAGATTGGTTGAGTTTTTAATTCATTAATTTGTGCAATTAATGATGATATGGGTCACGTTAAGATGTTTTGTAGTAAAATGCATGATAATGGTAAAGAAATGGTAGATATAATGAATGTATGAGTGATGATGGTAAAGATGTGAAGAAATTGTTATTTGTTTGGTTTAATTTCCAATTATTGATATAAAAGGAAACTAACTAGGGTAGAATGTGAACCAAGGGAATTGGTTAGGGTAGAGAGTGGTCGAGCTAACCTCCAAGGGCCCCATGCCCTCGGAGTGCTTTGCCTACATAGTCCCGGCGAACAGGGACCTCAGGCCGATGTAGTTCTCCCATAAGCTAGGGAAAATGTGAGGAGGTATGAGAATGGGTTGGTAGGTTATAGGCATGGTTGAGTCGAGGTCTTTTAGGGATGGTTGAATTGTGGGCAAATAGGTATGGGTGATATTAAGTTGATTGTGGAAAGAGGAAAATTGAGACAGAGATAAGCGTCGAGATCTAGTCTTGTATAGGATAATCAATATGTAATGAAGCGGTTGAAAGATAAGAGGAGGAAAGAGAGCCTCCGATTGGTGAGGATCATAACGGTTGGATCATACCTTAGATATAGGTTGGTGAACGTAAGACCCTAAAGACATTGCATGATTGATTAACCTAATAGTGAAGAATAGTCACATAATCACCAAATGTCACGGTTCAAAGCAGGTCCCTTGAGGTGGTAGGAAATGAAGGTGTGAATGGTGAGAAGGTGAAAAGTGGTTAGGTTATATGGTATGAGGTAGCATGCCTTTTTGGCAAGAGATCCAAGATCACAATGGGCAAGTCCATGACGAAAAAGTTTTTCTGTTTGACTTGTATTTGAGATAGATTGATCGATGTGGGAATTCTATATGGGATGAGGAAATTATATCCTTGAGGTCTTCGCGAAGCTAATCGATGCAGAAGCTTCGATTCTCTTTTTTTCTCTTTTTTTTTTAGCAGGCTTTACATAGCTATCCTTCGAGGGAGCAGTCTATTTATAACAGCGATGTAGAGAGAAAGATGTCCTTTTTGAGGGAGTCATCTTTTTATTGGAAGTTTGACTCAAGGAGTTAGATCCCATGTGAGGGATTTTAAGTCATGGACAAGACTAAGGTGAAGAATCAGATTCTTGTTCAGAAAGCAAGGTGAAATGACCATGGGATCTCATCTAAAAGTAGATGAAAAGTATCCATGAGAATCATGCCATGTGCAGAGTCGTGGTACACATATTTAAGAGAGGGTAAAAGAGTGACGAGTACACACATGATTCTTGTTTAATTGTTAGGGATGGCATAGTGAAAGGAGGGAAGTGAATAGCGCTCAAGGGATAAGCATGAAAAGAGGTAGAAGGTGAGGTAGGACTGAAAGTCAACAATAGAATGGTCAAAGATGCAAGGCATTAAGGGGCTCAGGTTTGGGTTTACCATCGAGTGAAGATAAATGATAAGCACCTGATCCATAGGCATGAGTCACGATGTATGGTCCAAGCCAATTAGGAGCAAATTTTCCCTGTTTACTTTTTTTTGCTTTGGTTACATGTTGATTTTCCTTTAGGACGAGATCACTAACTTGGAAGGTTCGTTCATGAACACGTTTGTCATAGGCACGTTTGATACATTTTTGGTAAACTTGAAGATGGTCAAGAGCATTAAGATGACGTTCTTCTAATAGCTCAAGTTGTGCTAAACGGTCTTGAAAAAAGTCATCATCATTGACCATGTCATGGAGAGAAATACAAAGAGATGGAATCTAGACTTCGAGAGGCAAAACAACCTCTATACTATAGACCAGAGAAAAAGGAGTGGCAGTAGTAGAAGTGTGAATACTAGTACGGTACACCCATAGGGTGAAAGGAATGTGCATATGCCAGTCCTTCCCAGTATCATTAACCACTTTCATAAGAATTTTGTTCAGGCTTTTATTAGTGGATTCAGCTTGGCCATTGGTTTATGGGTAATAAGGTGATAAGAAACTTAGTTGAATATCGAAGGCATCAAAAAGTTTCCGCAAGGTTTTATTTTTGAATTATTTTCCGTTATTAGTGATGAGGCAATGTGGAACACCAAACCTATAGATAATGTGATGATTGATGAACTTGCTTATTTTCTCAACTTTCGTGGAGATGAGAGGTATGGCTTTAACCCATTTGGTGTAATATTCGGTAGTGGTGATTATCCATTGATGTCGTTGGGAAGAATGGGGATTGATCTCTCTGACAAGATACAAACCCCATTGAGAGAAAGGCCAAAGGTCACAGGTGACTTGTAATGCATGGCTGGGTGTATGATGAAGATTGGCATGTTGTTGGCATTTTACACAATGCTTAACATAGTCACAACAATCATGGTTAAGGGTCGACCAGTAATAGCCTAGGAGAATAATACACTTAGCAAACGTGAGACCACTGAAGTGACCTCCACATATGCCATCATGAACTTCCTTAATGGTTTAGGGAATTTTAGAACTCCTAAGGCACCATAAGAGAATACCATCAAATCAGCACTTATAGAGAAGGCCACCCATGATGACGAAATGAGAGACCATTTTAAGGAAGGCACGTTGTCCATTACGAGTGAGGTCGGGAGGCAAGATGGCGAGGGATAGATAGTTTGAGTATTTTTATACCAAAGGTCACTCGGGTCCGAGCAACAATTCCATAGAGTAAACTTCACAAGGTAAATAAGAAGGTGATTGAATTATTTGTATGGTCATAAAGATTTTAGATTCAACGAGCGAAGCAGGTATCTGAGATGCCAAGCAGGCCATGGTATCTACAAATTTGTTGGTAGAACGTGGGATGGTTTGAAGGGCATAACAATCGAAGGTGGTCAAAATTATGTCTACATGATGCTTATACTTTTGAAGTATCTCATTATGACACTGGTATATACCATTGACTTGGTTTATGACCAATTGAGAATCACCAAAGATGTTGATTGACTTAACATCTAATGCGTAAGCATCCTGGAGACCCAATATGAGTGTTTCGTATTCAACAATATTATTTGTACAATCAAAATCGAGTTTGAAAGATAAAGGCATGGGTTCACCATCAAGCGAAATGAGGATAACACCATCCACACCCCCATGGCCGACACTTAGACCCATCAAGAAGAGTGTCATTTGGTAAGCGGGTTTGTCTAGGGAAAGGGTAGTAATAGACTCATCTGGAAAGTCAAAGTTAGAGGGTTGATCCCCAGAAATAGGTGCGTCAGCCAATTGGTTGGCGATATCTTGGCCCTTGATGGAATTTTGATGGATGAATTCAAGGTCGAGGTCAACCAGAAGCATAAGCCAGCGTGTGGCACGTTGATTTTGGTAAGGTTTGGCATACATGAAGTGTAAGGGGTCGGTGTTGGTCACAACATAGGTTTTGTGGTTGAGTAGGTAATGGTGGAGTTTGGTGGCAACAAAAACTAAGGCTAAGAAAAGTTTTTCAGCATGGGTGTATCGGGTTTCGTAGTCCAAAAGAGTATGGCTTATGTAATAAACCACTTTCTCCCTATGTTGTTCATCATGATGAGCGAGCATGGCCCCTAAGGAGTGATCGTAGCAGAGATGTATAGGTAGAAGGGTTGATCATATTTAGGTGGAATGAGTATGGGTGGTTGGAGAAGGTATTGTTTTAAGGCCTCAAAAGCTTTATGGCAGTCATCATCCCATTTAAAGGAGACATCCTTTTTGAGAAGATGATGAAATGGATGACATCAATCGGAAAGTTGTGAAATGAAATGATGAATAGATTGCAACTTACCTTGTAGGCTACGGAGTTTCTGCAGATTAGTGGGTGGAGGCATTTTGAGAATGGCCTTGACTTTAGCAGGGTCAACCTCTATACCACATAAGGAAACAATAAATCCTAAGAGCTTTCCCGAGAGAACCGTGAAGACACATTTCTTGGGTGAAGGCGAACACAATACTTAATGAGGTGATCAAAGATGGTTTTTAGGATGGTGAGGTGCTCAAAGCGGCATTTAGATTTGGCAAGGAGATCATCTACGTAATCTTCCAATATATGGTGCATGATGTCATGGAAGATGTAAGTCATAGCCCGTTGATATGTGGCACCAGCATTTTTAAGGCCAAAAGGCATGACTTGATAGCAGAAGGTCCCCCAAGGGGTGATGAATGTGGTTTTGTGTTGATCCTCTAGGGAAAGCAAGATTTGGTTATAACCCGAGAAACCATCCATGAGTGATAGCATCTTGTGACCAGCAGTAAGGTCAACCAGTTGGTCAATACTAGGTAGAGGAAAGTCATCTTTTAGGTAAGCTAGGTTGAGGTCATGGAAATCATGTAAATACGAAGTCCCCTATTGCCTTAGTGATAGGGACAATGTTAGAAATCCATCGGGGATAATCAATGGGTAAGATGAAGGAAACAAAAAGAAGGCACTAAATTTCTTCTTTAACCAGAAGAGCAATGCGAGGGTGCATTTTCCTCAACTTTTGTTTTACATGTTTGGCATCGGGAATGGTTACGATATTGTGGACCACTATGGTGGGGTCAATACCGGCATGTCAGCGTAAGACCAAGTGAAAGCATGGTTATGATTTTTGAGAAAAGAAGTGAGGGCTTCCTGTTTAGCAATATCTAAAGATTGGCCAATCTTTAGAATGTGTGGGTCATCCTCAGTATGGATGTTGATTTCAATAGTCGATTCATTCAACATGGTTTGCGTCTTAGATGGTAATAACCGATGAATGTAAGAGTCTTCTGCACCAAGATAGGTGAGTATAGATTCATCATCCTGACATTGAATGACATTAATAGAAGGTGTATTATCATCGATCATTTCAAGATACAGGAAGGGAAGAGAAGAGGGGCCTCGCCCTCACATTGATAAGTCAGAGGCCCCAAGGAAATGGTGTTTATGAAAAAAAAAAGTTAGGAGGAATGGATTCTGGATCCATCGACTCTGTTGGTGAAGGTGGTGAAGAAGGTGGAGAAGGGTTGATATCCTCAATGAGTTCAATGCGGGCCTTCTTGGTAGGTGGTTCAACAAAGCCGATACCACTACGGTTGTTATGTTTGTGGGTAGTACATGGAATAACAGTGTGACGACCTTGCTCGTAAAAGCCAAAACCAAAACCTTTCCACGCACATCGGTGTAGGAAGGTGTGGGCGAAGTGGCGATTGGTGAGTGACTAGAGGTCGAGAAAAGGGGTGGGTTTGTGATGGTGGTTCAGGTGTATAAGTGGAAGTATCAAGTCCCCCATAGGTGAGATTGGTGCGAAGGTGGGGAGGACCATAAAGGAGACACTCTCCTATGCGGTGATCATAGTGAGGGTGTTGGTAAAGGCTTCCATACTCTTGTGGAGTAAGGAATGTGTTGACATTATATAGGTGATACTCCCCCAGAGTGAGGCATTGAAAAATGCCTTCCAAGGGATCGGTGGTCGATATGCGGGTAGTTGGGATAGACGATGTGTTAGAGATTGGATCGGAGGTGGAGCCAGTTGATTGGGAGGTCGACGGTCGATGTGGAAGTTGTGGCAGTGGTAGGAATGGAGGATTTAGGTGTGATTGAGGTAGCGGCGACACTGGTGAGTGGAGGTGTAGGTGAAGAGGAAGTGGTCATGGAGGTAGACGCCTTAATGGGTATAAGCACATCATTGGGTCGGTAAAGCATGTTGTAGGTTTTGAAAGGTGATGGGTCAGCCGGAATGGTATAGGTGTGTCCTTCATGCTCAAAATTTACACAACAATGCAAAGTGGAAGGAACACAACCCATGACATGAATCCAAGGTCTACCAAGCAACAAGTTATATTGAAATTCCCCTCCAAGACGTAAAATAACTCAGAACAAGACGGGGCCCAAGAAACATGGAGGATGATGGTGCCAAGTGTAGAAGTGATAGCATTGTTAAATGAACACAACATGATAGGATGTTTATGCATGTAATTGTTGGGTATGCACATTTGGTTGAATGCATGGGAGGAGATGATGTTAATGCTAGTGCCCCCATCGATCATAACACGTCATACACGTATATTATCAATATGGATGGAGATGAAAAGGGTCTGGATCAGGGTCATCGGTTTGGTGTGGTGCGATCTCTTCATCTAAGAAGCTGAGGGTGGCTACTTGGTGAGTAGGTGGAGGTGTAGAAGAAGATGGTAATTTGGTGAGAGAGGCTACATGATGAGGTGTGATAATGGAGGCTACGGGTGTAGGGTCATTGGGTAAAACCTCAATAGACTGAAGAACCTCCATGAGAGCTTGGTGATGGGATTTAGAGGTTTGGATGAGGTCATATAAGGACATTTTGAGGGAGGATTGGTGTAATTATTTGAGCATCGTGTGATGTGTAACCCCATTATAAATAGGATATGTGGGGCCGTGGATAGTGACTTTAGGTGTGGGTGTAGATGGTATGTTGGGTATAGGGTTGGTTGGTGGGTCGGTTGCCTTTTCCTTACCTTTGTCCTTCGAGTGCGGGTGGTGACATGAATCATATTGATTTGAGGCGGAGAGGTAGGTGAAGTAGGTGAGCCATGAAAGGTGTAACGATAAGAAGGGTAGAAGCCAAGAGGTGGGAAGGAACCTTGTGAAATGAGTTGGGCACATCGACATTTGGGTGGAGGTTTGGTGAGTTCTCTGATACAAACCATGTTAATTTCAAATCTTGAGGGTGGATCTAAGAGTTGTGGGGGTGGAGATCTTGGTCACTGAGTAGGCAATGAGGGAAGAATTGTGGAAATGGGTGCTGGTGAAATGGGGTCCTCATCAAGAAGGTCATCATCGTCAAAGTTTTCTTCAGAAGACACAACTGGACAAGAGCGGTTTTCAAAGCCTTACAGTTCTCTACATCGTGTCCTGACACACGATGGTAGGTAAATTTTGGTTTTGTCAAACCCTTTTGGTTTGGGTTTGAGTGGGTCATAAGGTCTAAGAGGTGGTAATGTGATGACGGAAGTTTTGAGGAGGTTGGTTAATATTTTGGCATAGGATCCCGCTAGTGGATCACAATGGGAGGTGAATGTGGGTTTGGGTGTAGCACTGTTGACTATATAGGAAGAGTCTTTGCAAGAGGGGGAGTGGGTTGGGCTATGGTCTTAGGTGTTGGTTGTTTTTGCTTGGGTAGGGGCATGGTAGATGAACTGGCAATAGAGTGTGTGGTTGGTTTAACTACCTTATTGGAGGGTAGCGGATTTTTTCCTTTAGGTTGCACCTTCTTGGGTAAAGGTGATATGGGCGCACGGGATGTAGAGGGAAAATCGATGGTGGAAGAGGGCGGGTTACCCATGGGGATAACCGAGGTGTTGTGGAGGTAGATGGAGCGTAGGTTGTGCAGGAGGTGTAAGGGAAAGGGAAGGAAGTGTCGTGGGTAGTGAAGAAGTTATTGATGGTATTAGAGGTATGGGTGGTAAAAAGGTTACAGGTGTGGGCAGAGGTTGTGTGGGGTGCTTGGGTATATTAGAGGTCTGTGAGGGAGAAATGGGCTGTGCATTCTTGGTTTACCAGTGGGTGGAGGTTTCTTAGCCAGGGTCGAGGGGTGAGGTCCTAGGATGGACGGAAGGGGTGAAGGTGATGAGGGTGTGGTTGGCGAGTTTGGGGTATGAGATCTAAGGGATTGGTTCTTCTGTTTAGGGGCTGGGTTAAATTTGGTGTTAGTTTTAGAGGACGTAGCTAAATCTAATTTGATGGGTGGATGAGTAAGGCTAGCCGTTGGGATGACCCCTAAAGTAGTAATAGGTTTAGGCAAGGAAGATGATGTAGGTGTGGATTTGGATGTAGATGAATGTTGGGTTATGGGTAGAGGTATGAGTTGAGCCATGTGTGGTATCATGAGAGAATTTGTGATAGTTGTAGTAGTGTTTGGGTCGGTCCGCCAAAACACAAGTTTGGATAGATGGTGGAGGTGTCAAATGAGTGACATCTCGCATTTGTGTTGAGATAGAAGTAGAAGTTGCCCCCCAAAGTAAGGCTATATCCACATAATCCAGTGATCGGCTAAGCGTGAGAATGACACGCTTGTGGGCAAGGTCGATGTGGATCTAATGGTGATTCCCATAAAATGCATTTTAGAAATGGGGAAATCACTAACTTTAGCCTCTGTGGGTAAGAGAGCCAAAAATAAGTCAACAGATCTTGGGTGGTTGATGGAGAATGGTCACCTAGAGGTAGTGACATTTCTACTAGATCTTTGATATGTGGAGGAGATGATGGGCACTCCTCTATGGGTGGAGGAGATGAATAAGCATCTCCCATGGGTTGGAGAGTACTATTGGTGACGGTTCTCTAGGTGGAGAAGCCAAAGGTGAAGTGGTCTTGATGTTAACAGAAGGCTCCTTCATAGGTGAGGGAGGAGACGAAGGGTGTTCCTCTATGGGTGGAGGAATAGGTGAAGTGGGTTCATGTGTAGGTGGAGGACTTCGGGCTAGGATTTCCTCTATGGAAGGAATATGAGGCAATTGGGAAGCAATTGGTGTGTCACTAAAAATAGCATGGACCTCATGCGAGTATTGCTATCATTAGTTGAGGTCTCTCTAGTTTGGTCAGAAGAAGGGGCGTGATTAGGAAATGGTTTCTTGAAGATGTACAGTTTTGGTTGGCAGGTGCATTTGGATTATCCAAGACTAACTCGCCATTCTCGAGCATTTCTGAACAATGTTCTTGAAAGTGATGCAATTTCCATCATTATGACCTTTTACCCGATGATAGTTACAGAATTCGTGCTCTTTATACCATGCAAGTGTGGGGCGAGCAAGATCAAAACCAGTGTGTGGTTTTATAGGAGGAAGGGTGATGGCCCCAAATTTAATGAGCTTTTCTAAAATAGAAGAATAAGGCTCCCCAATTGGGGTGTATTTCCGTTGTTCTCATCTGAATTGAAAAGTCTGGACATGGGAAAGATTAGATGAGGGCTTAGCCTAATTTGATGGATGAGCTGGGCCGGCCTTGAGTACCACCGCATTAGCGGTTCCCTTGGCTTTTGAATAATTATTCTGTGGTTTCAAGAAGAAGAGGTATCATTTGACTTAAATGCCGAGTTCTTATTTCGTAGTTGGATTTTCTTTTCTTCGATGGCCGAATCTCTAGCTTTCGTGCCATGGTGAATGCCTCATCAAAGGTTCGGAAAGTCTACACTGCAGGGTCGGTGAGATATGTCTAGCACAAGCCCGAGTGAAGAGCTCTATGAGTTCGGTTTGTGGTAATTGGAATGTGAGTTGATTGATCAAGCTACGCCAACGAGCAACAAAATCTATGATAGACTTGTTGTCATATTGACACATAGAGTAGAGGTCAGTCATGGTAACCTTCTTAACAACGTTGATGGAGAAGTGATCCAAGAAGGCTTGGGCTACCTAATTAAATGAGAAGATAGAATGTCTAGGTAATCCACTATACCAGTCTAATGCGGGCCCAGATCAGAGACATGGGAAAGGTCCTCAGAAGTAAAGTGTCATCATGGGCGATCAGATAACACCCATGTTTAAAAGACCGCAAATGTTGTTACAGGGTCCTCTTTGTTGTTGAAGCGGTTAAATTTAGGCATCTCTTAATGTACGAGATATGGACGAATATGAATGGATGGGTGTATGGGCTCATTGAAAATTTCATCGTAGGTGAGAGAGTTGCATGAGCCGGAAACCGATGCCTCCAGTGTTTGCATCTTTCCATCATTAACTTGATGAGGTCATTAGTAGGTGGTGATGGATGGGTACCTCCTGTAGTGTAAGAGGGTTGGTGTTGGACATATGATGGAGGTGGCATTCCAGTATATGGCGATGCCGCATAGGTAGGTTGAGAATGAGGGAGTGAGATAGGGGTATGTACCTAGAATGAATGATAGATGAAATAGGAGGCTATTGATAGTACGTATATGGAGGTGGAAGGGTCGAGGTGACTCTAGTAGCGATGGGGCTAAGGACTGTGGAATAGAAAGGACAATGTTTTGAAATGGGGTAGGGGTCATCGACACCGGGGTGGTTGTGTTACTATGGGTATATGTGAGACAATAGGCATGTATAAGGTTATATTCTAGGTGGTCAAGAAGGTATAATGCATGTTGTGGGCGCATTAAATGTGGTAGATGTGGCGGTCATAAGAGTATAAGGCCTAGCTTAGATGACTGGGGGGCAAGGCAGTGCAGTAGTGCGAGCTAGAAGGGGTCACGATGCAGTAGTAGGAATGAGTGTCGGGGGATAGATACGGGCATGCCGTATATCAACTGACCCGAGGCATCTCAAGTGGACGAGTGGGAAAGATAAAACTGTAAGGTGACAGGGTTCTAGTCAAGGAGTCGTGCGAACTCCTCATCACTTGTGGTGATAGTGATAGGTTGGATAGGCTCCATGGGTGATAGAATGGAAGGTGGTGAAGGACTAGGTGGGAGTGGTTGACAACTAGCGTGGAATATGAGGGCATTTGATTGGCGATGAGTCAACACCATGTGAACAAGTGCTGATTTGGTAGGACTGCTTTCTGTAAATGACACAGAAATACAACAAAAATAGGAAAAATAGGTAGTGGTAGGTGGATTGGGTTAAAATGTCATTGAAATACATAGGCTAACCGATGTCGATTAGGGTAAACTGATGTTGGTTAGGGGTAACCGTGGTGGCCCATGTGGAAAAGAACAATTTGCCAAAACAAGGCAAAAGGCTAATAATCGCCAATTAGAGAAGTCAGTAGATGGATTTTATCAGGACATAGAAGATGATGAGAGTTACAAAGACTTTAAACAACAAAGAATATGAAATAGGTGTGGGCAGGTAACCAAAAGAATAGTAAACCAACACCGGTTGGGTAAAACCGGTGACGGTCGAGGGTAAATCGACGATGGTCGTTAGGCCGACACCTATTCTTGTGAAATTGAAACAGAGATGAAGAAAAGGTGGTTATGATTTAAAATCAAGTGTGGAATCAAACCTAGAATTCTGAGAATGATGAAAATGGGGTCCAGCACACTCAGATGAAGTTGGAATACACCAACTATGATGAGGAGCATGCAAGGAGAAATAAAAAGATGAAGAACGTGTCCTCTCACCTCAAAACACAAGCCAAGCATAAACACTAAGAAAAATATGATCCTAAGAGTGCTCTTTCTTTTATGTTTTTACTTATGCTATTTAGAAGACTAACTCATGAACTTTAGAATAGAGTTTTTGGTGAGGAAGGCTTCCTACGAAGAAGGAGATCTACAAGGAGAGGTTTCAAGTTATGTTATGGTGGGGGCGGGCCGTCCTCTGAGATAATGACTCGATAGAAGTAATGAGTGGGTGCTCACTGTGTCGTGATCATGTGATCACCTATAGCTTCTTTAGGGTGAGATGTTGTTTAAGAATGTGTTTATTTTTCAATTTTGTGATGTTCGGTAAGACTCAGAGAGAGAGAGAGAGAAAGAGAAAGAAAGTGCTTTCTACGATTCATTTTTCAACCATCCTGGGGCATGACTTCCAAAGATATATGTCAGCCCTCATTTAATGTGAAATAATGCAATAAAGTAGAATGAAATGAAGTTGATTTTAAGCCTAAATCGAAATATTGAATTCGATGTCACAAAAGATGAACATGAGACAATATTGTCTTTCACTAATGCAATACTGATTAAAGAAAAGAAGAATTCTTTTATAAAGACCAAAACACGATTGCTTTGAGACAATAGAAAGAAGAGAAGAGATTCCAAAGGAGAAATTTAATGTGAGAATCTTTCGAAAGGAAACAAACATACAATTTTTCACCTAGAAATGATAAAATGCAAGGAACCCCAAATGGGTCCCACCGGGTGCCAAAATGTTTCACCCGATTCTTAGAGCGTTTCTTTTGAATATTGACAAAAAGAGATAAGGGTAGAAGGGCTAAGAGGAATACCTATTAAAACTCGGTTGAAGGTTGTGCGCGTATGACTTCTTGATCCACAACTGATCGTGAGAGCTTCCTTTTGGCTAGGAGGAACTACTTGAAATGAACAATAAGACCACCAAAAGAGATTAAATAGCATATGACAGTGGACTACCTAACGTATGCTAGTTCCGGGAAGTGTGATACTCCCTAGAAGGTGTCAATCCATTGTTTAAAATAATTCAATGTTAACAATAAATGAAATCCTACTGTAATTAAAATGATTTAGGTATCTCATTTGACTATAATAAGCAAATTCATTCACAACAAGCTAAGCTATGATTGAATTTGAAGGACAAGGTCTCTGTCGAGTACCTGACTCTTACCGTTAGGTCCTGGTTTTGGGCTGTTTTGGGTATTTGGTGGAGAATTTAGGCTTTGTTCTTGGTCTGAGGGTAAAACATAGAGACCGATGTTGGTCTAGTGTAACCGATGATGGTCAGGATGGACCAACGACGGTCATGGGTAATCGGCGTGTACATGCGAAAGTGATGAAAACTTATTAAAATCTTGGTGTAAGGATAGATATAAGGCTAAATGGAAATGAAGAGGGCAATGACAAGGTTTATGGAGATCTTAGGTATACTCAAAGGTGTTTAACAATCTTAGGTATGGGTAATTTAGTGGTGTGGGTGAAGGAATGATCAAACTTGCATGAAGGTAAATGGTGGGAAAATGGGAGTGCAAGAAGAAATTGATAATAGATGTAATAGAGCCTACTAAAACTAAAGTAGATGAATCTTTAGTTAACAAAATACTTACTTTTGTATGAGCGTGATGGTGGATGGCAAATGTCAATTGATCGATGGATGCGATTTGGTGTGGTAATGGCACTTCCCAGGATTCTCCTGTGAATGCAAAATGGCTCTGTGGTCGCTTCTGATGCTTTGGTTGTGGATGTTCGGATGCATGTGTGAATGCTAGTTCTACTTGCATGTAGCTCTAGTTTTGTTCCTTGCTCTCTGAATGTGCCAACCTCGAAATAATGTTACCAAAGGGAATAAGAGGTAACCAACGACATTCCGAGTTGACCGCGGAAGTTTAGGGTGATCGGCGTTGGTTAGGGGATTTCCTAGGTTTACTTGAAATGGGAAGATCCGCTTGATTTCTTGGATCTTGTTCATTTTCCTCGGATTAGAACGGAAGATTCCTTTGTAGAACGACAGAATGTGGTTAGAGGGAATGTAGGCTTTGATTTTTAGGGTTTAGGTAGGTCTTAGTTAGTTATGGAAACATACTAAGAATAGGTTTGGGGTGAGGTGGCTAGGTGAGGTGGTGGTGTGGGAATTATCTTAATTAGGATAATTAAATAATAAATATTGTGAGGACATGGATTAATTTAATTTAATTAATTAAATTAATATTAGAGTGGGGTGAAAGGGGCCATGGTTAGGTGAGTGTGTTCAAGGTGATTATTTGACGAGGGACCAAGGGGAGTGTGACCCAATTTTGGTGTCTACACCAGCTTACTCACGAGGATATTTGCACATATATAAACAATCTTCTCGCATGGTGGCAAGGAATAAATAATATAAAGAGAAGATTGAGGTACTAGAGGAACAAGTACAAACCATTTCATCTTATGAGAAACACCTAGTGGAGCTAAGCACTACAACACTTCCTATGGAGAGATTTGTACTGCTATCGCAGCTTCGATCCGAATCCATCGAAGAATGCACGAGCTCACGATGTAGGGGACAAACAATGAATGGATCAATCAATCTCTCGAAAAGGGAAGTCAACAATTCAAGAGGCAATCTCTCTTCGCGTACATGTGCGCAATGACCAACAGAACGAGAGCACTCAAAGAGGATGTGGAGAAAGAAAGAGATTACTGGGAACCTCTGGGACTAGTAGTGAGTGAGATGAGCAACACCCATCGTCAGGAGTTGATCGATAAGAAGGTTTTTGAAACTCCTGTAGAATACTTGACACATGTATGGGTGAGGGCCTTGGAAATCAGATTTGAAGCAATCAATCGAGCCTTCACAGAGCTAGAGGAGAAAGAAGAACAAACATACAAGCTGCATGATAGTATAAATCGAAAAGTTCAGAAACTTAGAGTACCTGCAATGAGTGAACACACAACTGCTAATGAAGTGATCGGCCCTTTCGAGGAATATGTCAAGAAAGGGGTGGACAACCCATTGTCCTTCACTAAGGATACTCGACTTCTTCTCAGAGATTCGAGCCTCCATTACACTTATCGCAAAAAAGCATTCATTGTGGTTCAAGAAGTGCAAGGACATCAACAAAGGTGACCGATGGATGGATGAAACCTTTATCTGCGTTCACATCCCTCATGCCAACAAAGTAGAACCGACAGGGGCCCATTTCAAACAAGATCTGGGTAAGATAGAAGCCTGCTTGGGATCACGAAGTGGAGAGCGATTAGAGAGTGGAGCCAAGTCCACAACAACAACTTATCCTTCAAAGATAATTCTTCTTCTCCTTCTTCCTCTTCTTTCTTTCTCTCTTCTCTTCTCATACAACACTTTCTCTCCTCAATGTTATGTTTTTGCGTTGAGAGTTGCACTTTTAATACGACTTAAGTGATTTTAGAAATATAATATAACTTTAATTCACCTTCTTATTATAAAAGGAACTTAAATATTTAAAGTGGAATATGAACAGTCTTAAGTCATATTAAGGTATTCAAAAAGTCACCAGAAGATGAAGATTTACCTCCTCTTCTATAAATTGTAGCAATCTCCTCATTTGAGGGTCTTCTTAATTTTGTCTTCTAAAAATTCTTAGATGTTGGAGTTGTTTTTGTGAATTCATGAGAGAGATATCCTTGTGAAGAGAGCAAGAGATAACAAGTTTCTTCCATTTCTCCCACTAAAAAATGTCTTCTACTTCCCACACTATGTACAAATTCTTCTTGAGCTTCAATAAAGGAAGAAGGAATTTTAGCCTCTTTGATTGAGGAGTTTATTGGTACTTTGTGTTCATTAAGCTCTATTTAGTCTTGTTGCTATTTTGCATATTTGTTTTCTTTTGAAATACAAGTGCATGTAATGAAACTTTTGGCTAGTGTGTGCAAGTCTCTAATTTTCTACTTGCAACATTAGTTTCTCCTTTCTAAATATTCTCACTCCCCTTTCTCGCCTTCGTAGAAAATTCTTCCCTTACAGATATCTACAAGTATTTTCCGCAGGTCGTGGAGTGCCCCCTGTTGGATCCCCAACCGAAAGGCCTTCCACCAGGATAAAACTCACAATTTACTCGCACATGCACGCACGGTAGGCTGCATTGCACTCTGTTAAGTAGAGGGACTTAGACTCCCGGAGCGTTGCAAGATAACCACCAATCTGTCCCCGAAATTTTTCTTGCCAACAATATGTATTTAGTTGTTTCATTTGAATTGATTTTTGAGATTTCCTGGAATTACATTTTGAGATTTTTTTTAACATTTTTTTACACATTTCAACTCTAATTTAAATTTGAATATTATTATAGATTGCATATTTTTAGTAACTAATTATTCCATGACTATAATTTGCAAGACATGAACTGCTTAAACATAGACTAAACACATTAAATCTTAAATTAAGAAAATAAGCAACCTCTTTCCATCCGTACATTACACAATACAATTTGATGGTTTTATTAGTTCAAATCTCTCTTTCGAATGGTAAATAAGAGCCACCTTTCTCTCATTTGGCCAATTGCTTGAAGGATTTGAATATCGATGACTTCTTTTGCCTTGAAAATGATAAGAGAAGTTTTTGGGGTTTTCTTGTCTTCCTTGAACATTCCTTTTATGCATCTAAGGTTGCAAATGATCCCACATAAGTAATTTCAAATTATGTTGGGATTCCATCTTACAACACATCTCCAAAGAAGAAACTCCATTGCCATAAGCATGCTCCATTTCCCTTCACACTTCCAAGGTGTTCTTCACCTACACTACCCTAATCGTTAACTTGATACTTGGCCAAACACACCAATCTAAATTTTGCATAAAATCATTACCTAAGCATTTTCAAATATCTCCCTCCATAGTTTCATCTGCATCTTTCCTACCACGAGATTTCTATTATTTTCGATTGACATATATATCACGCTCCTCATGTAAAAACTTGATTTTCACATTGGATCCTCTATTCCTCTTTCCTTTCCCTGGCCCTTCTTTACCCTCAAACGTCTTTTGCTACACCCATCTTCCTTTCCCATTGTTCCTCTCCATCCAATTTCGCTTCTTCCCTATATCCCTTTCGGCTTTCCTGGAATGGCCTTTTCGTTTTGGCACATGTCTTATTCCACTATGAAAGGAAATGCACATCAAAAGGGCAAAAACAAATCATATAAAATTTAATAATTATAGTTTTTAAAATTCATTATTGATGATGGGAAGAAAATAGAATATTATTATTTATTAAATTAATTAATTAACTGATTAGTTATTTAAATATTAAATTTAATTATTGATAATTTTATAACCAGTTATTTAACTCTTAGATAACTCAAAAAAACTTCGTCTATTTATTTTTAATATTTTTATATGGTGTCACAATCTTGCATCTTCCCTCTATAATAGTTGATTGGATGCGGTTATGATGGCATGCGCCTCAAAATCCACATTTCTTATAAGCATATATAGTTGCTTTTCCTAATATTGTATTGATCTTGCACCTAGCTCAAATGTCTTATTAGTATTTCAAAAAAATTAAAACCTCCAAACAATAAGTTAAGGATCGAGTCCCTCGCGCACCTCGTTCTCAAGATATCTTTGAACTACATTGCTTGAAATGGATTAAGGGTTATGAGTGCCTCTAGAAAATACTAGAGCTAAAGCCTTGTATAAATTAAAAGGAACTATACGAGAATTTTTTTAACCCCAACCAAATATCATATTACTCAATATGTTACACATCTATCATCCAAGAAAAACTTGATATGTGTAACTACTAGTGCATACAATCTTAATTAATTCTCTAACAATATAGAGTTAATCATAATCTTCTTTTTCTCATATATTTCCCAACTAATTTTTCCCTTGAGTTTTTACATATTTATCTTTCTTAATCTCTCCTCCCAAAAAACTTCAAGACTTCAAAACAATATAAAGTATGAAAAATACATGAGTATGAATTAAATTTAAAAATCTTGCAACAAAGGAACTTGCATAAATATTTGAGGCCTCCTAAATATCATAATCTTAATAGAATTATGTAAATTTTATTTTATTTTGAATGAAATGAATTGAATTGGTATGTAAGGTTAGCCACTAACTACTACTAACATATATTGTTAATAAATTGATTTACTCTTCATAAAAATCATAGTAAAATAAAATAAATTAGCATCCTATAAATATCGGCACCCTAAGCGCTTGCCTAGATTTCCTAGGCCTTAATCCCCTCTCGACATTGCCAACATGCCCTCTGCAGGTGTACCCCCTTTCCCTATCGAACATTCGACAACAAGTACATTTGTTACATATGTCACTCGTTGTAACTCATATGGCTTTCACAATAAGGTTCCACCCACTATTTTCCTCTCCCTATTGCTTCTCCTCCCTCCAACCCCCTCTTCTACACCCCTTTTCCTCCTTTTATGTTTTGCTCCCTCAAAATCAACCTCATCTTAGGCTACCCCTTCGGCGTTAACATCGCACAGTTCACGTGTGATTGCTAATTCTTACAACAATTCTTATATGTAATCTTCTTTTTTGTATGCAGTGGGCTATTTTTACAAAAGTGTATGCATGATGCTTGTTGATGGCTTTTCGAGGTTCTTTATTATTTGTATTGTATTCTCCAACATGCTTCTTCCTATTATTCTTCGCAACCCTTCCTAAGTGCACTTTTTACAATCAACACTAATCAATATGAAAAAAATAAAAGAAGAAAAAAATTGCCAATAAAAAGAGGACAACAAATATTAAACTAATGGATTATATTCACTCTCTCTCCTCTACTCACAAATATCTAAATCCCGTTACCTTATAGTCATTATCATAAATATATTACAAAAAAAAAAATCATATTACAATATGACAAATTTAGTATCTAGAGCTGTCGAGTTTCCTTTTTTTTTTAAATAAATAAATTTGAAAAAACCTCCTAACCGGACCATTAGATTGTAAGCAAACGATATTCTAACCCTAATTATTATAAAACCAAAAAAAGCTTGTAAGCTATTAATTATTGGGGTGGAAGTAAATGATGAATACTGACCGTTAAAGAACCGTTACACATAAAACATGTAGCCGTTCTACATTGCCCGTTATTAACGTAAATATATGTATTAAAAAAGAAAAGAAAAGTCAAGAGCGAACCGAGTCGTCGTGCAGCCGTAGGCACGTTCGACCCCGTATTGTTTGCGCGTTTACGGGCATTGAAAACATCAGTAAACGTTACATATACATTGAATATATTTCTTTGACTACTTCTCCAGTATATACTCATTACTTCCCCAAAAAAGAAAAATAAAAGTTTTGCCAGCCCTTGCTTACTATGCCCTTTGACCACTACAGCTGTTAGAAACAAGGCGGACCATGACCAGATCTTGCTTTTCAACAATATAAATCAAGGATAGAAACCCAATATTGCAGACAGATTATATTCATTTCGACACAGGGATTTGGGTATCGGAGGACTCCTATATTTAGATTTTTCATAGTTATGTCTTGTGTAACTGTTGAACTTCCTGGTAGCAGCCTCAGATGGTTTAACAAGCCCCAGGGTTTTGAATACAAGAAGACTGCAGCAACAAACATGTCTTGCATCGTAGCATCAGCAACTGGTTCCCCTGTTTTGGGCTCTTGCAGATCTCCTTCTGTGGTGGGTCTTCACGATGACATTGAAATACGTAGTGGGTCTCCATTGATGTCCCCCTTGAATGGTTTTCAGACTCCCAAGGGGGTTAGAATGAGTTGCAAGGATGGCGGTTTGTGCAGATCACCCATAAGCCTAAACCATGAATTTGACTATAACAGTGGTGGCGTTTTGCGTGGGTCTTCTTCTCCTTTGAAGGCTAGGCATGCTGCTGCTTCTCCTTCTTCCCTTTTGAGGGCTTCTTCTTCACCCACACAGGAGAATTTGGGGTGCAGAAATATGCAAAACTGTATTTTGGGGTCCAGGCTGAGGTCTGTCTTGCCTGTGAGAGATGTGACTCATTCGAGGATTGAGACTGGGAGCAACAGTCCTGTGAAAAAGACCCAACAGAGGGTTGTTCCCGTTCCTCTTCAAGTTGTTGTTCCATTGTGTAATATTACAGTTACAGGGGATAATGGATGCGAGGATTTTAATGGGGGCGAAGAGTCCCTCAATAAGAAGCCCCCTTCCCCTCCATTGAAGAGAAAACGTCCCCAAGGCTTGATATTCCTCAATCTACCAGCGTGGAAGCACAACCCTTGACCAAGGAGCAGCCTCCCAAGGAAATCAACATAGAGGGTTCTCATTATGCTGTGGCCTGCAAAAAGGGTAGGAGAGAAAACATGGAGGACACCCACAAAGCCATGGTCAATCTTGATGGTGATTCCAAACAGGTAAGACATCGACAAAACCCTATGTTTTGAATGTTTTTCCGTTGTCATTTAAGAAAAAAGCTTTTTTGATAAGATACTGGAAGGCTCCAAATAAAGACTTCCATACTGCATAGATTTAAGTCCAAAGGGCTTTTATACCGCCTAAGTTACGAGCCATTAAACTGTGTCAACCTCATTAGCGAGCCACAATCTCATGGCAAATGGGTTTTTAATGTGAAAACCAATATTAAAGCCATCCGGTTCTTCTATATTCTGTTTGTTTTTGTAGAATGAAGCCTTCCAAGTTCCCGTTGAGGTTAGGCCTGAGTCTGTACTTCTTATTTTGTTCTGCGCCAAATTACTGTTTGGATCATTTTACCATTTACTACATTTAAGACCAAGGAATTTAAGAAATTTTCCCATCACTCTGTTAAGCCCAAAATGATGCAGTAGTATCTTACCAGACACTGCATGTCAAGTGAATATAGGGAAAAAGGTGAAATGCTAATTGCTTAATAATTTTCAAGAATTCATTCTAGGTGTATGCATCCTTCTTGCCTTGTTTGGTTAAAGAACTTTTATGAATGAAAGGTATAAGCAGAAATCCTGTAAATATCAGGTAGTAATTGAAATGGGCCTTTGGGCCTTTTAGTTAAAACCTATCGACAGAGCTGTAGGGAAACTCTGTTTTAAAAAAATTATGGAGAAAACCGCAAGATTTTATTGACAAGTAGAACCAAGCAGTGTTGAAGTTCTTTTTGGTAGAACGTTATGTACATGGCTTGACATAGCTGATTTGTATAATTTATGTATCCCTTTTCAGGCCTTTTTGGTGTATTCGATGGTCATGGTGGTAGGAAAGCTGCAGATTTTGCTGCTGAAAATATTGGTCACAATATTGTCAATGCTTTGGTTAACATGGGAGATCAAGAAGAGGACAATATTGTGCAGGCGGTCAGATCTGGTTACTTGGCCACAGATGCAGAATTTTTAAAGCAGGTTAGTTATTGATGATGAGGATTTATGGCTCATCTAGAGTATTAATTTAAAATTATTTCTGATTTTTCTTTGTTGTTTTAAAGGTTTTTGTCATTTGGTTAGGGTTAGAAGAATGTTGCCGTTTTAAATTAATTTTTTGGTTTTTTTTTTGGGAATGGGAATTGTTGGGCTTATTTTTTCATTTTCATTTTCCAGGGAGTTAGCAGCGGTACATCTTGTGTTACTGCTTTATTAAAAGATGGTAACCTGGTTGTCTCCAATGCTGGGGACTGTCGAGCTGTTATTAGCAGGGATGGTGATGCTGAAGCCCTCACTTGTGATCATCGAGCTGCAAGGGAGGATGAGCGAGAACGGATTGAGAATTCGGTAAGCAATTGAGAACTATGTTTTTTGTTGCAATTTGTGTTAAGAATCGTGATTTGACTGGAAATGACTGAAGGGGTCTCTCACCTATAATACTAAATTTGTGATTTAAATTTTGAACTTTTTTCTAATGTGAAATTCTATTGCAGGGTGGATATGTTGATTGTCGCCATGGAGTTTGGCGTGTCCAAGGAGTATTAGCTATATCTAGGGGATTAGGTGATTTACACATGAAAGATTGGATTACAGCTGAACCAGACACCACAAAGATTGAAATCACATCTGATTGCGAGTTCTTAATTTTGGCATCTGACGGCTTATGGGATAAGGTAATGCCTTCCGTTTCTTAAATGTCGTATTTCAGAGGGGCTTTGCTAGCCACTTCAACCTCTAGCTCACAATATTTCAATTTGTCTGTTTTCTTTCAGGTCACTGATCAAGAGGCGGTAGACCTGGCCAGGCCTTTCTGTCTTAAGGAGAAGTCAAGTGTGAAAACAGGAGAGGTATTAGTGAATAATATCAACTTACCTTTAGGAGGTCCTCTTATTGCTTGCAGAAATCTTGTAGAGCTATCAGTAGCTAGAGGATCTCTAGATGATGTGAGTGTGATGATAGTACAACTTGGAAATTTTTGCGGGAGAATGAACTAGATGGGGATGCATCTCTAAAACCATCAGTACGCGGCATCTGACAATGAGTTCATAACCTTCTTCACTACCTGATGAAACTCCGTTTGGATGCATGACGAAGAAAAATCAAACAAGAGAAGTTACAAATTTTTGAAACGCTCACCTTTACCGTTGACAATTCAGTCTGGATGCACAAGTCTTCCATTATTTTGCTAAAATGGGAGATACCAGCCTCTGCATTTGTACAGAAACAAAGAAACCAACTGGTTCAATACAGCCCTTTGCACTTTTCCTTCCAACAATATTAATCTACATACAAATCATTGTTCTTCCTACAATAGTCAGAGGTGACACTGCATTTGGTCTGTACCGTATGATCTATTTAGTGTTAACAAAACGGATAAACCAAAAACATCTAAGGTTTAGATATCAGCTTATAATACAAATCTATATTTAAAGTAAGTGAATTATATGTTCTAGTTTTATCGAATCAAAGATTTTCTATATTTATAAGTAATTATATGTTCTAATGTTTTGTTTTTTATAACTAAATTGTAAATGTTGTTTGTTTCTAAACATTAATGTTTTATGCTGAGTGCAATGACAATCTCACCAAGAGGAAATGACCGGGTAAAAATCCAAGTTCATAGACAAGGAAACGACCAGGTAAAAATCTATATATGAAAAATATGAACCACTAACAGGGGAAATGACCACATAAAAATGTACATATGAAAAATATAAATGAAAGTTGGGGTGGTTGCCATTGCATTGTGATCAGAATGGATTATGACGAAATTTTCTACTAAATGTTATTTTCAACTAATTGTGAGGTTAAGAAAGACATCCAAAACACTAATTAGAGCTATAAAGTGAAATGGATTTCAAGTCAATGTTAGTTGAAACTCAGTAGAAAGGTCAATGTTATCTCCATCTGATTGATTTTGCTACGTAGCAAGCAAGTAGGGACACATACCATAAATCACGGTAGGGTGGCAGCTAGCTAGCTACCCGTATTGACTGAGGTAACTGCCGACTTTGACACACGAGATAATGACATTGGAGTGCATCTGCACTATTATGAAGATTGTGCTTGCATTCTGAATGGAGCTATGGTCCATGGAATAGTTCAAATAATACGAACACTCAGATAATGATAATGCCCGACACACGAAATAATGAATGACATTGGATTGCATTTGCACTATTGTGAAGACTGTACATGCCCCTCGCTGGCCTGAACAAGGGAGTCATTGACATTCTGGACTGCTGTAATGGAATAGTGCAAATAATACACTAAGATCCCATGCAACCCGCAAGGCAACAGATCTTAAGCAGGTGCTGCACAGATTTTTTAGGAAAAATTAGCAGTGATGTGGTCCCATGATTTTAAGAAAAATTGCAGAGCCAGAAGAGAGAAATTTGATGAACCATTGCTCTGTTGACAGGTGGCCGAACAAAAAGGAATGCAGGCAAAAAAATTACAGCCCCCCACCCATTGCACCCGCTCAAATTGACCCTCCTATGCAGCCGCTGCTCCAGTTTTTCAGGTGAAGATTCTGAATTATGCAGTAGGCAAAAAAATAATTTGTACGGGACCACCCGCACCTGCAACTTTTTTGCGGTTGCCCCCCATGGGACCACTTCCTAACAATAATGATAATAATCATAGTGCTACCTTCCAGCATTCAAAATACATTATTGAATGGTCTGGATGCACTCCAATCACATTAGAATGCATCTGCACTATTCTGTAGGATCATTCTGGATGGGGTTATGGAATAATGCAGATAACACATGATATAATGATAATAATAATCACAGTGCTGCCTTCCAACATTCAAAACTCACTATATTTCATAGTGCCTAGAGCCTAGAGCCTAGAGGATGTGATCTATAATTTGTCACATTACATTTTGGCATTTTCATGGCCTCGTTTAAAAGAATATTAATCCATCTAGAACGAGGATGGGTCTTAACTGATCATTTAACTTGTAGCGCATATAGATTAAAATATAGAAAAATGCAAGTAACCTGGCTATCTTGCAAGTCCTTTACATCAGCATGCATTGTTCTGATTTGAATTTTTTAACTTTTCATAATCATTGCAAGTAAGCACTGTAATATTTTGCATTATTCATTTAAATGTGAGTGCTTTTTCTATTCTCCAAACTATTTTAACATTGTATTTCGTTGCAAAATTTCCTTTTTCTCTTCAAAATGCCCTCCTTTTAACTTGTAGATATTCCCTCAAAATAAATCATGTGAAGAGTGCTATCTGTTTTCATTTTTTGTTTGTGATGTGTGGAGGGACGTTGCTGCTATTTGTATTGAAATTTTTAGAGTTAAGTGCTTTAGCTGGTTTATAGAAAAATGACTGCCCATGACGACCAGGTAATTGAAGGAATGACTCGATACTGCACTCAGTTAATTGTAAAAAGATATCCAAAAAATGTTGTACTCATGAAAACTCTAATTGCATTGTGGTTGCCATTATAGGTTACAAATCGTTTATGGTCTTATTGTTTACAAAATATTGGTGATTGCCACATTTCTCTCAAATAAATTAAATTGGTTTCTTGTCATTTATAATGTTGGTGCTGGATCTTGCAGTTTTCATTGGGTTTTGCTATTATGTTGATTGGCTATACTCTGCTTAGTTTTAATGGTTTTAGTTGGACCTTGTTTTTGTCTTTTCCGGTATTTGAGAGTATGTGCCTTTGTCTAGGCCAGAACTTGCTGTGTTGAGAGGGTTGTTTCTTTATGAGGCTACTTTGATATGCCCCAAATTGGACGGTAGATTATGATTTAATGAGGTTTTTAAAGTTGGATGCTGGATGGAAAGTCTCTAGTCCCTTGTATTTCTTCCCTTGTCCTTCCCCACACTTTGCTTTGATTTCCATGGTGCATTCCGCATGAAACTTAATGGTTAATATGTTTGCTCTTTTCTCTCTTTTGTTGACGTTAAGTACCTTTGTTTTGACTATGTTTGCTGAAATTTCTTGTTTTTGCCCGTCAGCTCCAAGTAATGAACACAAACAAGTGACATTTATAGCCCTCCAATAGGTGTAACTTTGACAACACCACACTTTCAAAGGGAAGAAGAATTCAAAAGGAGTCAATTTGTTGCGCAAAAGGTTGCCAAGAACTAAAAACCACAGATTTGCGGGAACTACTAAAGGCATGATTAAGCTTATTTGAGAAATATTTCATGTACCTCTTTTAATTCCGCATTGTTAGACCATGGGTACAGAGGATTCCATTTGGTTTATGATTCAACTATGGATGCACAAAAATTTGAAGCTCTTCACAAATTAAAGACAATGGGTGTCCTTGTTGACAAGGAAAACATGCTGGAAATTTTTTTGTTAACAAGGAGAGAAGGAATGTTAATGTGTGTGAGTGAGTCTAAACATGTGAAAAGAGTCGTAGGTGGAAGTGAGTCAAAGAAAAATCCTAAAAGATGTAATATGCCTATGTATGGGCATAATGAGTCGAGAAAGAGGTAGTTAAGGTATATGAGAGAGTAAAAGCTTGAATGAAGGTTGGTTAGAAGGCATTCCTCGAGGAGGAGAGGATGAAAATAGGAAGAGAAGTGAATTTTGTAATAGTTATATGAAATTAATATAAGAAATACTCTATTTTTGTGAAAGAAAAGGTTCTAAACAACACCGTGGTATCACAAAGGCAAGAAGAAGAGTTGGAACAAGAAATCATCACTTCCTTGAAGTGCATGCCTAATTTTAGGCTTCTTTATATCCATTCACTTGAATAAGAAGTAGGTTATTGGTGATGAATCTCTGTATGTGGTAATAGTTGCATGGTAATACTAATATCTGTGAAGTAATGCTCTGCTTTGACTATATTTGCTTAGAAAATTGTGAGCAAGTGATTGCAAATTGGTGTTTGTGAAGTAAAGGACCTTGCATGCAAGATCTATGATCATCTACGACATGATTAACCTAGTAAGAGAAGGTGATTTTCTTGTTGATAGAGGATTTGTATGGAAAATTGGTGATTGAGGCCTTATTTGGTAGTTTTTGTTAAGTAACAACACTTTGAGGTGAGTTCTTGTTTGTCAATGCAATATAGGCTAGATGAAGAGGTTGTTGTTCAGGAGCCTATGAAAAGTTTGAGGTGAGTTCCTTCATATGGAAACTGTCAAACCACCTTGTCAAATGAGAGCCATATAGGCTAGATGAAGAGGCGGGTTTGTCTTTTGGATGGTTGTAAACCAATTTTTTAGTTTGTATTTGAACAAACGTCGATAGAATGGAAGATGCAATATATAAATTCAAAGTATGTTTTTTTATTCAATATATATCATGAGCAGATTTTTCTTTTGCACAAGCCCATAGTCGAGGTGAAGTTTGGAGAGATTTCACACGTGTGTATATGATTAAACTATTGTTCCATTTTAGTTTACATGTCCCATAAAATTAAACACACATTTTCTTTTTTATGGGTCACCCTTGGTTTTCCTCATAAAACTTTGGCGGCTATGAACATGTTAGTGGATTTGAAGAGTGTTGTCCGTAACTCTTTAAAGAGTTAATGAAGCACAAAATAGTAAAATGAACCATTAGAAGTATACTAGCGAATATGCATGAAAAGTCCTTTATATTTTTTTTTCTATGGATAGTTAGCTCATTGTAAATTGAATTTGTGATATGTTGAATTTGAACTACTTTATAAAATGGAGTGCTTATTGTCTTGCTCGGCCTTTCCCTCATTGTATGATGCAATATCCATGCTCCAATACAAATGTTATAATCATAACTTTGATATATTTATTGTGTATAGATAATTGATTTTCCATTTGTTTGTAATTACAAACAATTGTTCTTTTGCAGCACAAATGTTATCATAATTGATGGTCATAAATGGACTTTTCTCGTCTGCATGATATGAACATTCAAACCCTCTATATTTTATGCAACCAATAACATAATGTTTTCAAAGTGCAGAAACTTAACATAGAAAAAAGTGCATTGATTATCTGTATCTATTTTTTACCCCCTGTAAAAATAGACAACTTGGGAGAATGGTTTGAACACTTGGACATGGATTCATGGAGCAATTTGGAAGTATACAGAGTATTCAAGTGCTAGGAACACTAAGGAGCTGATTTTGGAAGATTCAGGAGGTTTCGAGGCTTTGGAGCCGATCCATCAGAAGTGGGCTTTTGGGCCTTAAGGAGTGTGCAACGTGAAAGAGGACTTGAGCTTCAACGAAAGATTCTGGGAGCCGTGTAAGGAATTATATGTCCAAAAAGTGCCTATGGAAGTCATTTTCCATGCCCTACATGGTGGAGAAGATGAGACATCATGAAACATCATACACTTCCCAAGGTAGCTCATTCTTCCGGTGCACAACTAGCCATCCCGAGAAAGGAGCCATTTAGAGGAGATATAGTCAAAATGAATCTTGAGACCACCATTAGATTCAAAGGGTTGTTTGCATGCAAAATCATATAAAATGTCACCCCAAAACTCATCAAGGAGCTCAAGATATCGCCTTCAGAAGTTAGGCCTCCCGAGGTTGGTTGGTTAGGGTTGGGCCGACGCCTGGGTGGGTCGGTCACATTTTTCGACACGCACAGACGGTTTTAAACGCCCGTCGCACCCCTCACATTTACATGACACGTGTTGGTCGGATCGCCAGGTTGGTCATCCCAACAAATGCAGATGATACATGGTCGGACGAGTCACTAGGACGGTACTTAAGTAGGTCGGTGGTACAACGTGACGAGGAAAAATAACGACCGTCCAACCTCCCGTGTGGATGATCCATGGCAAAGAGATGGCGACACAGGTTGGTCGGCGACCACAATAATGTACGGCTCGCATAGTCGATCGATGTCCAACCCCCCAAGGTTGGGCCAGGCCAAAGTCAAAGTGACGATGGTTAGACGGGTCATGAAGTTGGACTCTTGGGCGGTGGTACGGCGAGGATGGACGGGTCACATGGTTGGGTAGCTCACGAGTCCCAGGTGAGGCGCATGTAGGTGAGCGAATGACAACTCAACAACTAGCATTGATGCAATATGGCATCTATGTCTTTTTGACAGTATATCCTCGGAAGTGAAATTGTATGGGTGCCCATACCTCTTTAATGAGGGTGGGTGAAAATTGGCTATAAAAAGAACTCGAACCCCTCATTTTTGAGGAGACATTCTGGGAGTTGGGGAAACTCTTGCAAAATTTTCCCTCAACTCCATTTGAGCTGCGAGCCTCCTCTTGGGCCTCGACAATGTAATTATGCCTTTGTGCATCATATGTAAATGGTCTGTGCATGTTTTGAAACAATACAAATTTATGTTTTGTGGTGTTTCTTCAACCACAACTCATTTTTTTATCATGTTTCTCTTGCCTCTCCATGGTGTTGTTGTATTTTGTGATGTTTCTTTCACTTACAGTTTATGAGGTTGTGCTTAATGGGGATTCGATGGTGAATGGAGCTTGGGGTCATGTCACATTCGTTGACCTCTCTCAACTCCACCTTCCTTCCATTCTCCCTCAAACAGAGTATCTCGCCCCTCTTTCTAGTGCTATCACCCTTAGTTTAGGATTTCCCCTTTTGCACCTTTCTAACCCTCTTTCTCTCTCCTGGTCCCTTGGCATGGTTAGTTTAGGATTAGTTAGCTGCATTTTCCCTTCTAGGAGTAGTTTAGCATTAGGATTAGGTAGAGGAAGCCGACCTTCCGGAGGGTTATCTTAAGTTTGCAAGTCCCACAACTTGAGGGATAACCCCATGTTAGCAAATTACACCATTGCCCCACACATCATGAACAATTGGGGGTGCTATAATTTGCACTAACAATTACATTTATGAAATTGGAACATTTTTTGTATGAGTCACTAAATATTAAAAAAGAGTTTAAACTATTGGTTTTTGTTTAGGCAATGCATGTTTTTTTTTGTCTATATATTGAATTTGTTGATTTAGTTGTACTCACAATTAAGAGGTTATTTCTTGGTTTTTTTGTATTAACGAGTATTAATGATGATGTCGCACCCACTCGAAGTGAACATATTTATATTGTTGACATTTGGTATCAGAGTTGGTATGAGTTCATGAGAGTTTGTGGTAGCAGAGCCACTGGTTCTAGTTGCATGCCTCATTATGTGTTTAGAAAATTCCAAGGCGTTTTTAGTTAGGATTGAGGTAATTTACATTTTGTGTTCTGGTTCAAAGTGTTTAAATTTTGAACTTAAAACGGGTTTTAATGTTCTTTACATTTCAGTTCTGGGAAGAGTATTGCTCAGCTTTTTTGCGTTTGTGGATTTATTTTGATTTTCCTCTGCTTATCTCCTCGCCTGGTGGGTGTACTGGTGGGTTTTCTTGTCGTTTCTATGTAAGCATTCAAATTTCCCTTTGTGTATGCGTGACAATCACTTTGTTATCTCTCTGGTTTTTATCTTTGTAAAACAAGAATGTCCCATTGTAGGTTGTGTGAATTCCAGTTTATTGCTAGTTCCTATTATGGAGCTAAATTTATTTGTAGATATTATTTGTAGGCATTGGGGTTTATTGTGTTCTGCAAATTCACAGCTACAGGTATACCCAGATAAAAGGAAATTACTGCAACACACAGACAGAAAGTAGGCCCTCGATATGAATTTTACCCTGTCCAAAGTTACAGCAATTTACTGACTTAAAGGGGATCATGGGTCTGAATCCTAGTATCACTAAAATTAAAGCAGTTAACCAGCTGGGAGTAGGTCCTTGGTTCAAATCCTACCGTCCAAAGTTTGAACACGATATCAGTCAGAGCCACTGTTTTCATAGAGCCTCAGCGTGAATGCAGGGGTTGTTAAAAGTTATATTCCCAAGAAAATTATTAATGCCCGCTAGATTAAAATACTCTACAGACACAAAACAGCAACAGCCTTGTGATAAATGTTATTCATTCTACACCAAAAATTGTAGAAGCCCCGCATGCCTGAATATAAGCGGCTTCTTCCTAAAGGTTAGATCTGCTGTTACTAATTTTGATCAGAAATTCCCCTACCTCTGCTAATTTTCTGTATTCAAAATTGCCATGGCACTACTCATCCCTCAGGATATCAGAGAAAAAATAGCTGGGATGTCACTAAAACTTAGTTCCACCATCCAATTGCAAGTAGCTCCCAATAAAACAGCTCGCTGCTGAATGCCAGGTCCTAATTTCGAATCCAAACTTACACAAAATTATCAATGATATGCATCACAAGATTTCCACTGGTTTGTCTCTGAAAATATATATACAAAATCATACAATAAAACCCCAACTTAAGCTAACCCTGAGTATAGCCTCTGTTACCTCAAAATCACCAGAAATACAAAATTAGTCACACTAAACACTCACATACGTCCGTGAACTGAATGTTTTGGAGGGTTAAAACTGCAAACTGAGACCCCCTACAATGGAATCAATATCTTGAGCAATCCACTTGGATTTCTCTCTGTAAATCATACCAGAATTGTGCTACTCCCTGTCATGTCAAAAATTATAGGCGCCATACGCCAATGCTTTGAATTTTGAAATTGTAACAAAAACTTATTACAATCTTTCCACAATTCAGCAAAGGCATTAAATCTATTGGGGGATTGATTGTATGATTCCATGGAAGCAGCAGTGGATTTCTCCATCTTAATGAGAAAAAGCAAAGACAAATTACATAAAAGTGTTAAAGGAAAATGCCTCTAAAAGTGTCTGCCTTCACTTTCCAGCCATTAAATTGAAATTCTAGCCTCCTCATAAATGGCATTCTCAAATACATATCGAATTCCTCTAATTTCAGACTCACACCTCCAAGCTCACTGTTACTAAATTAGCTTCTTTTGTTGCATATGTGGTTAATTCTTATTTATTAGGTTGGAATATATATATATAGTTTTTTTGCGTCATCCGGAAACGTGCCTAGCCACTGCCGTGGTATGACCAGACCCCCGATATGGTCATTTATCAAGGGTTGTACTTATCATTTGGGCGAGATGTATTATTGCACCTGTCATGTTGAATTATTTGTCGTAAAGTGCTCTACAAGCACGTTTTGTTGTGGTTATTTAGCTTATTTTGTTGCATATGTGGTTAATTCTTATTTATTAGGCTGGAATTTATATATATATTTTGTTTTTTGTTTTTTTGCATCCTCTCGGGAAACGTGCTCGCCACTACCGTGGGTATGACCAGACAGAACCCCCCAATGGATATGGTTATTTACCAAGGGTTGTACTTATCATTTGGGCGGGATGTATTATTGAACCATGTCATGTTGAATTATTTGTCGTCGTAAAGTGCTCTCAAGCCTATTTTGTTGTGGTTATTTAGCTTATTTTTGTTGCATGTGGTTAATTCTTATTTATTAGGCTACAAAATAGTCCCAATTGTAAATGCCATTGCCACAATAAAGTGGCTCATAACTCAAGTGAAAAAGTGTCGAGGTCATCATCTACGTTAGAAGGGTGGAATAAATTATTTTTAAAAAAATAGTCCCATAAACGTGCTTGGGAGTGAGCAAGGTATGGCCATGACCCTCGGATACGGTCGGGTATGCCTACAAGTGTACCCATCCGTACCCGGGGTCCTCGTACGTACACTAGCAGCTCTCGAGACATGTTTCCGGATGTATCATTACAATGTTATTTTCAACATTTCTTCACAATAGACTAAGAGCTAGTAGTTTTCTTTCACACAAAGACTCACATGCAGTTTAACTTGGCCAGCCCTAGAATTATATTCATATGTTCTAACACTTACGCGACTTACTACTATGCCTTTAAATCTTATAATATCATGTACAAATTTCTTCCATTATTTGGTTTGGTTGCTAGTTATCATTGGTTAGCTACCAAAATGAAACATTCTTTTTACACGTGAAGTCAAAGTGCCTCTAATGAATGTTACTAATGATCACCATGGTTATTTGTTATCACTCACCGATTATAAGGAGGAAATTGGCCAGTTGGTGATTCCATGCATTTAAAAAATGGTATCATTACTTGCGATATCTTGAAAGCATGATTGATTGGGTTAGTATAACATTTTATTTATCATTGATTTGTAAAGATAAGGGGGTTTTATTGGTCCCCAAACATTCTCAAAAAATTGTTTACATAATCTATATTTGAATTCTTTGTCGGTTGAAATGCTTAGCGAGCTATTTTGTGTATTGTAGCAACAATTAGGATGTTTTTACAAAAAAATTGCCCCGCTCACACAATTTATATGTATATATGTATGTATGTATTGTTACATACATACATACATTGTTACATACATACTTGTGTGAGCAGGGTGAATTTTTATATATATACATACATTGTTACAAAAAAAAAATTGCCCTATTACAATTTTTTTTTTTTTTTGCCTCGTTAAAATTTTTTTCGCTCTACTCACACAATATATATGTAGTGTGTGTGTGTGTGTGTGTGTGTGTGTGTGTGTGTGTGTGTGTGTGTGTGTGTGTGTGTGTATGTATATATGTATATATGTATGTATATGTATGCATACATACATATACATATACATACATACATATATACACACACATATACATATACATATACACATATACATATGTATATATGTATGTATGTAACAATACATACATACATACATACATATTGTAGACACCGAGTTTTCGCCACCCGCATATGCACATTACTCTATCAAAACCTATAAACATTATCTAAATCATCCTCCTCACCTCGTAAAATCATTTTTTACCCCTTTCGTTAACCATATTTATTTATCCAAACCTACCCAACCATCTCTAACCATTCTTAACGTATTTCATCCTAACCTCCCAAACTCACCTAACCTCTTCCTTAACTCTTTTCCCTCATCTCCATACCCGAAAATCCCGTTTTGGAAGTGGTTGAAACCACTTCTAAACTCCTTCGAATTTCTCGATCATCGATGATTCTAACAAATCACCACTGATTATAAATAGGAACTTGAACTCTTGTTTCAGGGGAACTTCATAGACATTTTGGGACCCTTTGGCATTTCCACTCACGAATCCTAAAACTTGTGAGAAACCACTCTACAACTCCAACAATCCCCAAGTCCTACAACAAAGCTCGCCACTCCCAGAGCCACAACACATAAGCCTTTAGCATCTAAGCCTTTAGCCATCTCTTCGATGATCAACAAATCAAAACTATCAACTCAATCACCTCTCTGTGGACACTCTCGCAATCATCTCGTATCACAAGGCCGCTCCTTTCTACTTTATTTATAACTTAGTTACACATCAAAACAATCATAACATAGTCATTTTAATCTCTAATTCCAATTAGTTTCTCGTTTATTAAGGGAACTAGTCTTTTTACAAGAATCACTCACAATTTCCCTAAATTGTAAGCTATTCCTTCAATCACCAACAATTCATTTAAATCTTCTCGTGATTCCTTTAAATCTCTCATGATTTCTTTAATCAACTTCCTCTACCAAATCTTCACTTTTATCACCATTATCGGTATTCTTGGATTTAACTTGTTTGTTACAAGTATGTCTCTCTTGTAGATGACTGCTTTAGGTTAGTCTCACCCAATCACAAGTATCTACGATCTCCCAATCGTCCAACTACTCTTTGTGTGGGAGAAGTTTGACATCCTTCACGAGCTTACTCAGTGTGCTATCCGATTCGCACATGACATCGAAGACACCGAGGAACAACTCAAATTCCTCCACGAAATCTAACAAGCAACTCACAGTATCATCGGTATGACTACTTTGAAGTTGTCCAGATTACCATCACTTTCACCTAGGCCACCTACGAATCAAAACAAGATCTGTCTTTTCACCTTGAGTTTTAGATTCCATCCTTATCATTATCATTGCTTATCTTGTCATTATTATAAACTCACTTAATTGTATCAAAACAAGTTGACATCCTCCAAGGAACTCCTTTTGGATTCCCCGAATTGGCCTTTGTCGAGCATCTCGTCATCCCATTTTATGTAATATCTCTTGTTTAGTTGTATTTTCTTGTGGGTCTCTTCACTCAATGCGAAGGAGGAACACTCATCCAGTGTTCACATCAAATCATCTTGACATGGCGACTATCGGCGTAGGTATCGCTAAACTTTGCCATATTTTGACTTTTAGGTACTTTCCGCATATGATAAAGATAGACCTAAAATCTTCCTAATACATTCCCGACATTCCCGGTGAGACATTGTTCCCTTTCTCGTTTCCATTAAAATTAATTTATAATCATTTAAGGGTTGTTTGTTATGTAATCTTTAACAATTATATGAAATTGCCAACGTTTTTGGTGAATCACCCATGATTCCTTCAAATCGTCGACGATCTCTTTGGTTTGTTTTTTATTACTTAATTAGTCTCGCTTTAGGATTGTGCTTTCTCTTTTATTCCCTTGTTTCCATCTAACCATCGCAAGTTTTCCTCGGGAGCACTTGTTTGTGCAAATAAAAATCAAAATCAAAAGTAATCACAAGTACACTCCCTTTGTTATTTTCCTTTCTTTGCATCACACTCATCTTCTGTCCTCAACAAATTAATATTCCTTTTCAAGGCTTAAAATGAACCCTTCATATCTGTTTGGTCATATAGTCTAAATTAGGAAATTAATGAATTGCATTCACTTAACTACACTCACACACAACCAAACTACATTCAATATAATTTGCATCAAAACACTCCTCCCTAGGTGAATCTACTTGGATTTCATCACCATGAGGATAAGCTAACTCAGTGTTCTGGCTGAGTATAAATAAGTTGTGGGTGGTATATCAGCTAAGCACCTAACATACTTATTGCCACGGGACCGTGAAGTGAGGGAGTAGGCCCCAATACTACGCCTCTTACCGACACCAACACATATTTGAGCCTCATGTACCTTCGGGTATATCAATGACTCCGACCTTTAACATTGCCCAAAACTAAACATAGATTGCCATTTTCCTAGGACCTCATAAAACCATTTTCACATTTCATCATTTCTAATTTAATCAAGATAATAAAAATTCTCTTGTGACCTATTTTCTTGATTGTAATCAACTCTCTAGATTTATTTTTCATTCTAGTGATTATTTGTTTTCATGGTCGTAACCCGACAAAAAAGTCCCATTAATAAAACTTTGAAAGCATGGCCGAGCCTTTCAAACAATATTTAAAAAATATCCAAACCCACATTGATGATGCCACACATCTAATCGACCAACACCGAGCATCTTTATCACCTCCAACACACGATCAAGAATCCCCACACTCTCCTAGCAATTGATCCGCCACATCAGAAATTCCTAATCTATATAGTCCTTGTTTCTTCAATAGTGGGGATCTAGTCTTCATCAAGATTCTATATTCAAACCCCATCACCCTCAACGTTTACCTAACTACTCGGGGTGTCCTTCTTCAACAATCTACACCTGAACAACGACCCCCTTTTAACAACACTACATATGACTTTTCCTAGCTCGCTTGATCCTAACCACGAGAAGGTCATCCAACAAGTCCATCCTTGTCCCACCATTAGCAAATCCAAACATCTAACCCCATGTCTTCCACCTCCATCATTACTTTCGACCTTAATGTTGTTTCCTCATAGACCGATTAACAAAATGTAATATCGTAGTGTAATCTAATGCTATGCAAAGCAATAAATAACAACTAACTAAATAAAAGAAATGACTCAAACAACTAAATAAATAGAAATTTGAAACCCTAATGTGCAAGAGAGGGTTAAGAAGGCCTTAGCTGATTTGACGAAGGTGCGGGGCTGTGTCGTAGTGCAAACCAGGTGAACAGGAGGAGGAAACGACCACAAAATCTTAAGAGAGTACATATTCAAACTCCTCGACTGGACTAGGGTGCTTGGAAAGGGATAGGGACGCCCGTGGGTGACCTAGTCTCGAGATATGGGCGCCTAGTCTGTGGAAAAGGCCTAAAACCCTCATTTGAGGTGTCGTTGGATGTTTGCATGTATTTTCTTCTTGTCACACTAAATTCAGTGGACTACATCAAATGTCCCATAAGACCTGCAATAAGGAATCACCTGCAAAACCCTAAACAAAGCATCAAAACCCTAAAAAATAAATATGCATATGAAGGGGCGACTATCCTCGGCCATAATGGTGGACTTAATAAATGAGCGTTGCACTACATCTCAGACACCCAATGTAGTTCTAGGTGTGTGTGTGTGTAAATTGTGCCCTAGGTGCTCTTGTGCTAGTCACACTTTGTGAAGTAGTGAGCAAGTAACTAGATGTAGAATGTAGTAAATGTGTACATGGAAACAATAGAATTCCCTCTTATGAAGTGTGATGTAGATGAACCAACCTTGTGTGCCTTGTGATGGAGTTAGATGGATGAAATGTAGCTTTAGGTGCCTTTGATGGATGCAACTCTAGATGTTGATAGTAGATGCTTAGTGCTTGGTCCCTCATTATGGTATCATAACTTTATATTTATATGGTTCTCTTGTTCTAATTTTGTAATTAACCTTGAAAAGGTTGACCAATAAAAATATGGAAAGATCAAACAAATAGAAAGTGCCCAAAAGATGGAAACAAAGTGCAAGAGGATCGGAGGTCACCCAGGGGACCAGGGTGTCCTGGGGCCCTAATCCCTTGGTTGGGCACCCCAATCGGAATAGAATAACATAGAATGACAAAACAGACTGGGAAAATATGGTCAGAGGATCAAAAGTGACGATAGAAAGCAAAGTAAAAAGGCCAAAGGACATGAGTTAATTAGTACTTTCTTCACTCAAAAACCATATGAATAGTAGTATGAGACCGAGACTAAATATTGACTCAAAGTGCATGATTTAGTGACTACATTTCCCCCACTTTATGTTGGTGAGAAGAATGCTCAGTAACATAAAGTAGATAGATATGCATACTTGATATCCATGTAGAGTGATGTAGAAAATGTGTAAGGACTAGACAAAGCGTGGAGTGAAAAAAAAAGATGGAGCGTGGAGACTAAAGATGCAAAAATGTAAAAGTGATGAGAGTGAACCTAGGGCGGAAGTGCGTGTGTAGATGCCAATGTGTGTAGTGTACCTGCATGGTTAGTATCGTGTGTGTGATGTACTCACCATGTGTGTGTGTTGTTGTTGACTACTTGCTTCCCATACGGATGGACTTGCAAAAGAGAAGACAATCAAGTAGTCAAATACACATGTATATGTGTAAAAATGCATGTGTATATGTAGAAAATGAATGTAAAAATAATATGACAATGAAATCCATGATGAAAAAAGGTTTAGAAAAGGATGTCACCTAATCCATGATGAGAAAAAGGGTAGGGAGAAAGATGTATTAAGTTAGGGAGAAAGTTGTAGCCGCTTTCCCGAGATTGGTGAAGAGATCTTTGTCTTGCTTGGTTTTTGGGCAATCCGATGCCACTGGCCGAAGTAGTGTAGGGAGGAAATTCCATTATATCCTCCAACTATAACTACTCCCAAGAATTCTAAGGACAATCTACCCTATAAAATTCGTTGTGTATGGGGTTCATAGAATGGTATGAACCCACTTATCTGCGTAAACTAAACTATGCCATTAACTTATATTTTCAGAGACTCGTATCTATACACCGAATCAGAGACTAAATCAGCGACTATACTATACCGTGTGTAAACCCCAAATGATGCCCCCTCTTTGGGGGCATATGCGATATCACAGATAGGAGGATGCGTCCCCAAAAGAGGACCGACCATGTAAACTATGCCCTACAGGGGGGAGGGAATGTGTTTGGTAGAAACCAAGGCACACACAAACAAGTGGCTAGAAAACAAGTGTTAGTACAAACAAGCATGCATGTAGAAATCAAGTGTAAGCTACACAAAAATATATAAATCTAGAAAGCAAGTAATCATGCAAGAAGTCAATCATAGACCGTGAAAAGTGGGTTGCAAACATGGGACATCACTCACAATGTCGCAAGACACTCAATACCATAATGGCCACATACAAACAAACAAGTGTGCACACTAAACAAAGGGCAAGACCCGCATATAATAAAAACAATGAAAGTAAGTACAAACAACAAATAGCCATGGTAAAAAATAATCCTGCAAAACAAATGTTACACATGAAGCACCCATTAACATGTTAGAAAGATAACTCATATGTCAAAAGTGTGTATAACCAAATAATGTAAAGTGCTAAGTATAAAATGAAACAATAACACCTATAGTATACGAATGTGGATGCCCCTAGTAGTTGTTGTGGAACTGGTAATAGCCAAACATCCATGTTGCATGTGTAAGACTCAGTATCTGTGATCACAACTAAAAATGGACGTGAACGTGCATGTGTGTATGGTAAGATAATGAGATACAAGAGACCTATATAAAGATGTGTAATAAGACGAACATGAATAAGAAAATGTAAGCAAGAGAAAATTCAACCAAGATATACAATGTATATCTATGGATGGATGAAATGAAATGCAAGATGGATGATAGGAGCCACACGCCCCCAAGTGAATGGAGTTGTATCCAATGAGGTTCATTTAGTTTTGCCCTCAGAAGTCAAGAATGAACCAAAAATGAGAGTGTGTCATCGGGAAATGGTCGAACTATGTGTTGTGTGTAGCACATTGTGATGAGTATGTGGTGATGAGATGTGACATAGAGATGAACTGTGTGTGATTCTATAGCCTAAGTGTATATCACGACAAGATGAATAGAAAGGGGGTGGTGATTTAGCCTAAAGCATATACCACTAAACGATGTAAGTGAAAGTGATGATATAACCTATCACAAGATGATGCTAAAAGAAGTGACCCTATAACATAAGGCATATATCACTAATCCTAGGAATGTCCATGAGAAAAATAAGAGTGCATGATGAACGTGTGATTGTGATGTGGTCCATTTTTTTGTATACCCTCAATCAATTCAAGTTTGGACCATGAGACTAGAGTGTGTCATCGTAGTAAGTGCGGTGTGCGTGAGAATATATGTAGGATGTGTGATGATAATAAATGACCATGTGATGAGAAAAATGTGTAAATATGTGATGTGTAGAATGTAATGCAAGATGTGTAGATAGCCTAATAGTGTAAAATGCACACTATGTAGTATGTACGATGAATAGTATGTAATGCTAGACTTGTAGACAATAGGAGTGTGACACATGTGTGATGAATACTAGTATGGTGTGTAGAATATGTATGATATGGAGATGCACAAATGTCAAAATACAAATGATGTAGTGTAAGATGTAGTATGCAAGATGTATAATGTGAGATGTACTATGAGATATGTGAAGATTCACAATGTGTAGTATCTATGGTGTAGTGTGTGGGGTTCATGTGTATAGAATTCCCTCAATAGTCAAGTGTGAACCAAAGCACAAGAGTGTGTCATAGGGTAATGGCGATGTAATGTAATGTAGGTGACTATGTGAAAATAAATGCGAGGATGTGTTGGGGATGTGGATGTTATGCCCCCAAATGTGTTGGTGAGTATAATCATGTGACACTTTCTAATAGATCATCATTGTTGGGATCAAGCCTACTGGTGCAGCATTAGAGACATGATATGCAATAGAATGAGGTGGATCATACAGAGAGCCATTGTGACATAGTGTGTAAATGTTCATTGCATATTCTTCATCGGTGAAAGGCACGAGTGGACAATCATGTGCGTACCAGTGAGAAAGATTATGAGAATAAGTAGGAGATGAGTCGTTACCAATGGAGATGTTTCCAAATGGCATAGGAAATGTGAGAGAAGTGTGGTCGCGATCTAAGGTACCACCAATATAGTCAAGCCAATATTTCCTAGTGTCAATGGAGAAGTGCGAGAGCGCGAGAAACAAAAATATTATCAAGTGGAACACATGCAGGCCATAGGCAACTATAATGTGACAATACCCATGATATAGATGAGGTGAGTGAATCAGTGGTAAGATGTCATTAAGTGTCAAACCAAGTTTTGTTAAGCCCTCAAGTGTACAAATAATATCTGAACAAGTGTGATTGAGTGGGATGTTATGCCAAAAGAAATTGTTGATAAATAAGGTACATGTGAAGAGCAGGTGGTGGAGATGCAGACTATGTCGTGGAAGGTGGAACAATGTCTAAAGTGTTAATAGATCCTTGATAAAGTATCATAAAATTGGTAGAAGGAGGGGTCTTGAATCTATATTCACCCAGGCCATCATCCACAAAGGTGTCTTCAAGTAAGAGTCATCTATGCCTAGAGGGGTAAAATTCAGCTGGCCTAATGCTTCATCAGTAAGTTCTATAACGTCAATGTCATCATCGAGCTCTCAGAATCATCTATGGTAGCATTATCAAGTTGTATAGCTTTGTCAAGTATATTTCTAGGAGTTGTACTAGGTGGAGGAATGGGAGATGACACCTCAATATGTTGAGTAGTAGTGGGGATGAAGATAGGTGTTGTAGGAAAAATGATGGCAGTAGTATGAGTAGAAATGACTAGGGTATTTGGAGCGGTGGACAAGTGGGAAGTAATAGACTGACCAATGTCATATGTATCAATACTACTATATGGGATATATGCTATGTAGGAGGGATGGGCATAGCCGTAATGGGGTCTATGCGACATAATTTGAAAGGTTCAGGATCTACTAAAATAGTATGTTCATATCCATCATGTAAAAATTTGACACATTGGTGAACAATAGATGGGACTTGCTTGCATTGCATGGATCCAAGGCCTACCTAGTAATAGATTGAATTGGAATGAAGTATCTATAACATAGAGGTCAATGAGAATATTTTAGGCCCAACCTTAATGTGTAATGAGATAGTCCCTAGACATGTACAAGTGGTGGAATCATATCCTCGAATGAGAGTATAATTCTTAGAAATGAGATTGTTGTTAATACCTAGTTATTTTAAAAGAGAATAAACACATAGATTGATGACTGATCCATTATCAATAAGTACTCGTTTGATGCAAAGTGCTAATGACAATGGTAATGAGAAAGGGTGCACATGGATTTTTTTTAGCAAAAGGTGACAAATCCTCATTAGTGAAGGATATAACATGTGGCAGATTCCAAAGAGACTATATGAGATGTGAAAAGGAGACTATAGAGTTATCACTTTCGATATGAATGACATGAAGGGTTACTTCTAGTGTTTGACAACAAAGGTGCATTACACAACAAGTCATAAAGAGAAATCTTAGAGGGGTATTTTTAAGTTGTTTGATGATGTCATAGCCCTTAGAAGCAACATGAGGAGTCGTCGAAGTGATGGGTGGAGGAATAGAGGTGGGTGGAGCTATAGGAGGACGAGTATGATGAGTAGTTACTACATTGATGGAGGGATCAACCTTAGGTGTGAAAAAGTGAGGGGGATGTTGAGTACGCACTTGCATAAAGTCATAGCAGTAGTGACTATACTAGAAATATTAGTAGGTGCAAAAGTAGGATAAGATGATTGAGACATGACTTGATAGGTGAAGTCATAATCAGAAGAAAGTGTTGGATCGGTCGGGTTCACCAAAATGATTAACTAAAATGTAATATCCTAGAGAATCTAATGCTTATGAAAAGTAATAAATAATAGCTAAATAAATAAAGGAAATGACTCAAGTAACTAAGTAAATAGAAATGTGAAACCCTAATGTGCAAGAGAGGGTTAAGAAGTCCTTAGCTGATTCAACGAAGGTGTGAGACTGTGTCGTAGTGCAACTAGGTGAATAAGAGGAGGAAACGACCACACAAAAGCCTGAGAAAGTATAGATTCAAGCTCCTTTGATGAGGACTGGGGTGCACCTGGAAAGGGATAGGGGCACTTGTGGGTGCCCTAGACGAGATCTAGGCACCCTAGTATATGGAAAAGGCCTAAAACCCTCCTCTGAGGTGTTGCTAGATGTTTTCCCTATATTTTATTCTTATCACACTAAAGTCGATCTGAATGCATCAAATGTCGCGTAAGACATGCAATAAGGAATCACCTGCAAAACCTAGACAAAACATCAAAACCCTAAAAAAAAAGATGTATATGAAGGGGTTGGACTATCCTCAGTGACCACAATGGTGGACTTACTAACTAAGTGTTGCACTACATCTTAGACCCAATGTATTTCTAGGTGTGTGTGTGTATGTAAATCATGCCCTAGGTGCTCTTGTTCCAGTCACACTTTGTGAAGTAGCGAGTAAGTAACTAGATATAAAATGTAGTAAATGTGTGCATGGAAACAATAAAATCCCCTCATATGAAGTGTGATGCAGATGAACCACCTTGTGTGCCTTGTGATGGAGCTAGATGGATGTAAATGTAGCTTTAGGTGCCTTTGATGGATGTAACTCTAGATGGTGATAGTAGATGCTTAGTGCTTGGTCCCTCATTATGGTATCATAACTTTATATTTATATGGTTCTCTTGTTATAATTTCATAATTAACCCCAAAAGGCCAACCACTAAAAATATAGAAAGTTCAAATGACTATAAAGTTCCCAAAATATGGAAGTAAAGTGTAAAGAGGATCAGGGTGCCCAGAGGGGACTAGGGCACACTGGGCGCTCTAGTCCTTGGTGGGTGTCCCAGTCAAGAATATGAATAACACAGAATGAAAAAATATACTAGGAAAGTATGGTCGGAGGATCAGAAGTGATGATAAAAGAAAAGTAAAAAGGCCAAAGGACATGGTTTAATTAGTACTTTCTTCACTCAAAAACCATATGAATAGTAGTATGAGACTGGGACTAAATATTGACTCAAAGTGCGTTATTTAGTGACTACAAGGACACAACTAACCAACAATCATCATCCTCACCAAGTCCCTCATCTAGCTCTACCTCATCTCAAAACAACACCAACATGCACGCTTGAGTCCTTTAGTCTCCTCCATGATCCAAACACCTCCTATAAGTTCAATAGCCATCCCATCAAGCATATCCCAACCTATCTCATCTCAACAACCCACATCATCTATTCAAAATGTATTCATCTATCCCAACATCGACACCACTCATTAATATGATTTCCATCTCTAGTGTTCACCCCTCTTCACAACAATCATCAACCACCCCTATCTTCTCTCAACACATACCTCAACAATCTCAATCTCTCATTCCTTTTCATCTCGTGCCTCAACAATCCCAACCTTTCACCCACACTTCAATCCCCTTTCAACATATACCCCAATAATCGCTACCTCTCTTAAACACATCCATGCCCATCCAATATCAATATATTCAATCTTCACAACCGTAGTTACAAAATCACACACTTACTATTACATTTATACCACCGGGTATGTTATTTTATATATGGATCTTGCGTATAATAAAATTATTCACTAGTGACCTATCCCCTTGTCATGTCGTTAGTTAGTTGGTCATCATTGTTATGTGTCTGGTATAGTCATCAGTTGTCTATACAGTTTTAGGTGTCTTTCAGGAGTCTTAGGTGTCATAATTTTCTTGATTGTCATCTTAAGTCCTACACTGAGGTGCCTAGGGTAGCATTGGGGTGCCCTAGTCCGTGATTTTAGGCACCCTGGTTTCCATAACTCTTGGTCCTAATTTTTTTCTTCAAGGTCGGTCTTTGTCATTACCCCGTTCATTCCCTAGGTGGTAGTTGGTGTTTCAGTCACTAGTGTTGAAATTTGAACAAGATATCCCTATATAAACATAACATACTCACTACATTATGGGTGGACATCTTACTATCAAGGGAAACTATCTACTAAGGAAAGGGACTGCATTTGGGCATCTTCTACATCTGCATCACACAAGCATAGGGGAAAGGGTTGTATTCATTCCATTCCATCCACCATTTACATTTTTACATATATTTATTGCCCCTACTTCTACATCATTGGCGCTAGGGCACCCTAGGCACAAAATTGCACACACAAACACACAAAACTACATTGGGTCTGGAATGTAGTGTAACACTTAGTCGTAAGTCCACCATTGTGGCAGCTAAGGTTAGTCCAACCCCTTCATTTGCATCTTTATTTTTTTAGGAATTGATGCTTTGTATGGGGTTTTACAGGTAGATCTTCACATCATATTATTGGTGACATAAGCGAAGATACAACGACAATCGTGTAACAAAGACAAAGATACAACGAATACCTAGTGACACTTATAGAACTAGATCCTGCACCTTTTTGTGGACCATGGTGCCCAAAATATAGACCAGATTACCCTAGGCACCCTAGTTCTCTCCCGTGACACCCTAGTTCACCAAATCTCTAACTTCTGTAGTCTCCGAACAACATCTTCATACCTAGTCTAGCTCGCATGTCAGCCTATCTAAGTCCAAAACACAATAAGGTAAGTTATATTCATGTTAGTACCTCATCCCTTCTATTTCATTTACTTTACTTCATTCAAAATCAAATAAAAATAATTTAGCATTAGTATTTAAATTCATATCAGTTATTCCATTATTGTTTCTATTTAGATTAACTATTAGGCCCATAATAATAAATATTTTTTCTTATTTTAGTTAATCAACAACCCATAATCTCACAACCTGATACAATGCTCCAATGAATACCCCTCTCTAACATAATATTCCTTTACCTTACCAACCATACCAACAACCAAATCCATCTACATACAATCAACCCGGTCCTTCATCATTCACTCCTCAACAATAACCAACACAAAATGATCCTTTGCAGGAATTAATGAACATGATTTCTAGCCTTGAAGCTGCCTCTATGGGTCCCAAAAACACACTAATCTTACGAACAAATCTACAATGAACCCATCCACCCATTTGTACCATATAAAGCATATCCTCCACATTGGGAACTCCCTAAGTTCCTCAAATTCTATAGCAAAGAAGACCCTCAATAACACATCTAGGCCTTCCGACATGCTTGTTACCTCATAAAGACACAACTAGGGCCTTATGCTAAGAACATTCCCTATGTACTTAGTCGAACCTGCCTTAGATTGGTATAACAATATTCCTCAATACTCACTCTTTTCATTCTCTCATCTCGCACAACTTTTCTATTAACATTTATCAATTAACATTGCGTGTAAAATCACTATCACTTATTTGTATGCCATCAAGCAATTTTAGGATGAATCTATTGCATATTTCATCACTCATTGAGAGACATTATCAATCGGTTATACTTTTCCCTCCCACAAATCAAGCTTATTGAGTCATTTTCTTACTCCAAAGTGCAAAACACATCATCCATGTTACGAATCCAATCCTTTCAAACGTTTGACAAATCCTTCACTATGGCTCACAAGCTTGAGCTTCATGCTCTCGAAGACGGTAGGGTCAAACTCATATCAAAGAATCCTAAACCCGAATCTTCATTCAAACCATCCTCTAGTCATGACAAATATAAGACATCCGTAAATGTTGTTATTTTGAAAACCGCTTCTAAGGAACCTTTGACCTCCGAACACACCCATCCTTAATGCAATTACACACATATCGGTGAGTCTTTGATAAGCTCTTAGCTACAAACACTGATCACCCTTCCCCCTCCGTCCTATCAATACATCTGTTTCAAAACCATCTTGGTATAGAGAGTGATTATTGTAAATACCATAGGGCAAAGGCCATGACATCAAAAAAATTTGTTCTTTCATAAACGTCATTCAAGATCTTATCGACAAAAGTGAGTTGTAACTGGATAATCCTAATTTGCCTCCGAATAACAATTCAGATGTTTTTAAACAACCCTTTCCAAATCATCCCCATCTACTAGTCAACCACAATATAATGTCATCCACTCTCATCACACCATCAACACAATCAAAGATCAATCATCTACACCCTCAACATCTAGTGCTTCCATCACAAAGACACCATTCAAGTTATCCAAAAAAAGTTATATATAAAAAAACAAACGAACTATCCACTACATCTTGTGTTTCCATGTCATAAGCACCTATGGAATCGGCACATATCCTGGTATTTCTATTGAAAAAATTACAAATTCATCCTCTTCAAACCCATCTACAAGCTCTTCATAAATTTTAAAAAATAAACCTATCTTACAATGTGTGAAAATATCTTATGATGACCATGTCACTCAACACTATATACGTAATCTTAAAAATTCTATCACACGACCATACATCCATTCATCTAAAAAGTGACCATCATATCACATGTCCATATGAATTCTCAACACATAACCCAAACTCTTTTCCTTCTATCCTAGGGTCACATCCCTTGTTAAAATTATCACCATTGTCACACAAAAAAAAATCATTTCCCGACAGAAATATAAAAGTATCACACAAAAAAATGGTCCTTTCAACACTTGAAAATCAAAGGAATCATCACTTCCCTTGACCTCCACCTTGAAAGGACATTATGCATTGACCCTTGAAAGGCTCATCCAATAATCTATCATCACTTTACCTCCTCTTAAGTTGTCTAGCTCTCAAGGGTGGAAACCTTCATGGTATAGTTTTGAAGCATTTTGTGATTACCATCACACACCAGGACATGTTACGAGAGGACTGTAAAGGCCTTCATGTTGCTTTGTCAAAATAATTGCTAACATGCCTTCTCCCTACAAATCTAGAACTATCGAATACAAGCCATCAAACATCCAAGACTACTACATCCATCGAGAGCGAGACTCCTCCAACAAAACCCCTTTGCAAGGCCAAATTGACGCAGTACATATCACCACTAGAACACATACCCATGAACCCAAGATTGCTGATCAAAACAAGTCCAAAATTTACATCATGTTCACTCCCAAGTCATCTAATCCAACACCCCCTTCTAAGGCTAAGGTATCCATCCTTGCCACTCCACATGCGCAATCTACCACTTCTATACAAAATACCATTATTAAAAACTTCGTCCGAGCTCTAATAAAAATGTCCTTTTATGAGCTTGTGCAAACTCCACATCAACATCAAGAATCCATGATCAAGCAATCCAATCTATGTCGGTACCCTCGGATGAAACACAACCATTTACAAACCTAGTTGGTACACTCAGAATGTCTGCTTCCATTTATTTTGAAAACTTAGAAATCCAATCATTATAACCAGAGGACCACAACCTACCACTTTTTATCATTTCCCAAATAGATGATACTCTCGTTAAAAGAGTCATGATTGAAAATTACACCAACATCAACATCATATCATCACACGCCTTTGATCAACTTCAACTACCCAACACCTTGGTCACTCAGGTCACCTACTCACTAAGTGCCTTTAACAACACCATCACCCCTACATTAGGCATGGTCATCTTACTAATAAAATTTGGTGTTAAAATCCTCGATGAACTCTTTTATCTAGTGGAAGGAGAGTTTTAATATAACATGCTATTAGGCTAACCCTGGATACGTGCTATGTGCTCATATAATTGGGAAAGGGTCACTCACTTCCAATAGTGATTGTCTCGATATGGAGGTGACCCTAATAGTATTTACTACAACTCACTCCGCTTCGAGGAAGACACGAACATGTCGAGTGAAGGAGACTCTGGGTATATTAGAATAGAAGGATGGGTGTGAGTGAGCCTATATTCCCTCTACACTCCATCGTTGTCTCAAATACAAACATGAGGGTAAAATTTCACAGCCCCCGCATATCCAAATAATTTTAAAGCATACCACATGATGTATCAACCAAATGACGTGCTTTTTCCCAAAACAAACTCGGGATCCTCTAATGAAGCTTCCACCAGTTCATCCATCACCTCATCCGTGTTTGCAGATGGTGCTTCCTTCAACAATGTCATGCAATGACTTTCACTGGGGGAATATCGTCTCCTTACACTTAATTCTCTTCCTACGCCGAAGACATATGGAATACTTGAAAAACAACCACTATAAAAACCTAATGTCGGGGATGTTATATCCTTCACCACCACACCTCAAAACCAACCTCATCTATGAGAGGGATCGATCGCCCTTATCCACATCCTACTAATCAATGCCATACCGAGCCATTCATATAAGACTTCACATTCTTATATAACCAATCCTTTGCACAAATATATATCCATCATTGTGCCTAGAAAGGTTTTAGACTCGAACGTTATGAGAAGGGAATCATGACTTAATCCTTGACCATTCCCACAAACCGCATGAAAAATACAGGTTAGGTTTCAAAAACCAACCTTTGAGTCTTTAAAAGCAATGTCCGGACCCATCATGAAATCGAACCATCTTCCCAATCTACACATGATGACCACATGGATACATACGACAATTTTCCATCCCATCTAACTTTTTTAGTCAACTCTATCACTTTAAGACCACTAACTTATCAAAATAACCATGTAATACCGAAACTTTTATCTCATTTTACCCGATATAATGGAAGAGGATTCACCCACCATTGACATACTTCAGTTCCACAACAACCAATCCATCATCTCTCATACGAGGGCATAGACCATTACCTTAAAAAAACTCTACCACTCGACACATCGACACTTCTCAATGAATCCACTATCGACATTAATATAAGAATTCCACAACATCCTCACATAGTTAAATTCTTTAGATTCACAAGAGTTAAACAACTTCACCACCTTCTTATCGAAATATTGTCAAGCATTCGCATGGTCATATAACGATATGCCAGGTATTGACCCTAACATCGTTGTTCACAATATCGTCACTTATCCTAACGTCAAACCTGTCAAATAAAAGTTACGTAGGATGCACCCTCGTATAACTCTTCTCATCAAAGAAGATTTACAACATCTTCTCTCTGCTAATTTCATCATACCCATTGAATACCCACAATGGGTCTCTAATATTGTGCCCATGACCAAAGCCTCAAGAAATTTACACATTTTCATCGACTTCCGAGACCTCAACCTCACTTTCCCTAAAGATGAATTTCCCCTTCCAAACAATGACCAACTCATCGATCTAACCTTCAGCCACGAGATGCTCTTCCTTATGGATGGATTCTGATACAATAAAATCTTTGTTGTTATCAATAACCAACACAAAATTTCCTTCATCACTCCTTAGGGGAATTTATATTATCAAGTAATGCCCTTTGGAATTAAAAATGTTAGGGCCACTTATCAATGTGCAATGACATACATTTTCCATGATCTTATCCACAAGACTCGTAGAAGACTACGTTGATGATATTTTAGGTAAATCTAAGCAACACAGAGATCATCTCGTTGTCCTTGACACAATATTTTCCCACCTTATGGATAGTACTTTTTTCACCTCAACCCTACTAAGTGTGTGTCTAGTGTTCTCACCGGTAAGCTCCTATGGTTCATTGTATCTATTCGGGGCATTGAAGTAGATCCGTAAAAATCAAACCTATTGTCAAAATGCATCCTTCGTAAAACTTGAAATAACTTCGTAGCCTTCAAGGTAAACTTCAATCAATCTTCCATTTCATCTCACAAGTTTCATATTGTTTTAAGGCTTTTCATAATCTCCTTCGAAAGGATGTGCATTTCAAATGGGATCATAACTCACAAAAGGACTTTGATGAACTCAAACAATACCTTCTATCACCACATATGCTTACACCTCCACGTGAGGGGGATCCCTTCTACCTCTACATATCCGCTACTAATCATGCCTTGGGTGCCATGCTCTCTCATCGAGACAAACAAGGTTTTGAGTAGGCCATTTATTATATAAGTTACACTCTCCATGACTACGAGACTTGTTATACTAAAGCCGAAAAGTTGTGTTGTGCCTTGTACTTCACAATGTCCAAAATTTGTCATTACCTACTTAATCACAAGACTTACATCGTTACTGATTGAATCCTCTTAAAACCATGCATTCCAAACCATATCATAGTGACCACATCACTTGGTGGCTTATGCTCATGACCGAGTTTGACCTTGAATTCATCTCGCAAAAATCTATCAAGAACAAGCCATTACTGATCATCTCACCGAAGCCCCTCTTCCTGACAATCAACCACCTCACGAAAAATTCCTTGACAAATCTATCAATATTATCGATCACGAATATACTCCTATCAAAATGAAACTTTTATTTGATGGATCTAAGAGTCAACAATGGGGAGGTTCCGATATCATTATTATACCTCCCAAGGGGAATCCTATCCCTCTATCTTTCAAACTAAAATTTGAAGGTACTAACAACATGAAAAATATGAAGCTCTATTCATGGGTCTCTAAAATTCCATCATGCTCGTGTTTAAATCTTAGACATCTATGGAGACTCCCAACTTGTCATCAACCAAATCAAATGAATTTATCAATGTAAAAATGAGATTCTAAAAAATATAAAGCCATTGTTGAATTCCTCTTATAATCCTTTGATAGTTACACCATCAAAACAGTTCCAAAATCTTCTAAATTTTTTACAAACACCATGGATTCTCTTACATATTTCATACCTCTATCAACCAATGATTCTAAATTATTCATCGTTGTACATAGAATTGACCAAACATGCCACAATAATGAACTAACTTCTATCAATCTCATAAAAAGCAATCCAATAGACCTCTAGTATACTTAGATATTCGACTACCTTTCAGAATAAAAAGTTCCCTTTGACTTTTCTAGAAATGCTAAGCGATATTTTCTTTAATGTGCTACCCGATATGTCATCATAGGTGGTGTTCTATATACACATGGATTTAACGGCCTCTTGCTAAGATGTCTCAACTTCATGAATCAAATAAAGCCATTTAATAAGTCCACGATGGCATATGCGGCGAACACTTTAATGAGAAAATTGTTGCTAAGAGAATCCTTCAAATGGGCTTTTACTAGCCTACTATCAATCAAGATTTATATGCATATGTCAAGAAATGTGTTAAATGCCAACAAAATTCTAATCTCACTTGCATTCCTAGTCAGGCTATATAGCCCACTCAAGATCTTTGACCCTTCTTACAATGGGGGTTAGACTTCATTGGCCTCATCAACCCTAGTTCATCACAATGATGTCACTTTATCATCACAACTATTGAATATTTCACTAAATGGGTAGAGGCCATTCCTTTAGTCTCTACTAAAGAAAACAAAATTGTCAATTTCATCTATCAACATATAATATGTCGCTTTGACATCCCTCACAAGATAGTCACTGATAATGGAAAATCCTTCAAGAATAAAGAGGTTAAGAAATTATATGACACATTAAACATCAAACTAAGCTTCTCATCGACTTATTATCCACAAGGAAATGGACAAGCTGAGGCTTCTAATAAAACAATTAACAAAATTTTCTTGAAAACCATCGATCAAGCAGCAAGATTTAACATCTCCAAATACCGGTTTCCTTTGGGCTTATCGTACTAGTATCCATACTCCTACACACTATTCCATTTTCCCTAATCTATGACTCGAGGTTGTTTTACCCTTGAAGTTTAAATCCCATCAATGTTAGAGTAGGTATTTACCTTAGCCCATGTTCACCTAGGTACTTTATTTAGCTTTATTGTATTTATCCTCACCCACTTATGTGTGTGAATATTTATTTTATTTTATTTAGATATTAGGGAGATATTATCTAGTTATTAGGTATAGTTCTTTCCTTAATCTATGGTATTGACTAGTTCTTTCCTAAATCTATGGTCTTAACTAATTCTTTCCTTGATTTGATCTCAAACCCTTTAAAAAATCCTTAGCCCTTGGTCATATGGTACAGTCGTATGAGGGCTTAAAGATTTTGATTCCTACTAGTAGGTGCTTAACTCCACCCCCTTGCATTTTATTTGTGTCCAATGAAGAAAAGTGTATTTTATTTTGTTTTAGTGGCAACTAAAATAAATAGTTGAGCATAAAATTGTAAAGCTTGTATCTTTGGATCGACAACTTAGATTTGAGTGTTGTTTTTTGTAAAGTGCTTATTTTTTCGAGATCTTTCCATTGGAAATATTTATTTTGAGAACCACACTATAAGGATAGTTCCATAATGTAACACACACTCATTATAAAGTGCCAAAATTTGGGGGATCTTGTTGCATTGCTTTGGGGTCTTGGTTCTTGCATTTCTTTTGGTAATTTTTTGAGAATGGTGTTTACTCCTGCATTAGATCATGTTGAGCCATCGACAACACATAATTACCACACATGAAACCAAGAATGGAAATAATAATAAAGCGGAAAGGATTATGGGTTTTAACTTCTTTAGAATAGCCAATGTTCACTAGAGAATATAAGAAATTTCAGTACCAATGCAAATGTGATGTTTCATTTGGAAAAATGTGACTCTCCTTTCAAAATATGGGAGAAATTAGAAAATTTATTTGGTAAGGTGGATCATATGAGATCCATGCAACTTGAAATTGATATCACCTCTCTTAAACATGAAGATTTTCCAATAATTATAGACTATCTTTTCAAGTTCAAGCATTTTTTGACACAATTGAAGGGGAGTGGAAGAGATAAGAAAGATGAAGAGTGTGTTTACTTGATTCTATCTAAGTTGAGAGGACCATTCGAATTTTTTAATTCTACCTTCTTCTCTAGTATAGATGCTTTATGTGACACATTCAAAATGCCCGACTTAGAAACATTTTGTGAAAGACTTACTAGGGAAGAATCCAAATTGTCTCACCTTGAGTCTTCCACCCCTCAAAAGGAATTAGTTGTATCTAATCCTAAGGGCAAAAGGAAAACAAAAAGTAAAACCAAATCCACCCCTTTTCCATCTCAAAATCCTCCTAAACCCATAAAAAACAACTGTAAACCCAAGGAGTCTTCTAAATCCTAGAATAATTCTATCCTTTCATGATTTTTTGTGGGAGTAGTGGTCATGAAGAAAATAGGTGTTATAAGCAAAATGCAAGCCTTAGAGGATGTAGTGAAGAAAACAAAAATTTCTATCTCCACTAAACCTTCTTCTAATCAGCATGACAAAGTACTTAATGTTGTTGGGAGATCTCGATAGCCACTTACAGATACAATTGGGTTATAGATTTTGGTGCTTCTCATCACATGACTTCTTCCAAGGAGTCTTTGTTTCTCTAGGTTTGAGTTCTACTTACAAAATTGAGGATGGAGATTCTTCCATTATTTATGTTGAGGGAAAAGGTGATATACAACTTGATGGTGGCAATATAAAAGATACACTATATGTTCCTAACATCACTACAAATTTGTTTTCTATATATCAAATTTGTCATTTTTGTCAAGGGAAAACAATGACTTTTATACCACATGGAGCAAAGTATGAACTTTGTTGGAGCCTTATTCATTTTTTCTTAGGGTATTGTTAATCATAGTTCTAAACTATATCCCTTTGAGGGTTTTGATGACACTTCCTCTATGGGGACAAGATTGGTTTCTCATGCATATTCGTAGAGTAAGTTTTGACATGAGAGATTTGGACATCTCAATTACAGATATTTGAAGGAGTTGAGCACTCATGGTATGATAGATGGTCTTCTTAGAGTTTCTTGTCTTGAGGGAGATTACTCTTGGACATATCAATTTTTAGCTGTTATAGAGAGGCTATAGGCTACAGGTAGAGTGGTGCCTCCCATCGATTGAATTATTAAAGCAATATAAGAATTTAAAGCTCTAAGAAAGTATAACAAGGCACCTTCTTCTGTGGGCTTTATTACCACTAGAATCATGTCCTAGGTCCTTTGAAATCTGAGGTTGAAATCAGTCAACTGCTCATTCGGAGCTCTCTTGATTGTTGTAAGTTGCTCCAACAAGGATAGGTTATCTCCCTTTTCTCCAAACTGGTCATGAAGAGCTTTGTAAAGATGGTCCTAAGTTTGAATAGAGCCTGCTTCTAGGATCTTGAACAATTGTGAAGATTTACCCTTGAGTGAAGAGGCTAACAACTTGACTATAATGTCCATCTCAGTGATCTCATGGATTGTACGGACATTTGCAATGTCTTGAACATGATCACCAAGAAAAATATGGTTTTCTCTAGTGAAATATGGGATGCTCTTTAATGCTACCACCAAGATTGGATTTTGTGCATTAAGAATGAGTGGGCTACTGCCAGTGAAATTGACATAAGGATTTGGCTATGCCATCCTAAACAGCATGAGAACCCTTCTTGATTAAAATAATGACCTATTAGGAGGAGGTGTTGATAAGGCTCTGTTTGGTGGAGATGGAGATCTTTGGGCTCTTCTCCCCCTTCTCCTTCTGTTTGGAGACAAGTGTAGGTGGAAAAACTATCCCTCTTCTCTGGTTCTTGACCTTGTTTGTATTCTTCTCATGAACTTGGCAAGCTTGGACTGCTGAAACCAGTGGATTCTGTCCCTTTTGGAGTCACCAGATGTGTAGTTCTTAAAAATTCTTAAAAGCTAGAATCATAGCAAGTGCACATCAATCTTACTGTAATAAAGATGGAGACTTCTTGGTCCCACCGGCATGCCAAAACTGTTAGTGCAAAATCACAACACCCCAAATGACCTCTCAAATTTGGTGTTTCAAACTTGTCATTTGATGTGATTTACATAACATTGAGTTTTCCCCAAAAGTGTGGGACTTTGCAAATGGGAAAACTCTCCAGATTAAGGTTGGTTCCTATTCCTTTGTCTAGGTGCATACATGAAATTTGCAAAGGATTGATTCTTAAACCTAATCTAATATTGCCAAGGAGACAAGGATGAAAGGAATGCAAGAAATTAAAACTAAGCTAACCAGGTGATACACCAAGGAATGATGAACATTTGTTTTGTTGATAGGCACAAACAAAAAAATGCATACAATAATCAAGCATAGATAACTAGTTTTGCAATGAAAGACCAGATGAGAGAAATGAAGACAAGAAAGGGTAAAAATCAGCCACAAACATGTATTATTGCTCTACAGATTTGATACAATGCATTTACAAAATGGCCAAAAGGTAGAAAATGTGTTGCAATCTAATGGAAGGTCTGAAACTCCATGAATTCATTTTCCAGAGGAAAAGGGGAGCCTACAAAATAGAAGAATGTCCAACCCTTTACAATGAGTCCTGACCATGCTTTTATAGATTCAACACAGAGGGAAGAAAGAGAGAGAGGTGGGAAAAACTAGTTTGAAGTTCAACCACTATCATTAATGCCTCCTACAAAAATCCACCCCCAAATCTGTCTTGACCGCATAATTTTTTTCGGCACCTCAAGGAGGAGGAAAATCGTGATCGATCAATCCGATCTAGTTGGTTGTTGAGGCAAAATAGATCCTGCATTAACGGCTCAAGACATTTCTCCATTTTTCTCCCACCTAACCTCTCCAAACTTAAAGTTTTAGATCTCCATGGCATAGATGAGGATGAGATCTTTCCAATGGTGTCAGATTTGCTGGATTTCAGTCCCGAGTCGAAAGATATGCCCATTTGAAATTTGGATTGGGTCCATACAAAATAGTGGGAAAACCAGTTCGAAAATGGGCCCCTTTTGAAACTAGACACATGGAGGGCTGGCGATCTCTCGAGGGAACCTCTAATTTTGCTTTTTGAAGGAGTGGCGCAGGGCGACACGTGGCTTCTTCCACGATCTGCTTAATTTACCATATTTTTTGGCTAAGTCCTTTGCTTGGTAGGGTCATATATCTTATCGCGGACACGCGGTAGCTTGGACACTGCATGTCTGAAACCCTCCCTTTATTCTGCTCTTGAATTAGTGCCATGCTAAAACTTAACACCCTCCACTAGTCTATCTCAGTGCTTTGACTATTTACCCCGACTCCCCTCCCTTTGAAATTGGATGTGTGGAGGCTCCACACTTACTTAGAAACCCGCTTAGGATTTTACCTCTGAAGGAGGAGCGTCGGGTCGACACATGGAAACCTCCACAGCTCTTAGACTTTTCAATGACCCCTCTTACCTTTTTGGACCTTGGACTACGTGGCGAGCTTGCACTCATTTGGGTCTCTACTTTTGGACTAACTTTTGGAAATACGCCAAGTTGACACATGGCGGATTCCACTAACACTTTATACTTAGCCTTTTTTGAGGCCCATCTTATCCACCTTTTTGAATTTTAGCTTTGACTCTACCTCCATTTCGGGCTTGGGACACATGGGGGCCTAGTGCTTTTTTGAGCCTCCTTCTTTGACTCAACTTTGGAGATGCGTTGCTTGGACACTTGGTGCAGCATCATCCGCCGCCTCATCCATACTTAGTCAATTTTTGGACTCATTTTGAACTATTTCAGAGCCCGAAGACTTCGAACTAGAGGTTTTTCTTCTCTTTCTTCTTCTAGACTTCTTTGACACTATCTCCCCTTCCTTGACCCTGCTATTCCATTTCCAAGCCCGCCTATAATATGTTTAATGGATTTAAGGCACGGATTCACTCAACAGAGTTGTTTCTTCTCTTTCTTCTTGCATAGGGTCGTTTAATCTTTTCACAGGCCCCGCCACTCCATTGTAGAGTCCCTCTTACAACCTGTTTGCAAGGTTTGAATGTGGTTTCTCTGGTTCTTTCTGTGTGGGGTCATGTGGCTGATCCAATATTTTTTAGGGGGTGAAATATGGATAACAATTTGGTGACTCACAGGGGTATCTTCCTGCTAGATGAAAAGACCAGTTGCCTTGTCATATCCATTGGGCATGGAGTCAAGAATGATGGTTTGATACTGATCCTACCTCTGATCCATGAGCCCGACCATTTACACTCTCAATTTTCATAAGAAATCTCAAATGATGGTTTTTGAGAGTAGAAAATTGCTTTGACCCGGGGCTTTCATTTGTCCCTGAATGGACTATGCAAGAGCAACAAAACAACACCACACAACTATGTACAAAATTTGAAATCATACATGCTCCAAGTAGAACATGCAGAGTGTGTAAAGCACTTAGGAAAAAGCAACCTAAACTACAACAAGGCAATGTGCACAAGCACTTAGAGGAATGAGAAATTAAACTAGTATGTACAAGGTGAGAACTTTTCCTTCTAGTAGAAATGTTTAAGATAGATTCCATTCACTGGAATCTACAACTCTTCACCATCCAATGCAGACAATTGGAAAGCATTGCTACTTTTACATCTTGTGACCATGTAGGGGCCACTCCAAATGGCATCAAACTTGGAATGCCTTCCTAGTTGCCCGATCTGCATCCCATTTCAAAACTAGGTCTCCTTCTTGAAAAGTCCTTGTTTTTGCTTTCTTATCAAAGCATCTCTTGATTGAGACCTGATCCTTCTCCATTGTTCAAGTGCATGCTCTCTGGTTTCTTCCAATTCCATCAGCTCTACATACCTGCCTCCATTGGCTCAAACTCAGACATCTCCAGCTGCTTCATGAGTTCTAATGCTAGCAACTCAAGTGATATAGCAACACTGCCTCTTTCCCATAGACAAGTTTGAATGGAGAGCTGCCTCTGTAGACCTCTTGGGTGTTGTCCTATCAGCCCATAAGGCTGATTTGAGTTTTGTGTGCCAAGTTCTTTGATTTTCATCAAGAGTTCTTCTAACAATCCTTAACAGGTTCTTGTTTGTGGACTCAACTTGGCCATTACCTTGAGGGTAATAGTTTGATGAAGTGCTCAAGTAAATCCCATTCCTAACAGCCCATTCTATGATTTTGGAACCTATGAATGCCAATGCATTGTCTGATATAATGGTGGTGGCACTCCAAATCTGGTCACTATCCCTTCATAGAAATCTAGTATGCTAGACTCATTAGCTTCTTTGAGTGCCACTACCTCGGTCCACTTGGTGAAATAGTCTATTGCTGTCAGAATCCATTTGTGGCCTTGCTCTTGAATTTGGATTGATGACCCCAATGAAGTCCAATCCCCATTGCATGAATGGCTGGTCAACTGAAATTGGGTGCAATGGAAGTGCTACTAGCTTTCTTTTCCTCTGAAGAACACACAATTCTTGCACTTTTTGATCCATGCATAGTAGTCACTAAACACCCTCTAGGCCAATAATAACCCACCTTCATGATCTTGAGTGTCTATCACCCGTGGAGAAAATGGCCTCCAGCTGCTCCAACATGGAACTCTTGTAACACTCTCTCAATCTGATCTGTCCTAATGCATCTTAACAAAACGCCATTGATGTCCCTTTTGAACAAGACACCATCAATAAGCACGTATGGGATGGCTTGTAGTCTGAAGTGTCTCCTTTTTTTTTACTCATTTCTGGAGGGCATAGGCCTGTTTGTAGGAAGTGCATAATGTTCTGAGTCCAACAAGGAGTGGGCACATCATCATTTTCTCCTCTTGACTATTCTGTAGGACAAAAATAACTTCCTTTTCACCACTTGCTTCACCTTGTTGACTCGAGGCCAGTTGTTCACACAATCCCTTCCCACGGACCAACTTAGTAACCTTGATCTCAATGTCATACTCCATGACATGAGTGATCCATCCTACACGTTTTTCATTCAGATCCTTGCTTGAGAAGGAAGTCTTTAACTCCTGCATGGGAGACTAACAATTGGATTTTATTGTTTGAAACCAGATGTTTAAACTTCTTTAACCCTCTGATCACTATAAGGACATGATTTTTGATGAAGGAGTATCTCACTTCATAATCTTCCAGACCTTGGCTGAAGAAGGCAATTGGCTGCTCTATACCCTCTTTGTTTTGTTGTACTAAGATTGTAGAAATTGTGTCACTGCCACCAAAGGCATATAGTATGAAGTCCTTAGAGAAGTCTGGATTCACGAGAGTTGGGGCTTGTGATATAGCTTCTTTGATGGCCTCAAAACTTGCTCTTCCTTTAACTGTCCACCTAAATGCCAAGTTCTTCTTCAACATCAACATTATTGGCTTGACAAGGGAAACAAAGTCTGTACAAACCTCACGGACAAAATTAATCTTTCCTAAGAAGCTTTGAAGAGCTTTCTTATGGCTTGTAATGGCAATGCTCTTATTGCTTCAACCCTCTCTAGGTTCAATTTCCAAACCCTCCTTTGACACAATATGGCCTAGAAGCCTACCCTCATGGGCCAAGAATATGCATTTTTAGGGTTCAATGATACCCCAAATCTCCTACATCTTTGAAATACCTGTCTTAGGTGAAAAAGGTGATCCACTGCATTTTTGGAAACAATGATGTCATCCAGATATATCAGTACTATTTTTTTGATCAACCCTTTGAATGCCATATCCATTGCCCTTTGGAAAGTGGCTCCAGCATTAGACAATCCAAATGGCATTTTTCTATAGGCATAGGTGCCCCATTTGGTGGTGAAATCCATTTTGAACTGATCATCTTCTTTCACCATTATCTGGTTATACCCTGAGTAGCCATCTAGGAGAGAGAATCTCTCTGATCCAGACACCACTTGCAAAATTTGCTCCATTGAGGGGAGTGGGTAGTGGTCCTTAAGTGATGCTCTGTTCAAGTCTCAAAGTCTACACACAATCTAATCTCTCCATTCTTCTTCCTGACTGGGACCAAGTTTGCAACCTAGCTTGAGTGTTTGATTGGAAATATAATACTTGCCTCTATCAACTTGTTTAGCTCTTTCTTCATCAGAGGTTCAATGTGTGGATTGACTGGTCTCTACTTTTTCCTGATGGGCTTAGCATCTAGATCTAGTTCAATTGTGTGTTGTGCTAGCTTCGATTAAACCCTCTTAGGTATTCATAGCTCCAAGAAAATACATCTGGAAACTCTTGGCAAAGTTGCATGAATTCATACCTTTCTTTCTCGGTGGCCACTTTGCCAATTTGAAGTGTTTTGCCTTCTCCAACTAGAATTGACTCTGAATCTTCTCCTTTGATCTGTATATTAGCCTTCTCTTTTCAAACTAATCATTAGGATTGAAGATAGATTCCAATGTCACCAAACCTTTGGGAAGCTTGTTTGTACGCAACTACACTACTTGATCTCCATATTGCTTCTCTAATTTGTCTTGATTCCTAGCTAAGAATTCAGCTTCCTCTTACAAGAAATTGATGATCTACTTGATCATTCTCAAACACTGCCAAGCATGTGTTGTTATCTGCACTGCTGGCCTCACAATCACATGGATATGTGGTTTTTTGTCCTCTTGATGTGTCAACCACATCAAATGTTGCTCCAACTGCTGCAAGCCTATCTTTCATTCTCCTTCCTGGGTATGGACACAATGTTGAAGGCTTCAAAATCCTCAATGAGATCCCATACCCTATTCTTGTAGCTCTTGAGCAGGTCATTCTTGACAACATTTTGTCCTCTGACTTGATTAGCAACTAGTTCACTATCACCAAACACTTACAAGTTCTTGATTCCTCATTTTCTTGCCCAATGCAATCCATGAACCAAAGCCTCATATTCTGACAGTATTGTTTGAACAGAAAATTGGAAATGGAAAGATGAGTAGTATTTCATACCTTGGGGTGACACAATCATAGCTCCTCCTCCGGCTCCTTGCCTACTTCTCGAGCCATCAAAGAACAATTTCCATACTTCATTGTCATCTTTGTGTTCGCTTAATGATGTCAGGAAGAGGATGATTCTCCTCATGCAGAGTAGACTCCTAGCTCATAGATTCTTCCATCTCCTTATAGGGGTCAAAAGCATGTCTTTTTTTTGCCCATTCATCGAGAGTCAAGTCTAGGATACACCCCACCTTGGTATCTACTTCACAAGTGTTTAGGAGGTCCTCTTGATCAAAAGCTGAACAATTTGCATTGATTGGGCTAGGCACATAAGACTCAATGTGGTAATCCACTATGGGCTCAGATCTGATTGTGGCCTTAGCTCCATACCTTGTTCTAAAAAGCATATGACTAGTCAACAGATAAATAACCTCCAATTTTGGCAGTGAAGTCCCTGACAAACACAATGCAAAATGTGGTGGCAAGTCTATGACTGATATGTTCTACAATATAGTCACATTCAAAGGTATGCAGTGTGAGGCTCAAATCCTTGATGACTCCAACATTTTCACTATTGTCCCATCCAATTGTACAACCCCTCTAGAGATGACTTCATACTGGAGACCCAGTTGATCAGCTATTTGTTTGGGCATTACAGAACTACTTGCCCCTGAATCAATCATGCAATTATGCACCAGTTTGTCCCCAATGATTAATGAAACATAGAATGGAGGAGGCCTCAGGTTCTTACCTTGTTGTTCTCCATGTTTTCCTCAAAGTTGAGCTGCATTGGTAAGCACTTTCTCTTGCTAGGTTAGGGGGTTGATTTGAGCTTGACCAATTGGCCATAGCAGTCTGCAACAGATCCCTCTATCCTGAATGGCCAATGACTCCCATAGTGAAATATTCACACTTGTCTTCTTCATTTTCTCAATGATATTAAATGAGCTATCCTTCTACTGCCCCTTTCCTGGCACATTTTTCTCTTGCACATGGGTTGTTACAACCGGTGCCTGAGTGGATTTGGAAGGTGGTTTGGAATGGCTCTGCATGTTGGGAGTTGCATTTGGAGTACCAAAACCTTGTGGAGTAATGGAAGGTTGAAGGTTACCTGAGTTTGGTGATTTTCCTTCTCCAATATTTCTCCTTTTGGACCGTGTATTGGCAGCTACACTTTGAGAAGGGAACTGATTCATTCCACAGAAGTCTTCAGCTTGCCAATTGACAAGCATAGTTTCACTTGGAGATGTCTCTTCTTGAGAGCTCCTTGCTACTGATTTTCTTCTTGACTAGACTCTTGTGACACACCACTGGTTTGCACCATCAAGGCCTGGTTTAGTGCACCATTAAAGCACATTGATTGATTATGTGGTTGATTGCATGGGAAACACCAATCATATTCTTGTGCCAAGTTGTTTTATGTTAGAACCAATGCCCTTGATGTTGAAGTTGTATTTGGATCATATGACCTGAAAGGTCTACCAGCTTGAGGTTGTCCTTGGTTTTGACTCTAATTTACAGTCTGAGCTGGTGGTCTATTTTGCTGATATGAGGGTCTAGCTTGATATTGAGCTTGAGGCTGATATGGCCTAGAACTCTAAGCCTATTGCCTCTTGATAGTTACTAACTCATTCCCTAGGTTCTGAAGTTGTTTCATGACCTCTTGAAGTTCTTTTGAGGTGTTAGAGGATGAGGTGGAGGCTTCAGCTAAACTTTGATTCCTAGGAGTAGGTATAGGAGCTAATGTGGGTGTTTGGCTAGTACTTGGGTTTCCTAATTTAGGGTATAGAGGCATGGAGGCATAGAGCAAGCTTTGCCACCTGAATTAAACAATTTTCAGCTCTTATAGAGAGGCTATAGGTTGCAGGTAGAGTGGTGCCTCCCATTGATTGAATTATTAAAGCAATATCAAATTTAAAGCTCTAAGAAAGTATAAGAAGGAACCTTCTTTTGTGGGCTTTACTGCACTGGAATCCTGTCCTAGGTCCTTTGAAATATGAGGTTGAAATCCATCAACTACTCATTCGAGCTCTCTTGATTGTTGTCAGTTGCTCTCCAACAAGGATAGGTTATCTCCCTTTTCTCCAAACTGGTCATGAAGAGCTCTGCACATATGGTCCCAAGTTTGAATAGAGCCTACTTCTAGGCTCCTGAACCATTGTGAAGCTTTACCCTTGAGTGAAGAGGCTAACTTGACTGTAATGTCCATCTCAATGATCTCATGGATCGTCTTTGCAATGTCTTGAACATGGTCACCAGGAGAAGTCTGGTTTTCTCCAGTGAAATATGGGATGCTCTTTAATGCTGCCACCAAGATTGGATTTTGTGCATTTAGAGTGAGTGGGCTGCTGCTAGTGAAATTGACATAAGGATTTGGCTGTGCCATCCTGATCGGCCTGAGCACCCTTCTTGATTGAAAGAATGACCTACTAGGAGGAGGTGTTGATAAGGCTCTGTTTGGTGGAGATGGAGATCTCTGGGATCTTCTCCCCTTCTCTTTCTTCTATCTGAGACAAGTGCAGGTGGAAAAACTATCCCTCTTCTCTGGTTCTTGACCTTGTTTTTATTCTTCTCATGAACTTGGCAAAGCTTGGACTATCTGAAACCAAGTGGATTTTGTCCCTTTGGAGTCACCAGATGTGTAGTTCTTAAAACTTCTTAAAAGCTAGAATCACAACAAGTGCACATCAATCTTACTGTAATAAAGATGGAGACTTCTTGGTCCCACCGGCATGCTGCCAAAATGTTAGTGCAAAATCACAAAGACCCCCCAAATGACCTCTCAGATTTGGTGTTTCAAACTTGTCATTTGATGTGATTTACATAACATTGAGTTTTCCCCAAAAGTGTGGGACTTTGCAAATGGGAAAACTCTCCAAATTAAGGCTAGTTCATATTCCTTTGTTTAGGTGCATACATGAAATTTGCAAAGGATTTATTCTTAAACCTAATCTAATATTGCCAAGGAGACAAGGATGAAAGGAATGCAAGAAATTAAAACTAAGCTAACCAGGTGATACACTGAAGGAATGATGAACATTTGTTTTTCTGATAGGCACAAACCAAAAAAAAATGCATACAATAATCAAGCATAGATAACCAATTTTGCAATGAAAGACCATAGATGAGAGCAATGAAGACAAGAAAGGGTCGAAAATCAGCCATAAACATGTATTATTGCTCTGTAGATTTGATACAATGCATTTACAAAATGGCTAAAAGGAAGAAAACATGTTGCAATCTAATGGAAGGTATGAAACTCCACGAATTCATTTTCCAGAGGAAAAGGGGAGCTTACAAAATAGAAGAATGTCCAACCCTTTACAATGAGTCCCGACCATGCTTTTATAGATTCAACACAGAGGGAAGAAAGAGAGAGGCGGGAAAAACCGGTTTGAAGTTCAACCACTATCATCAATGCCTCCTAAAAAATCCACCCCAAATCTATCTTGACTGCATCAATTTCTTTTTTGGCCTCGAAGGAGGAGGAAACGATGGATCAGATCGAATCCGATCTGGTTGTTGAGGAAAAATAGATCCTGTATTAACGGCCTGAAGATGTTTCTCCATTTTTCCCCACCTAACCTCTCCAAAATTAAAGTTTTAGATCTCCATGGCATAGATGAGGCTGATATCTTTCCAATGGTGTTAGATTTTCTAGATTTCGAGCCTCGAGTCGAAAGATATGCCCATTTGAAATTTGGATCGGGTCTGTACAAAATAGTGAGAAAACTAGTTTGAAAACGGGCCCCCTTTTGAAACTGGACACGTGGAGGGCTGGCACATCTCTGAGGATAGCCTTTGAATTTTTCTTTTGGAGTGGCGTAGGGATGACATGTGGCTTCTTCCATGACTTTCTCAATCTCCTCATATTTTTTGGCTAAGTCCTTTGCTCGGCGGGGTCATGTTAGTGCAAATTTACAAAGACCCCACGGATGCACATCGGAGCTTCTAGGTTTATGTTTCAGCATCCAAGTGCGATTGCACAACATTGAAACCTCTCTCCAAGTGTGGGACTTGCAAAATGAGAGAGGAATCTCTAGATTAGAGGCTGGTTCCTCAAACTCCTCTAGATCAGATCTATTATTTGCACTATTGCAGAGGTTTGAAACCTAATCCTACTCTAAAATCCAAGGAGACAGAGATAGAAAGTGCAAAAATGAAACTAAACTAATAGGTGATACACCAAAGGAGGAGTGGTGAACACTTCTTGTTCTGCAGATAGACACAGATCATAAAATGCAACATAAAACATCATGCACAGGCTGATAAGATGTAATCAGAGGTCTGAAATGAAACAAGCAACACAAACAGAGGACTGAAAACTGGTCACAGAGCCTGCATTGTCATTTCCATTGTCAAAATCCCTTCATTACAACATCAAAGAGGCAGAAAACCTATTACAATTTTAGAAGAGGTCTGATACTTGCAAAAATCACCTGTGAAGGTGAAAGAAGAAGCTTGCTATCCAAAGAAATGTTCCCCTTAGAGAATGAGCCAAATCTGGCTATTTACAATGCATGGGTCGAGCCCAGGAGAGAGAAAACGTGAAAAAACGTGGGAGCCATTCCTCATTGAATGTAGATGCATTAAAACAACATGGGCATCCTTACAGACCCATGCCTTGACATTTTTAACCATGCTGAAGAAGAATGCGACCCATTCTGCATTAAAACTGGTTGTTGAAACGTCAGTTCTGGCCATTACCACACGCCAGATGTTTCTTGATTTTATCTCTCCAAACTGAACCAAAATGCAAGATTGACCCCGAAATCGTGTAGAGAATTTCACCAGCTTTCCATTGATATAAAGAACGCGAAAATCCGAGCTCTGGATCGAAAGTTATGGCGATCTGAAGATTTAGGGCAAAAATAGGCCAAAACGGATCGGCGGGAAAATATTTGAATTTTTCCCGCGCTCCGCCACTTGGATGACACGTGTCAGGATCTGATTCATCCATGGGTTCATCCTCTAAAATTCCTTTCGGGCCCTTAAACTTGGACACGTGGCACTATTTTATTGGTTCGGGCCTGAGGGGCGCATTTTTACCTTACGCTAAACACTTAGCAACTTTTCAACCTTCTGACACGTGGCACGTTCTGATTCATCCGCGGCCTCCTTGTCTCTTTTCAGCCATTTCACCTTTTCATCCCGCACATCCCGCGTACTCTTTGTCCTGCTGTCCTGGGACGAAAACCTCCGAACCGCCCGAAATGGACCTTCTTGCGGCAAACCGGCCGATTCGCGCCCCACGCGTACCTCGCGTACCTTTGTCCCAACTGTCCCGGACTGCCCAGGACAAATATCTCCGAACCACCCGAAATGGACCGACTTGCGCCAAACCGGCCGATCCAGGGTCCCACGTGTACCTTTGTTCCAACTGTCCCAAACCGCGCGAAACAAAAGACTTAGGCAATTTTTTCCTCTTTCGCCGATTCGGCTTTTCGCGTCCCACGCGTCCCGACGTCCCAACTATCCCGCAGACCGCCTGGACTAGGACTTAGCCGATTTTCTTCATTTTTCGGCCCCAAGCTTGGTACAACGAACCTCAGTTGACCCGAACCCTTCAGACCCAAATGCCTTAACACAGTCCTGCAACCTTATTTTTTGCATTTCTTCCATTTTCTCAACCTGTTGGGATTTCTTCTTGGGTGGGGGAGTTAGAAAAAGGCCGAGGGACCCCAAAAACATGATTTTGGGCCTCGAATCAATCTTACTTGCTCGGGACTGAATAATCTGATGCATGTTATCAAAATTACCCTGGGGTGAATTTTGATAACAATTTGGTGACTCACAGGTCATCTCGCTGCTAGATGAAGTTACCAGCTATTCAAGCATCCATTGGGCATGGAGTCACTGACTTTGTTTAATACTGATCAACTTTGAAAACGCTCTCTCGAAGACTGGAAAATCACCTGATGGAAGCGAGGGCAAAACATCTCCAGGACAAAAACTATGTACAAAGCACTTAGGGAAAGCAAAATACATGCTCCAAATGGAAAATGCAATGTGCACAAGCACTTCTTTATCAAAGCAAACCTACCTACTCTATTCTAATCGGAAGAAAGGTAAGCTAAACAAACCCCGCAACTCAAGTTGTGTAAAATAGCTTCCTTTCTTCAAAATTAGCAACCATGCAACTGATTTGGCATTGAACATGGCTGATTGATGAATGGAAAATCAACAAGAAGTGGTCTTCCACCCAAATCATCAAGGTATCACCAAGGCAAATTCAATACCTCTTTTAGTTGTTCTCGCATTTGGATTGAGAGGTATGACAACTGATCTTTGGTTCTTTGTAGCTCATCCTCATGCTCAAGCAAGCATGACTGGTTGTGACTTCTCCTTTGGCTCCAATAAAGCCAAATACCTGATTGGGCAAGGTATGGTCCATTTGATATGCCCATAGCTCTGATTTTCAACTCCAAAAATGGAGTCTTCTTGTAGACCTTCTTGAATGGATGGTGTGGAAGCAATGGTAGAATCTTTGTGCCCTTTCTCTTCCTCCAATGAAGGACATGAAAGATTAAAATCTTCCAATCTTGGTTCCAAAGAGCTGCTATAAGATGCAGGCTGCTGCAAATGGGTGCTCTCCTTCATGACAGTAGGCTCAGGTGTTTGGGACGTGGAAGATGAAAGAAGGAATGGTGGGAACTCAACCGGTTCTTCTTCATCAAAACAGTCCTCCAAATCTGACAGATAAACTACCTCATTGTTGTCCTGCTGCAAATGCTCAACTTCCTCCATGGTCTCCTCTTGATCTATAACTTGATCATCATGGTTTCTTTCATCCTCCAACATTGAGTTTGAGAGATCAAACTCTTCTTCAGCACTAGAGCTTGAGAGAGATGAAGTAGAAAGAAGAACTGAAGGTTCTCTTGTAGCCTGCTTTGTGCTCAAAGCCCTTGGATCTGCAATTTTCTCCTCCACAACTAGAATGTGCTCCTCTTCTTTTGGATTTGGAGCAGCTTCTCCCTCTTCTACTACTTGAAGACAATCTTGCTCTTGATAGAACTCTTCTTCTAGCATGAAGTTGGTCAAGTCAAACTCTTCAATCTGCTGCTCTAGAGGACAAGTTGGGACTATAAGATCTTCTTCTGAGATTTCTTCCTCTATGGCTGATTGTGCAACTTGAATTGAATCAGCATTCTCTTCAAATAGAATGCTAACATGGACACTACTTTCTGAGCAAACCGATCACTGATCTACTTCTTCTTTTACTCTTCTCCCGCCGCAACAAATTCAGTCCTAACCACCACTTGTTTTCCAACTCCAACCTCTTCTGAAGGCTTAACCATCAAGGGGATCTTTGTCATCCCAAATTTAAGAGCCCAACTCTTCAGACTTTGAATTTCTTTATCTTTGTTTGGCTCTTCTTTCTGCTGTTTTCCTTGACTGGCATTCTGATTTTTATCCTCCCAACATGGATTTGGGAATGCAAGAGGAGAAGTGGATTGTAACTCAATTGATTTGGCAATTTTTCATGGTGGTGGAGGAGGTAGAAACTCTTGTTTCTTTGGAGGGAATGGCTGTTTGGAAGGGAAAAGGACAGAAGAATCGAGATGTGGTGGAAGACTAGGGAATGGAGAAATGGAATTAACTCCTGGGGCAGCATTGACTGGATTTAGAATTTGAAATTCCAAATGAGATGATGCTGCTTGAGTAATGGGAAGAGAAAAACCAGATGATGGTGTAGAACTTACCCATTGACAAGGTTGTTCAACACCAAGTGTATAGGCCTCTATTTCTACTGTCCATTGTGCAAGTTGGGGCAGCATCTTCATCATAAAGTCCAGCTTCTCCTGAGGGCTGAAGTGTCTTGGAAAAGGGCCTCCCCATGGACAAGGAGTCCGAAACCAATTCTGAAAGCCTTCATTTGAGCTGCTACTCTTGATTGCACCATCTTTGCCTCCATCTTTTGGATTTTTTCCACAAAATCTGCATCTTCCATTTGATTGTCTTCATTACATGCGTACCCTTGCTCTCGATGTGCTTCACAACCAAACTAAATTTGGCACTGCTGCTCATATGGGTAGATATGCTGATTTTGAATTTGATCAAAATGCTGATTTGGAGGATTTGTAAAACATGTTGGAGGTGTGATATACTGTTGTTGTAAATGTGAATTCCATGATGGAAATGAAGTCATGATTACACAACTTCATGGAATGGAAAAGGATGAAAGAGATGGAAAGAAGGATGGATGGAAATGGATGAAAAAGTGGTCTACAACTCAGAGAATGAGTTATTTACCAGATGGAGTCGCCAGATGTGCTTTTGAAAGTGCCTCCAAAAGGCTGAATCTTTAACAGGAACACACCAACCTGTCAAAGATAAAGTGAAAGACCTCTAAGGTCCCACCGGGCGTGCCAAAACTGTTAGTGCAAATCACAAAGCACCCCCTGGATGCACATCAGGCTTCTAGGTTGATGTTTCAGGCATCCAGTGCGATTGCACAACATTGAAACCTCTCTCCAAGTGTGGGACTTGCAAAATGAGAGAGGAATCTCCAGATTAGAGGCTGGTTCCTCAAACTCCTCTGATCAGATCTATTATTTGCACTATTGCAGAGGTTTGAAACCTAATCCTACTCTAAAATCCAAGGAGACAGAGATAGAAAGTGCAAAAATGAAACTAAACTAACAGGTGATACACCAAAGGAGGAGTGGTGAACACTTCTTGTTCTGCAGATAGACACAGATCATAAAATGCAACATAAAACATCATGCACAGGCTGATAAGATGTAATCAGAGGTCTGAAATGAAACAAGCAACACAAACAGAGGACTGAAAACTGGTCACAGAGCCTGCATTGTCATTTCCATTGTCAAAATCCCTTCATTACAACATCAAAGAGGTAGAAAACCTGTTACAATTTTAGAAGAGGTCTGATACTTGCAAAAATCACCTGTGAAGGTGAAAGAAGAAGCTTGCTATCCAAAGAAATGTTCCCCCTAGAGAATGAGCCAAATCTGGCTATTTACAATGCATGGGTCGAGCCCAGGAGAGAGAAAATGTGAAAAATGTGGGAGCCATTCCTCATTGAATGCAGATGCATTAAAACAGCATGGGCATCCTTACAGACCCATGCCTTGACATTTTTAACCGTGCTGAAGAAGAATGCGACCCATTCTGCATTAAAACTGGTTGTTGAAACGTCAGTTCTGGCCATTACCACGCACCAGAGATGTTTCTTGATTTTATCTCTCCAAAATGAACCAAAATGCAAGATTGACCTCGAATCATGTAGATAATTTCACCAGCTTTCCATTGATATAAAGAACGTGAAAATCTGAGCTCTGGATCGAAAGTTATGGCGATCTGAAGATTTAGGGCAAAAACAAGGCCAAAATGGATCGGCGGAAAATATTTGAATTTTTCCCGTGCTCTGCCACTTGGATGACACGTGTCAGGCTCTGATTCATCCATGGGTTCATCCTCTGAAAATTCCTTTCGGGCCCTTAAACTTGGACACGTGGCACTATTTTATTGGTTCGGGCCTGAGGGGTGCATTTTTACCTTGCGCCAAACACTTAGCAACTTTTCAACCTTCTGACACGTGGCACGTTCTCGATTCATCCGTCCGTGGGCCTCCTTGTCTCTTTTCACCACTTTTCCGCCTTTTCACATCCCACGCGTCCTCTATTTTTTGTCCCAGTTGCCCGGACGAAAACCTCCGAACCGCCCGAAATGGACCTTTTTGCGGAAAACCGGCCGATTCGCGCCCCACGCGTACCTCGCGTACCTTTGTCCCAACTGTCCTGACTGCCTGGACAAATATCTCCGAACCGCCTGAAATGGACCGACTTGCGCCAAACCGGCCGATCCGCGTCCCACGCGTACCTTTGTTCCAACTGTCCCAAACCACGCGAAACAAAAGACTTAGGCAATTTTTTTCCTCTTTCAGCCGATTCGGCTTTTCGCGTCCCACGCGTCCCGACGTCCCAACTATCCCGCAGACTGCCTGACTAGGACTTAGCTGATTTTCTTCATTTTTTCGGCCCCAAGCTTGGTACAACAAACCTCAGACGACCCAAATGCCTTAACACAAATGCCTCCACCCGCAACCTTATTTTTGCATTTCTTCCATTTTCTCAACCTCGTTGGGATTTCTTCTTGGTGGGGAGTTATAAAAGGCCGAGGGGACCCCGAAAAATATGATTTTGGGCCTCGAATCAATCTTACTTGCTCGGGACTAAATAATCTGATGCATGTTATCAAACTTACCTTGGGGGTGAATTTTGGATAACAGGTCATATATCTAATCAGGGGACACATGGCGGCAGCGCTTGTCTGAAAACCATCACTTTATTATGCTCTTGAGTTAGCACCATGCTGACACTTAGTACCCTTGCCCATCTGTCTCAATGCTTTGACTATTCAACCCGACCTTGTCCCTTTTGAAATTGGATGCATGGAGGCTCCGCGCTTACTTAGAAACCCGCTTAGGATTTTGCCTCTGAAGGAGCGTCGGGTCGACACGTGGAAACCTCCACAGGCTCTTAGAATTTTCAACGACCCCTCTTACCTTTTCAAACCTTGGACTACGTGGCTAGCCCGCGCTCATTTTTGTCTCCACTTTTGGACTAACTTTTGGAAATGCACCAAGCTAATGCGTGGCGGCTTCTACTAACACTTCTATACTTATCATTTTTTGAGGTCCGCCTTGTCTGCCTTTTGAATTTTAGCTTTGACTCTACCTCCTTTTCGGTCCTGGGACACGGGGTCCTGGTGCTGCTTGTTGAGCCTCCCTTCTTTGACTCAAATTTGGAGATGCGCTACTTGGACACTTGGCGTCCGCTGCCTCATCCATACTTATTCAATTTTTGGACTCAATCAAGCTGTTTGAGCCCGAAAACTTCAACCGAGCTTTTTCTTCTCTTTCTTCTTTTGGATTCTTTAACACTCTACCCCTTCCCCGACCCTTCTATTCCATTTCCAAGCCCTCTTGTAATCTGTTTAATGGATTTAAGGCACATATTCACTTGACAAAGTTGTTTCTTCTCTTTCTTCTTGCATAGGGTTGTTTAATATTTTGTAGGCCCCTCCACTCCATTGTAGAGTCCCTCTACAACCTGTTTGCAAGGTTTGAATGTGGTTTCTCTGGTTCTTTCTATGTGGGGTTGTGGCTGATCCAATATTTTTTTGGGGTGTGAAATATGGCTAGTAATTTGGTGACTCGTAGGGGTATCTTCCTACTAGATGAAATGACCAGTTGCCTTGTCGTATCCATTGGGCATGGAGTCAAGAATGACGGTCTGATATTGATCCTACCTCTGATCCATGAGCCCGACCATTTACACTCTCAATTTTCATAAGAAATCTTGAAACGATGGTTTCTGAGAGTAGAAAATTACTTTGACCCTGAGGCTTTCATCTATCCCTGAATGGACTGTGCAAGAGCAACAAAAAAGCACCACACAACTATGTACAAAATTTGAAAATCATACATGCTCTAAGTAGAACATGCAGAGTGTGCAAAGCACTTAGGAAAAAAGCAACCTAAACTACAACAAGGCAATGTGCACAAGCACTTAGAGGAATGAGAAATTAAACTAGTATGTACAAGGTGAGAACTTTTCCTTCTAGTAGTAATGTTTAAGATAGATTCCATTCACTGGAATCTGCAGCTCTATGAACGAAAGAATAAAATTTTGAAGAAAATGACTAACTCGTATGATGCATTCTAGATATTTACCTCCTATCTATCGGGTAGAATCAGTTAATTGTGCTAACTACATTCAAAATCACGCACCACATAGAGCACTTGAGTATTTGACTCCAGAGGAAGATTGGTCCAACACTAAGCCAAATGTCTCATTTTTCTGAGTATTTGGGAGCCATGCTTAGGCCTTTGTGCTAAAGAAGAAAATGAAATCCTTGATAAGAAGATAAAGCCATTGATCCTTGTAGGGTATTGTGAGGACATGAAAGCTTATCAACTTTTAGATCCCGATACTCATGACATTATTTTTCTAACACATGTTCGCTCATTTGATGAGCACTTCACTCTTCATGGTTCTTCATCTTCTTCCATGCCTCCTTTATCTCATCTTAAGGATCCTTTTTTGAGGAGGTTATAGATGTTGTTGAGGATCCTATTCCCACTAATGTTCTCACTATGCCTAAGTGAGCTCATATTACGCTTTACGAGGAAACACCTTTCATACAAGATCTTCCACTCACTAGGCATCATCACACACATTCTACGGGTTCTTGAATTTTGTAGCGAGTAGTTTCGAGGATCTACAATCCTTTTCAAAGGCTCATGGGATTCGGGAGTGGGATGATGTAATGACAGTGAGTATTGTTATTTGATGAAGAATCATACTTGGTATTTGGCATCTCTTCTTAAAGGAAGAAATATGGTTAGGTGTAAGTGGGTATACTGTACCAAATACACAGCTGATGGGTCCATTGACAAGTATAAGACTCATCTTGTTGCAAAGGGTTTTTCACAAGTTGAAGGTATTGATTAATCTGATACTTTTGCACTAGTTTCCAAGATGGATTATGTATGCCTTGTAGTTGTTATTGCTGCATCACAGGGGTGGCCCGTATACTAGATGGATGTGAAGAGTGCCTTCTTTCATGGATATTTACAAGAGGAAATATACATGGAGCAACCTGCTAGATTTGTTAGGGATTCTTCTCTTGTTTGTAGGCCCCAAAGGTCTCTCTAATGTCAAACAAGCCCCTTGGGCTTGGTATGAGAAGATGGATTCTTTTCTTCTATCTGTTGGTTTTTTTCATTTCCACTCCTATCATACAAAGTGTATCTCCAACATGTTGGTGTAGATATTGTGATACTTGTCTTGTATTTTGATGATTTGTTACTTATTGGAAACTCTTCTTCCCACATTCGGACTAATCGAGGGCTCTTTCTACACAAATTGTTTGACATGAAATATCTTGGGTCATTGCATTATTTCTTTGGATTGTAGATTTCTCAGATAGATTCAAGGATTCATTTGAGACAACAAAAGTACACCTATGATCTTCTTCAAAGACTTTGATATGGCTGATTGCAAGCCAAGTCCATCTTCTTTTCATGCAGGGTTATTCTTACTTCCAAACATACCACACCACTTTGTAATCCTACATTGGATAGGCGAGTTGATTAGGAGTCTCATGCACTTGAGCCATACTCTCCCTAATATTTCATTTGCATTAGTGCTTGTATCTCGGTTTGCACATTCTCCTCAAAGTAGTCATTGAAAGGATCCTAAAAGTATTTTTGTTATTTTAGGGCACTTACCACTTTGGCCTACACTACACTAGGGGTTCTACTCAGTTGGTTGGGTATACAAATTCAGATTGGGCAAGTTCTATTGATTACAGACGTTCCACTTCTAGATATATTTTTTGTCTTGGTTCTTCTCCAGTTACAGGCGTGAAAAAAGCAATATGCTATTGCACTTTCATCTTCAGAGGCAGAGTACAAGGCAACAATTACATCGAGTCAATAGATTCTTTGGCTTCAAAAGTTATTGACAGAGTTTGGATTCCCACAGATTCTCTGACTATACTTTGTGTGACAACCAAAGTGCAATTCACATTTCTCGCAACCCTATTGAGAACCAACGAACCAAGCATATTGAGATACACATACACTTCATTTGTCAACACATTCAGGATGGAGTTATTTTCTTGGAGTACATTCGACTTAGTAGCAGGTTGCGAAAATATTTATGAAGCCTTTTGCATCACCTCGCTACCTTGATTTACATGGAATGCTTGGGGTTTTGGAAGTTGTTCTTGGGGGTGTTCGTGAGAACATATTCCTTCTTCTTCTTTCTCTTTCCTTCTAGCAGGATTCTTTCCTTCTTTTAGTTTGAGATTTCTTCATGGATATATTGTACATGAGTACCTCATTAGACCTAGTTCACTGGGACTCATACCGTGGACATGCCACTTCTATTTTGCCCCTAGCTTCACTTGAGAGAGGTGTTAGAGTAGGTATTTACCTTAGCTTATGTTCACCTAGGTACTTTATTTACCTTGATTGTATTTATCCTCACCCACTTATGTGTGTGGATATTTCTTTTATTTTATTTAGATATTAGGAAATATTATCTAGTTGTTAGGTATAATTATTTCCTTGATCTATGGTATTGACTAGTTCTTTCCTAAATCTATGGTTTTGAATAGTTCTTTGATGACAAGTTCTTTCCTTGATTTATGGCTTGATCTACGACCTTGATTAGTTTTAGATTGTTATTCCTTTCCTATATAAGAAAGACTCATTCTCATTATATTTCATTCGGTTCCATAATATTATATGATATTTCTACTCATTTATTTGCAAAGGTTTATGTAAAGTTATTATGGCAAATTGCTTTCATCTTATTTATCGTGGTGTTTGATTAGCATTTGATTTCTTGGCTTAGTACGATCCGATTATCATTCCTTTTAACATCTCCAAATACCATTTCCCTTTGGGCTTATCGTACTAGTATCTGTACTCCTACGTACACTACGCCCTTTCCCTAGTCTATGACTCCGGGATGTTTTACCCCTTGAATTTTAAATCCCATCACTCTACGTATCCCTTAGAGATTTTATCCCTGATGAGGATTATCATCAAGAACGTCTAGCCCAATTAGAATTGTTAGATGAACAACGCAACTCTCTCAAAATCATCATGTCTATCAAGAGCACATCAAGCACGTGTATAACAAACATGTCAAGGAACATGAATTTAATATAGATGATCTTGTCCTCAAAGAAAATCAAAATGTCACTACTCTGAAAGGAGTAAATGTGGAAAGTTTTCCCCTAACTGGATCGGTCCATATGTCATCACTCACAAATATGGGTCAGGAGCTTATCATCTAGCCTCCCTTGATGGTACACCTGAAAAGGAACCTTTGAATTCCTTTCACTTGTAATCTTTCTACATTAACAAATTGAGCTTCATGACATTAGTCACATCAAAGATATTATTCCACCACCATCTGTCATTTCATCATTATAATGATTTGAAAGTATGTGGTTTATCGTCACTATCCTCAAAACCTTAAAGATGAGCACCATGAATTTTTCATCGCATCTTTCACATGGGAAATTTCCTCCTTAGTAGGAACCCCAAAATAATTATGTCTATCCACCTTTCTACCAACTGAAACCATGATACGTGGCACATATGTGTAGTCTGTGTACACATATCTTCCCATCCTCGAAATGGTCTATTTAGCATGCCCTCAACATAAAGTAAAGTTAAAATATATATTGATGCATCTTATTAAAATAAATAGATGACCCCTTGAAGAAAAACTATCAAAATATCAAAATCATATTGTCAAAAGAAAGTAAATTGATCCCTCAAAGGACAACTACACCGTAAATTGTAGACCGATCCTCGAAGGAAAATTACCCAAAAGTAAAAATTAAGAAGTCAAATAAATCATAGACCATTCCCTTCAAGGATGGCCACCCATGTCATTTGTAAAAAGGATTCCCGCATTGATCAACCTTCAAAAATTCAAAATATCAAAAGCATTCCAGAAAGCTTCCTCGCATCGATCAACATTCCCATTTAAAGAAAACTTCCCGCATCAATCAGTTTGTGTCAAAAAAATAAAATGTATAGTTGGGGCATCCTATTATGAAACCATTGAAAGGAGAACCTACTCTCATTTATAGCTTACATATGTTTACGCTTCCCATGCTCTAGAAAGGTATACATTTCACTTTCATCCCTATCCAAAGTCCTACATGTAACTACCCATTGTTAGTCATGTGTTAACATATGTTATAAGGCCAAAAAGTGTAAGTTCCTTCACTCTACATTCTACCATCACATATGTATCAAATCCAGTCTAAAGGTAATCATTTCACATTTTATTCTTATCCATGATTATAATGCATTTTGATATACATTAAAATTACATCGGTATCATATATATATTTTAAAATGTCACATCAAAACCAACATCATCTAATATATCTCAACATCATTTATTAACATCTATATATCTAAAACAACATGATCACATATAAATATGACCTTATCACATCTAAAATATCCCATTAAAAAAATCAACACATAGATCAAAATCATGATCACACATATATCATATCAATGTATCATTGTAAATCATTTGGATTTTTAAAACTCCATATATCAAAAATATACATTGAATACGAGCTTCATAAAAATATGTATACATCAAAAATACCACTTCTACTAGCTAAACTGAACATATTTCAACCGAAAGCTTCCCCAAGCACTACTCCCCTAATCACCACCCTTGCCTCCATCTGGTCCACTACTAGGACCAACTCTATTTGAACCACGTGGTGGCTGACCCACACTCATTATAATAGCACTAGGTCCCACTCATCTCTATTCCCGATACATTACAAAATGAGGCTCATCAAGAAGCCTCTGTCGGACTATATCCTCATTGTAGCCCAATTCCTTGCATAATGAATGGTAGTTAGCTAAGATAACATTACAAGGTGGTCCCATATGACCACTAGCTTAGGCCCTCGCTACCTCTAGCTCGTCTCCCGACACTATGTGTACTTGTAATATTGAGGGAATTTCTCAAGACCTCTTGTTGCTCCTTATACCTATCATGATCAACTATGGCTTGTGCTAGCTCTAAATGTACACCTACTCATTCTGACCCAATCCATCTTGCTTACCCACCAAACCATCTCTCTCCGATCGGTGTAGTCCGCTCATCTAGTAACGTGATGTTATTAGACTTTAATCTAGTAATCATGGCCTCTAAAGCTACCTTGTCATTTCCATGATCGACATCCTCACCCCCACCTCCCTCACCCTCACCACCAGCTCCTTGAAAATATGCCTTTAAATAGGATCATACCCATCTATCAAATCTTGCAAGCTAAGCCTACCATAATACATCATATGCCTCTGTAATCCCGAAGTCATCCACCACCATAGTACACCTTGATCATCTACTCCCATTTCCCCTCCTCATTAGCAATGACACAAAAAAATATGACTATTGGTAATGACATGTCCACATCCACATCATCACGCATATAGGCCATAAATACCTCTATAAATATCTTGAACCAATCCAAATTGTCACTTGATGTGACCGAATTTGATTAGCTCCCACTCTCCCGCCATCGGCCCTGTACCCACATATCCTGTTGGGTGGCCATAATCTCACCTTCCTCTCCCAACCATACTAGAAACCCAATGTATGGTATCCATCTCACATCACCAACCTATAAACCAGTAAGAAGTTATTGATAGTTCCCCTCACCATGCATTGGTTCTACCTCTCCTCTATCTCGATTTCCATAAGAAAAATCTAGCCATCTCATTCAACACTTTGCTAAACCTCCCCATGGTAAACCCCTAGGTCGAGCCATTGTAATGTTCTCATATGACTCACATTGTAATAAGAAGAAAACATCAATCCCAAACCTCTTCCCCATCCTCCACACCCATAACTCTCTATAGGTTTGAGCAAGTAACATAGGGGCCTATGGAAAAATGGTCCTTGCTCCATCATGTCGGCTTAATACACCTTGGCATCATCCATGAAACCAACTAATGAAAGAGTTGGGAAAAGCATAACAATTGATCCCAATAATCATCAAGGTCATCAAAGTGTGACCCTCTATCTCAAGACTATATAAAGCCTCATATGAAAATCCCCCTGATGAGAACTCCACCCCATCAACATCATCACCATATAGCTTCCTCATCATCCCGGCATATCTCGTATCATTAATCAAGTAAATCCCTCCCCTACATAGGAAACCTCAAAATTCTATGTATGTCCTCTAGGTTGATAGTCATCTCACTTATTGGCAGCCAAAACATACAAGTGATGGATCCCATTGCTCCAAAGAATGTAAGAAAAACCCCACTTCTTGTGGATCTATCAGGTAATGGTGCATCACACCCAAACCAACATCCTCCAAATGAGCCCAATCATAATTTGATAAAGACACTCACACATCCTACATAATAAAAAAATCCTATCTTAGATAGTCAATTTGTGCCTCGCCTACATCCACAAAAACATAAAACATTCATTAGAACATTGTTTAAGTAAAATTTCATAAAAATCACAACAAAACCAAATCACAAATGATAGTCGCCGATGATTCACCATAATCATCAACATTTTGCCCTAATCACACGTGATTTTACAAAATCACCAAAGATTCCAGTGACTCAATAAACATGCCCGATGTGGGCCCAAAATCTAAAAAAAAAAAAAATACAAAAACGTCAAAAATGGTACTTACCTCTCCTAAGGTGGGTCTCCTCTACCTCCTCGATCCTCCTAGTAGCCTCCATCTCTGAATTATATATCAAAATGCACTAAATTAGAGCTCTAATTATGTCAACGTGCATTGTAAAAATGAATTTACCATGGTAAATCCAACTATTTGTAGGGCATAAATTTTCCCACCTGGAATCATCGATGATTCCCTCAAATTGCTAGTGATTTCCTAAAATTTCTAGCAATCTTGTTTAAATTATCAAAACACACCTTTGAAACATCCAAGTCATTTGAAAAACTATCACATTCATCCAAATAACACATTTTTCCACATGTGCCTCCTTTTGAGGGCTCAAACCCCTTGTAACATTAATAAACCAACCAATCACATCAAAGACTACCTTGATTACGCAACAAAGTCAATCAAAATATGGCCTCTATCAATAATCATCTTGGATTTGTTTTCTAAATCTTAGCACCAATAAGCCATATGTCTATAAGACACGAGCCCATTCATTCCCCTATCACTTGGATCCCTAGTCTGAAAATCCCATCTTTGTGGCGACATTCACTTCCGATGAATCATATGTCTATAGGAAACAAACCACTTGGTTCCCCTATCATTTCATGCCATGGTCGCACCACTCTTATTTCTATACCCTGTCATGAGGCAACTCAAACTAAAACACACATGTCAAACCATCCAATCAACTAAATCAAACTGGCGATCATTGCACGTAGTCACAATCACCCCTAGTTTGAGGGGGAATCACCCATCTAAGCATAAAGCAAACCATTTTTGTCTAGCAAATTTGTCTATTACAAAATACTCGACAAAAGGAGCAAATGTAGACACCGGTTTTTGCCTCCTACCTACCCCTACATATGTACATTACTCTATCAAAACTTATAAATAATATCTAAATCATCCTCCTCACCCCGTAAAATTGTTTTCCCCCGTAAATCATATTTACTTACCGAAACCTACCCAACCATCTCTAACCATTCCTAACCTATTTCATCCTAACCTCCTAACCTCCCAAACTCACCTAACCTCTTCCCTAACCATTTTCCTCCATCCCCAGTACTCCGAAAATTCCATTTTGGAAGTGGTTGAAACCAATTCTAAATAGATTCTCTAAATTTCTTAGATCATTGTAGATTCTAACAAATTTCCAATGATTATAAATAAACATTTGAACTCCTATTTCAGGGAACTTCAAAGACATTTTTGGGACCCTTTGACATTTCCACTCATGAATCCTCAAATTTGTGAGCAACCACTATGTCACTCTAGCAATCCCCAAGTCCCGCAACAAATCTCTGCTACTCCCAAGAGCCACAACACATTAGTTTGTACATCTAAGCCTTCAACCATCTCTCCGGATGATAAAAAAAATCAAAACCATCAACTCAATCAACCTCTATGGACACTCTCATTAGAATTTGAGGATTCTAATATAAGGATTTAATCAACTTATATCTTAAATATTAACATATTATGTAATTTTACTATGAATAATTAAATAAACATTACACCACTTAACTATATAACAAATAAATAAAAATAATACTTATAGAAAATAAATAACACTAGACACATGATTTATAAAGCGGAAACCCGAAGGTAAAAACCACTGTAAAAAAGTAACCTTTTATTAAAGAGAACCCTTTTACATCCAGTTAATCACCTCCTCCTTTACTAACCCTAATCACAAGGGTAAAAACCTTTGATATAAATATTTCAATATATCAAATGAGGACCGAAATCCTATTTATATGAGGTGATCGGGTATGTCTCCTAACTCACATTTTCAACCATGTCGGTTGACACATATACAAAGGTTTAGAATATTTAATAATAGAAATATAACTATTTCCTTATTATTAAATATTTAATTAAGGGATGGCTAGTCCACTTAACCATTATGTTCTAAGAACTCTTGCAATCATATCTATATCAAAAGGTTAGTTCTCCTCTCTACTTGTAATTTATAACTTAGTTACACATCAAAAACGCATAGCATAGTCATTTTAATCTCCGATTTCAATCAATTGCTTGTTTATTAATGGAACCAATATTTTTACAAGAATCACTCATGATTCCTTTGAATCACTAGTGATTCATTTAAATCACCTGCAATTCCTTTGAATCACCCGTGATTTCTATCAATCATCTTCCTCTATCAAATCATTAATTTTATTAGTCATTATTAGTATTCTTGGATTTAACTTGTCTGTTGCAAGTATGTCTCTACTAAAGTTGACTATTTCAAATTAGTCTCACCCGATCACAAGTATCTATGATCTCCCGATTGTCCAACAACCATTCGTGTGGGATAAATTCGACATCCTTCACGAGATTACTTTGTGTGCTATCCGATTTACACCGACATCAAAGACATCAAGAACAACTAGAATTCCTCCATGAAATCCAACAAACAATTACGGACTACTGGTACGACTACTTTGAAGTTGTCTAGATTGTTGCCACTTTAGTCTAGACCACCTACGAAGCGGAATAAGATTTCTCTTTTCACCTTGAATTTCAGCTTCCATCCTTAGCATTATCATTATCGATGTTTTCATTATTATCAACTCACTTAATTGTATCAAAACAAGTTGACATCCTCTAAGGAAGTCCCTTTGGATTCTTGGAATTGGCCTTTGTTGAGTAGCTTGTCATCCCATTTTATCTAATATCCCTTGTTTAGCCTACTTTGCTTACAGGTGTGTCTTCACTTGGCGAAAGGAGAAACACTCATCTACTGTTCACATCGGATCATCCCGACATTGCGACTATTGGCGTAAGTATCACTAAACCCTGCCATATTTTGAGTTTTATGTAGTTTCTACATATGATAACATAAACTCTAAATCTACCTTATATATATTATTGCATGTTGTCATGTTGAATTATTTTTCATTTAAAGTTCTCTGCATACATTTTTTATTACGACTATTTATCTTTTTTTTTTTTGCATATGTGGTTAATTCTTATTTATTAGGATGAAATGTATATATTTTTAAGATTTAAATAATAGTCTAAGTTACAAATTCCCTTGCCACAATAAAGTGGCCCATAACACAAGTGAAAAATTGGTGAGGTCTTGGTCTACATTAAAAGGTGGAATACATTATTTTAAAAAATAATCCCACAAATGTGGCTAGAAGCGAGGCATGGTATGACTAGGGCCCTTGAATACAGCCAGGTACTCCTACAAGCATACCCATATGTGCACAAGGAGTCTTGTACATACACCGTAGCTACCAAGAAAGTTTCCAGGATGTATCATTACAATGATTTATTTAACATTTCTTCACAATGATTAAGAGTGGTAATTTTCTTCCCGACAATACTCACATGCAATTTATCTTGCCAACCCTTGAATTATATTCATATGTTCTAACATTTAAGATGACTTATTCGATATGCCTTTGAATATTTTAATATCACGTAGGAATTTATTCCATTATTTGGCTTGGTTTTCCAGTTATCATTGGTTAGCTACCAAAAATGAAAAAAATCTTACATAAAATTCAAAGTGCCTCTAATGGTTATTACTAATAATCACCATGGTTATTTATTATCATGGTCACCAAAATTGGCACTTGGGTGATGCTATGCATTTAAAAAATGGTATCATTACTTTCGATATCTTAAAACCATGCTTTCCGGGATAGTATAACATTTTATTTATCTTTGATTTTAAAGATAATGGGGTTTTATCGGGGCCCCGACATTCTGAAAATATTATTTGCATAATATGTATTTGAATTATTTATTAGCAAAGTGCTTGTTCAAAGAAATAATAAAAAATAGGATTGGCCTCGAGAAGACGCGGGGTTTACCGATACCCCTAGAGATGGATCCTAAAGATGATGTTTGATTGAATTTGATCAAGTCCAGATGAGTGTGAATCCTCTTGTCCTACAAAGCAACCTGCACTCAAAGACACTAAACAAAAAGGATTAGATAGATGGATAGATGAGCTTCCCAACAAAGGCTGGTTCCTTAGGAATCCAAAGGGACTTCCTTGAAGGATGTCAACTCATTTAATAACAATTAAGTGAATTGAAAATAATGATATGGATGAAGATAAGGATATATAATCAAAGTAGATATGTAGATAGAGAGGAAGAATCTCTAGAACTCTAAATGAATGGGTAAGTCTTGTGCGGCTTCAAAGGTAGCCCAAGCGAGGGTAAGCGCAATATGTACACATTTAAAGTAGTTGTACTAGAAGGATTCAATCTCTTGTTCAATATCGTGAAGGAATTCAAACTTATCTTCGATGTCTTGATCAAGATCAACGAATGCATAACACAGAGTGTGAGTTCATGTAAGATATTTATTGTTCCCGAAAAAGGGATGTCATACTATCGAAGACAATAAATGTTGGTGATTGGATATGAGCATCTAGGTATTGCTATCTAATAAAGAGCCATTCTCAAGGGCATGTTAGAAGAAACAAATACAATGAAAATTAATGAAAAAACTGATAAAACTTGATAAAAGGAATATTTGATAGGAATCATCGGGTGATTACGCCAATCATTAAGCGATTTTAGAGAACTTTGAAAATTTAATAAGAATGAATGATTGATTCTTCGATTAGTGTTTCAAACTGATCAAGATCTTAAAAATGATGAAAAGAGACAAGAAAATATGTAAGGGAATACTTGGAGGTTGTAGTGGAGCTAAAAGAGGCCTCAAACCTTGCTGGAAGATGATTTGTGTTGGTTGAATGAGTTTTGATGCAACCTACAATTCAAGAGATGAAGATTGATATCTAGATTTTTAAAATCTTGAAGGAAGTGTTTCACTGATTCTAGATTGTTTCTTTGAAGTATTGATGAAACAAATAGGGTAATGGGTGTAGGAGGAATACCTGTTCAAATGTTGGTTGATGGGTTGTTGCGCGCGTATGACTTTTGAATCCATAGCTGATTGTGAGAACTTCCTTTTAGCTAGGAGGAACTACCTGTAATGAAAAGCAAGACCACCATAAGGAATTAAACAATATATGCAATGAACTGCCTAGCGTATGCTAGATCCGGGAAGTGTGATACTTCCTAGATGGCTGTCAATCCACTGTTTTAAACAATTTAATGCTGTAAACAAAGTTAATCCTATTGTAATTCAAAATGATTTAGGTATCTCACTTAAAACACAATAAGAAATAGATCTAATCTAACAAGCTAGGTTAGAATAGGATCCGAAGGTCAAGTAACTGGTTTTGGGTCTCTGCAGTCTGATAGAGGTCTCGTATATTACGATGGATGAGGGTAAGGTGAAATTAGGTGGGTAGGTATTTGTTCTAGGTTGTATGGGAAAATACAGAGACCGATGTCGGTTAAGGGTGATTGATGATGGTTAGGTGTAACTAGTGCCAGTTACTATGGAAATCTAGGAATGCCACAAAACAAGCTTTGGGTCTCCTTTGTGATTGCAAAAAGGATTTTGTGAGTTAGGATGAGGTATTGGGTGACTTGGGTAGGATTTGGTGAGATTTTAATGGGTATATGGAGGTGGAAGTGTTGGAGAAGGTCAATAGGTGGCTAGGTAAACAATAGATGATAAAATAATGATGAAATGAAATAAACTAGAGAAGTATGACATTATACTTACTTGGATTCTGGTCCTGGATGTCTATGAGTGAGGGATGGAGGTGCTGATGAGAGGTTTGAAGGCTGCAAGTGATCACCAACTGAAAGAAAGCTTCTACATGGGCTGCATGTACATTCCTCTTTACTTGGTTAGATCAGATCATGGCTGGGATGGTTGTGCAAGAGAAAGTGCTTGATCTCCTTCCTTGCATGTGTGTTCTCTTTGGAATTCACTCTCTGAAGATGTGTTATCTCTCTGAGATGTGTTAATGCTCACCAACCTTATTTTTTCAACTTCCAACCTTGAGAATAAGGTTGTTTTGGGGTTAAAAGGGTAACCGATGGTGGTTCCTAAGCTTAATCGGTGACGGTTAGGGGTAACCGGTGTCGGTCAAGGTGGGATTTCCTAAGTTTACTAAACTAGGAGATCTTCTTGATTTCCTCGATCTCATGTCGTTAACCCACGTATTAGACTAGGAGCTTCTTGTAAGCATGCGAGAATGTGGTTAGAGGGAATGTAGGCATTGATTTTTAGAGTTTGGGTAAGTCTTAGTTATTTATGGCAACTTACTAAGAATAGGTCTTAGGTTGAATTGGCTTGGTGAGGTGTCTAAGTGAATCAGATGTGTGATATTATTTAGAATAAGATCTTTAAATAATAAATATAGTAAGGATAATGAATTAATTTAATTAAATTAATATTAGTGAGGTGAAAGGGGCCATGGCTAGGTGAATGTGATGAAGGGTGTTTATTTATCGAGGGACCAAAGGGGAGTGTGACCTAATTTTAGTGTCTACATTTTGCCCCTTTTTGTTGTGTAGCTTGTATTGGTAAGTAACGCTAACAAAAATAAGATGTGGTTGCCCCATGTGTGGTTGAAGGTGATCCCCCTTAAACCAAAAACTGATGAGGCAACAGGAAGAATCGGTGAGTGGTTTAATAAAAGGTAAATGTGAGGAAAAGGTAGGTGGGCACAGGGAAAAAAAGGGGTAAAGGTCTACTCGGGCCATTCTAGGTAATGGGTCATGGTCAAAGGTAGCAATAGTCAAATGCACACACATGTATAAACTGCAACACACTACCAGGTTGAAGAGCAGGAAAAACTCTACATCATCTAAGGTCGATAGGTTTATCCAAACAAGGTTGAAGTGATTCCGGTATCCAAGGTATAGGATATGGTCAGAAACATGACATAGGGTAGGTGCAGGAACATTTATGTATGTTCTGGTACACCAAAGGTAGGGTTAGGATAAATGGTCACGGCAATAGGCTAGGTAAGGTCATTAGGTCAACAACATAGGTAACAATGCCGTAAGGTATAACAAACACATGAGGTCAAAGGTCACTAGCGATGGTCTAGGTCCAAATATCTAGGTCACAACACGGGTAAGGCCAAGGTAGGGGTAAAATAATGAGTCCCCAAAGGAGGAAAAAGGGAGGTATTAAATGATGAGGTCAAGAAAGGTGAGGTAAATGGGTAGGGTAAAGGTGATAAAGTAGGGCAATCTAGTTGATGGTGACCGATGTCGGTCATGGATAACCAATGTCGGTAGAGGGAAACCAAGATGGTTATGTAGGGCATGCAATGATGCTACGGTCAAGGGTAATCGATATCGGTTTGGTTGGGTTTGTTATAAAAACAAAAAATCTACATGTTTTGTTATTCATTTGTTATTGTGCAAAGTGAGAAAATGACAAAAAAGAGAAAAGAGAGAAAAGTGTCCAGATGAAATGGAATAGTGAGTTGGCAATGTGATTTGATGAGGGATTGGTTGGTGAGCAGTGGGTCCACAAGATCAGGGTAAGAGATTTGAATTGTCGAAGGTTGCAGTAGCTTTTCGATGATGGCAGAGGCCGAGAGGGATCGAGCGGGCCACCGGATAACCGCCAGATGTGCCACCGAGACGGTACAACGCGCGATGAGGTAAGCGCCATACTCATTGTTGATTTGATAGATTAGAGGATTATTATAGTGGTGGTTTAGGTTTTGTTTGGTTTTTTTTTTTTGATTGTGTGGGTGGGTAAAAATGGAATTTAGGAATGGGGGAATATTGGGTAAAAGGAGGAATGGGGAGGGTAGTAAATAGTATAGGTGGGATGGGTAGAGGGCTAGGACTAGTTTAGGTCATTATAGGTGGGGTAAAAGGGGAAGGGGGAGGTTTTTAGAAAAGGGAGGTTTTAGGAATTTGTGGGTTTTTCCACGACAATGACCACCTTTGGTAAAGTGTGGCCGATGTTGGTTAGGTGGAACTGGTATCGGTCACCAAACAGGTGACCGATGCGGTTAAGGGGTAACCATGGTCGGTAAGGGTGAACCAAAGGTATCAGTCACCAAACAAGTGACCGGTGCTGGTTAAAGGGTGACCAGGGTCGGTTAGGATGAACCGGTATCGGTTGGATTAGTGGGCACAAGGGTCCAAAAGTGATGTGGGCTAGGTGGTTGAGATGGGTAGGGTGAAAATAGGGTGCAGGAAAATGATAATTGGTGAATAGGGATTGATACAGGTAAATTAATGTTGTGTTTATATTGATGCAGGGGAGAGCACAGTTACATATGTGGGATAGGGTACTACTACTACTGTGACAGTGCAGTGTAACGCAACGACCCCATGGAGTTACAACATGTGCGGTAGTGAGCTTGAGTGGGGTTTCTTGATACTGAGACATGTTGTTTGACAACCCAACTTGATGGTCATGCTCATCGATAGATGGGACTCCATCACTAACATGTTCCACTTGCCGACGGGTGAGATGACTATCACCTTGGAGGATGTGTTTCATTTTCTTCGCCACCCATATTGGGTGCCTAGGTGTATTCTATCTCCTCCAAGGCCTCAGAGGAGTTGATTGTGACTATTTTTGGTGAGGGGGCAGATGATCTGAGATTCCATAAGGCTAGTTTGAGCTATGGAGAGATGTACCTAGCCCTTCCGGAGGAGACGAGGCTAGTGGTCCTGTTGATGGAGGCATTGTGCTACTATGCACTACTAGAGATACTGAGAGGGTGGACGCTTTCCCCGATCACCGACATGATGGTGCATGAGACCCGCTTTGCCTGGGCACCAACATTCTTGGTGTAACTATACATAGATGGGAATATGGGTGGTTACGCAAGTTTAGCCGGTGTTGTACATTTATACTGCACTGTTGGGCCTACGAGCACATAGTTTGTGTGCGGCCTATAGGGATGCCCCGAGCATATGCATTCCCACCTAGATTTGTGCAGGTGGGGTACATGAGATGGGTGCCAGTGATAGGAGAGTGGAGATCGGATAGGCCGACACATGATGTGGCCCATTTTCAATAGTTCTTGGAGGGATTGTCCGAGGTACATGTGACACGAGATGGAGGACACTCGGCAAGATGCCCGATACGCGGTCACTTGGTTTTGATGTATGATAGTTATTTTTGAGATATATATACCAATCTATGTCTTTGAAGATAGTTGTATTTTTGATCACATACCGGCCTGCGTTCCAAGAGAGTGAGGATGTATGAGTGATTTGTATATTTCAAGTATTTTTTGTATATATGAGACCGGCTTTGCATGCCAATGAAATTTTGTATTGTATATCTACCTACGTGTTGACATTTTAAAGATGATGGACATGATGAGATAGCCATGTATATTTGAGATATACATTTACTTATTTATATGATGAGATACATGGTATTTTTTTATTTGTTGATGTGTTTATGAGATTGTGATTTATGGCTTGTGTTAGATGAGATATGGATTTGTTGTTTTGGTATGGATGTAAATTAGGTGAGTTAGGCATGGTGGAGTCAGGTCGGTTTAGGCATGGTTGAGTCAAGTTTTATGCATGGATCGAGTCAGGTCGATTTAGGATTGGTTGAGTCAGGTCGGTTTAGGCATGGATGAGTCAAGTTATAGGCATGGATCGAATCAGTTTGTTAGGCATGGTTGTGTTGAAAGTAGGTGAAGTTGTGATTCATTATTTTTTGCAATGAATGATACTATGGGTCATATGTGAGATGTGGTATAATCTATGCATAGTGATGATAGAGAAATGGTAGGCATAATAAATGTATGTTGTGATAATGTTTAAAATATGTAGCAACTTGTTATGTATGTGGTTTATTTTCCAATGTTGGGTATAAAAGGGAAACAAAGTTAGGTGTGATGTAATGTGAGGCACATGGAAGATGAATTATTGAGGGTAGAGGATGGTCGAGCTAACCTCCAAGGGCCCCATGCCCTCGAGAGTGCTGCCTACATAGTCTCGTGAAAAGGGACCTCAGGGTGATGTAGTTCTCCCATGAGCTAGGGAAGAATATGAGGAGGTATGAAAATGAGGTGGTAGGTTTTTGGGCATGTTTTGGGTTTAGGTTTGGTAGATGTGGGTGGATTATAGGAAAAGTGATGTAGGTGAGGGTGATTGTGGCAAAAGAAGAAGATTACCCCAAAAGTAAGCATTGAGGACCAAGTCCTGTATAAGGTAATAAAAATGTAAATAAAGATGGCTGAAAGATAAGAGGGGGAAATAAAGCCACCTGATTGGGTAGGATCATACCAAGTAGATCATACATTGGTGGAGGTGATGAACATAAGACCCTACAGAGACATTACATGATGGACTGTTTTACGGTGAAAAGTAGTCACATGATCACTAAATGTCTAAGTTCCAAGAAGTCCCTAGAGGCGGTAAGAAAAATGAGAGTGGGCATGGTTCTAAGGGAGAAGAGTGGGTAATTTTTATATGGTGTAGGTAGCATGTGTTTTGAGCAAGAGAAACTAGCTCAAAATGGGCAAGTCCATGATAAAAAAGGTTGAGTTTTTGACTTATAATTGAGATAGACTAATCAACACGGGAAATCTATATGGGAAAAATTGAACTCCTTGAGGTCTTCGTGAAGCTGATTGATGCGGGAAGCTTCGGATGATCTCATTTTTTTAAACTGTACATAGCTGTCCTTCGAGGGAGCAATCTATTTATAGAAGAATTTGTCGAGAGGAAGATGTCCTTTTGAGGAGTCATCTTTTTATTAGAAGTTTGACTCAAGGGGGTTGGTCCCATGTGAGGTCTTTGAAGTCATGGACAAGACCAAGGTGGAGAATAAGACTCTTGTTGAAAAGGCAAGGAGAAATGACCATGGGATCTCATCTAAAGGTAGATGAAAAGTATCCATGAAAATCATGCTATGTGCAAATGCGCCATGGTGCACATATTCAAGAGAAGGTAATAAGTGACGGGTACTCACATGATTCTTGTTTAATCATTGGTGAGGTGTATGGAGTGAATAGCGCTCAAGGGACTAGCATGGAAAGAGAAAAAAGGTGAGGTAGGATGAAAAATCAACAATAGAATGGTTGAAGATGCAAGGTGTTAAGGGGATCGGGTTCAAAGTTTACCATGGAGTGAAGATAAATGATAAGCTCCCCGATCCATAAGTATGAGTTACGATGTATGGTCCAAGCCAATTAGGAGCAAATTTTCCCGTTTAATTTTTTTTTTTGGTCACGTGTTGATTTTCTTTCAGACAAGGTCACCGACTTGGAATGTTTGTTCTTGGACACGCTTTTTGTATGCACGCTTTGATACATTTTTGGTAAACTTGAAGGTGATCCAGAGCGTTAAGATGATGTTTGTCTAATAACTCTAGTTGTGCTAAATGGTCTTGACGAAAGTCATCATCATTGAGCATGTCATGGAGAGAAATACAGAGTGAGGGGATCTAGACTTCGAGAGGCAGAACTACCTCTATATCATAGACTAGAGAAAAGGGTGTGGCCACAGTGGAAGTGCGAATACTAGTGCGGTATGCCCATAGGGCAAAAGGAATGTGCGTATGCCAATCCTTCCCAGTATCGTCAACCACTTTCATAAGAATTTTGTTTAAGGTTTTGTTAGTGGATTCAACTTGGCCGTTGGTTTGTGGGTAATAAGGTGATGAGAAACTAAGTTGAATGCCGAAGGTGTCACAAAGTTTTTACAATGTTTTATTTTTGAATTGTTTTCCATTGTCAGTGATGAGGCGATGAGGAACACCAAAGTGAAAAATAATGTGGTGGTTGATGAACTCACATATTTTCTCCGCTTTCATGGAAATGAGTGGTATGGCTTCCACCCATTTTGTATAATATTCGGTAGCAGTGATGATCCATTGATGACGTTGGGATGAATGAGGATTGATCTCTCCGACAAGATCCAAACCCCATTGAGAGAAGGGCCAAAGGTCTCGAGTGACTGTAAGGGCATGATTGGGTGTATGATGAAGATTGGAATGTTGTTGGAATTTTACACAATGTTTGGACGTATTCGCACAATCATGGTTAAGGGTCGGCCAGTAATAGCCTAGGCGAAGAATACGCTTAGCAGCAACAAAGCCCAGGCCATCAAGTGACCTCCACATATGCCATCATGAACTTCCTTAATGGTATAAGGAATTTTAGAACTTGTGAGGCATCATAAGAGAATACCGGAAAATCCACACTTATAGAGAGGCCCCCAAGATGACATAACGTGAGACCTTTTTAAGGAAGGTGCGTTGTCCATTACGGGTAAGATTAGGAGGTAAGATGGAGAGAGAAAGGTAGTCGAGTATTGTTTATACCAAAGGTCACTTGGGTCAGGGGTATCGGTTCCGATCGAGTAAAAATTGTGAGGTAAATAAGAAGGTGATTGGATTCATTGTACGGTGACAAAGATTGTAGAATCGACAGGTGAAGCGGGTATTTGGGAAGCTAAGTAGGCCATGGTATCTACAAATTTGTTGGTTGAACGTGGGATGGTTTGAAGGGTGTAACGATCAAAGGTGGTCAAAATTATGTCTACATGATGTTTATACTTTTGAAGTATCTCATTACAACATTGGTACATACCATTGACTTGGTTTATGACCAATTGAGAATCACCAAAGATGTTGATTGATTTAACATCTAGGGCATAGGTGGCTTGGAGACCTAGTACGAGCGCTTCATATTCGGAAATATTGTTGGTACATTCAAAATATAATTTGAAAGACAAAGGCATGGGTTCACCATCAAGAGGAATGAGGATAATACCAGCCCGCCACCACACTGACACTTGGAACCATCGAAAAAAAGAGTGTCATTTGGTAAGGAGGTTCGTCCAGGGAAAGGGTAGCAATTGACTCATCTGGAAAGTCAAAATTAGAGGGTTGATCCCCGAAAATAGGTGCATCGAAAATTGGTTGGTGATAGGTTGGCCCTTGATGGACTTTTGATGAATGAATTTGAGGTCAAGATCAGCTAAAAGCATAAGCCATTGTGCGGCCCCACCGATTTTGATAAGGTTTATCGTACATGAAGTGTAAGGGTCGGTGTTGGTCACAACATAGGTTTTGTGGTTGAGTAGGTAATGATGGAGTTTGGTGGTAAAGAAAACTAAGGCTAAGCAAATATTTTTGGGATGGGTGTATCGGTTTCATAGTCCAAAAGAATATGGCTTATGTAATAAACCACCTGCTCCCGTGTTGTTCATCATGATGAGCGAGCATGGCTCCCAAGGAGTGATCGAGAACGGATATGTATAGGTAAAAATATTGATCGTCTTTAGGTGGGATGAGTACGGGTGGTTGGAGAAGGTATTGTTTTAGGGCCTCAAAAGCTTTGTGGTAGTCATCATCCCATTTAAAGGAGACATCCTTTTTGAGCAGATGATGAAATGGTTGGCACCGATCCAATAATTGTGAAATGAAATGGTGAATGGATTGCAACTTACCTTGCAGACTACGGAGTTGTCTAAGGTTAGTAGGTGGAGGCATTTCAAGAATGGCCTTGACTTTAGTAGGGTCAACTTCTATACCATGGAGGGAAACGATAAATCCCAAGAGCTTTCCTGAGAGAACCACAAAGACGCACTTCTTTGGCTAAAGGTGGATGCAATATTTAATGAGACGGTCAAAGATGGTTTTGAGGACAGTTAGGTGTTCGAGTGGCATTTAGATTTAGCCAAGAGATCATCCACGTAATCTTCCAATATGTGATGCATGATGTCATGGAAGATGTAAGTCATAGCCTGCTGATATGTGGCACCAACGTTTTTAAGGCCAAAAGGCATGACTCGATAGTAGAAGGTCCCCCAAGGGGTGATGAATGAGGTTTTGTGTTGATCCTCTGGGGCAAGTAGGATTTTGTTATAACTCAGAATCCATCCATGAGTGATAGCATCTCATGGCTAGTGGTAAGGTTAACCAAATTGGTCAATACCGGTAAGGGAAAGTCATCTTTTGGGCATGCTAGGTTGAGGTCACGGAAGTTCGTGCAAATACAGAGTCCCCTGGTTGCTTTGGTCATAGGGACAATGTTAGAAATCCAACAAGGATAATCAATGGGTAAGATGAAGGAAATGGAAAGAAGGCGCTGAAGTTCCTCTTTGATGAGAAGGGCAATGCGAGGGTGCATTTTCCTCAGCTTTTGTTTAATGGGTTTGGCATTGGGAATGGTTACGATATTGTGGACCACTATGGTAGGATCAATACCGGCATGTCTCGTATAAGACCAAGTGAAAGTGTGCTTATGATCTTTGAGAAAATAAGTGATAGCTTCTGTTTCAAAGAAGATCTAAAGATTGTCGATCTTTAGGATGTGCGGTCATCTGAGTATGAATGTTTATCTCGATATTCGATTCATTCAACATGGTTTACATCTCGAAGGTAATGAATGATGAATATATGATTCTTCCACACCAAGGTAGGTGAGTATGGATTCATCATCCCGACATTTAATGATGTTAATCAAGGTGTATCGTCATCGATCATTTGAGATACATGAAGGGAAGAGTGGAAGGGCCTCGCCCTCGCGTTGATAAGTCGAGGCCCCAAGGAAATGGTGTTTATGAAAAAAAAGTTAGGAGGGATAGATTCAGGATCCATCAACTTTTCGTCGTGAAGGTGGTGATGAAGGTGGAGCGGGTGAAGAAGGTGTAGAAGAGCTAGTGTCCTTAATGAGTTCAATGCGGGCTGTTTAGTAGGTGGTTCGGAAAGCCGATACCACTACGGCTGTTATGTTTATGGGTGGTACATGTAATAATGGTATAGTGGCCTTGCTCGTAAAAGCAAAACCAAAACCTTCCACGCACATCGGTAGTGTAGGAAGGTGTGGGTGATATGGTGATTGGTAAGTGATTGGAAGTCAATAAAAATGGGGAGGCTTGTGATGGTGGTTCGGGTGTGTAAGTGGTAGTATAAAGTCCCCATATGAGACTAGTACGAAGGTAAGGAGGACCATAAAGGATACGTTCTCCTATACAAAGATCGTAATGTGGGTGTTGGTGAAGGCTTACGTACTCTTGTGGAGTAATGAATGTGTTGACACTATATAAAGCGGTACTCCCCAGTGAGGCATTGAAAAACACCTTCCAAGGATCGGGTGGTGGGTATATAGGTAGTGGTATGGATAAAGTGTCGGAGGTCGATGCTAGGTAGATTTAATGGGTTGGGAAGCTGATGGGTCAGCTATGGAGGTTATGGCGAGTGGTAGAAATGGAGGAGGTATGTGTGGTAGAAGCAGGTGGTTGACTTGGTAGGTGGAGACGTAGGTGAAGAAGTAACGGTTGTGGAGGTAGACGACTTAATAGGTATGAGCACATCATTGGTTTGATAAAGAATGTTACATGTTTTGAAAGGTGAGGGGTCATCTAGAATAGTATAAGTGTGTCCTTTGTGTTCAAACTTTACACAATGATGCAAAGTGGAGGAACATGACCCATGACATGAATCCGAGGGTCTGCCAAGCAATAGGTTATATTGGAATTCCCCCTCTAAGATATAAAACAATTTTGGAACAGTGGGGGGGCCCACGCGAATGTGGAGGATGATGGTGCCTAGTGTAGAGTGATAGCATCATTGAATGAATGCAACATAACCGGATGTTTATGCATGCAATCACAGTATACACATTTGAGTGAATGCATGGGATGAAATGATGTTAATGCTAGCACCCCATCAATCATCACATGGCATACCCGTATGTCGTCGATGTGGACAAAAATGAAGAGGGTTGGGTCCGGGTCATCATTTTTGTGTGGCATGATCTCTTCCTCTGAGAAACTAAGGGAGGTTGCTTGGTGAATAGGGTGGGGTGAAGATGAAGGTGGTAATTTGGTAAGAGACGTTACATGATGGGGTGTGATAATGGAGGCTACGGGTGTAAGGTCATTGGGTAAAACCTCAATAGTTTGAAGAACCTCCATGAGAGCTTGACGATCGAATTCGAGGTTTGAATGAGGTCATATAAGGACATTTTGAGGGAGATTGATGTAATTGTTTGAGCATGATGCGATGTGTGACGCCATTAGAAATGGGGTACGTGGGGTCATGGATAGTGACTTTAGGTATGGGTGCAAATGGTATGTTGGGTATAGGATTGGTTTGTGGGTCGGGCTTGCCTTTTCTTTGTCCTTATCCTTCTGCGCATGTGTAGTGATGTATATCATGTTGATTTGAGAGGAGTTGTTAAATGGAGAAGGTGTAGGATGAGTGGCATAATGACATGAATGGAAAAAACCTACTGGGAGGAGAAAATACTTGTGAGGTGAGTCAGAGAAATGACATTTGGGTGGTGGCGTGGCAAGTTCTTTGATGCGAACCATGTTAATTTCAAATCTTGGGGGTTTCTCTAGGAGTTGTGAGGATGGCGGTTGTGGTTGTGGAGTGGGCAGTGTGGGATTAGGTGTTGGTGAATCAAGATCCTTGTCGAGAAGGTCATCATCGTCAAAGTTGGCTTCCGGAGGACACAACTGGATAAGGATAGTTTTCAAGGCCTTGCAGTTCTCCACATCGTGCCCTAGCACATGATGGTATGTGTGAATTTTAGTATTGTTAAACCCTTTTGGCTTGGGTTTGAGGGGGTTGTAAGGTCGGAGTGGAGGTAATGTGATGACAGAGGTCTCAAGGAGGTTGGTTAAAATTTTGGCATAGGAACCTACTAGTGGATCACAATGGGAAGTTAACGTGGGTTTAGGTGTAGGTGTAGTTGATTGTTGAGGAATGGTCTTTGGAAGAGGAGGAGAGGATCGAGCTATGGGTTTGGGTTCTGGTGTGGTTTTGGGTGTTGGTCGTGTTGGTTTAGGTAGGGGTATAGGAGATGGATAGGTAGGAGGGTGTGTGGTTGTTTTCACTACCTTGTTGTGGGGTAGTGGAGTTTTTCTTTTAGGTTGCACCTTCTTGGGTAAAGGTGATGTGGGTGTATGAGGTCTAAAAGGAAAAGTAGATGGAGGAAGAGGGCAATTACCCACGGGGATAATGGGGTGTCTTTGTGAAGGTAGATGACGCGGGTCGTGCTTGGGGTATGAGAGACAACGATTGAAGTGTAGTGGGTAGTGAAGCAATAACTAAGGGTATTGGAGGTATGGGTGTTAAAGATGTTGCAGGTGCTAATGTAAGTCATGTTGGGTATCTAGGGAGATTAGAGGTTTGTGAGAAAGGAATGGGTTGTTGTGTTTTTGTTTTATTGGTGGGTGGAGGTTTCTTGACCATGTGGGGAAGCTGAGATCCTAGGACGGACAAGACAGTGCAGTGTGATTGGCATAGCCGAGGTATGAGTTCGATGGGGTTGGTTCTTTTGTTTGGGTGTCAGAGTAGGTGTGGTGTTGTCTTTGGAGGATGTGACTAAATCTAGTTTGATAGGTGGATGAGTAAGGTCAGGTAGTCGGGGTGACCCCTAAAGTGGTAATGGGTTTATTCGAGGATGATGTCATACGTGTGGGCTTGGTTTTAGATATAGATTGGGATATAGGAAAGGATGTGGTTTGAGCTATGACAGGTGTCATGGAAGGAGTTGTGATAGAGGTGGTTGTATTTGGTTTGATTGGTCAAAATATTTTTGGGTAGATAGTGGAGGTATCAACAAGTGACCTCTGCATCTGTGTTGAGATAGGAAGTAAAAGGCATCCCCATAGTAAGGCTCTATCCACATAATCTAAGTGATCAACCAAACGTGAGAACGAAATGTCTGTAGGTGGAGTTGATGAGGAACTAATGGCAATTCCCAAAAATGTGCCTTAGAGATGGGAAATTGGCTAGCTCCAGCTTCCGTGGGTAAGAGAGCCGAAAGTAGGTCTGTAGGATTTTGGGTAGCGGATGGAGAATGCTCACCAAGAGGCAAAGGTATCTCAACTGGGTCTATGATAGGTGGAGGAGATGATGGGAGCTCCTCTATAGGTGGAGGAGATGATGGGTGCTCCTCTGTGGGTGGAGGAGGTAATGGGTTTTCCTTTATGAGTGGAGGAGGTATTGTGGGTAAAGGTTCTCTAAGTGGAGAAGCTAGGGGTGAGATGGTCTCGATGTTAGTGGAAGACTCCTTTATAGGTGATGAAGGAGATGAAAGATGTTCCTTTGTGGGTGAAGGAACAGGGGAGGTTGGTTCTAATGCAGAAGGAGGATTTCGGCTAGGATTTCCTCTATGGAAGGAAAGTGAGGTAATTGAGAGGTGAAAGGTACGTCATTAAAGATAGTGTGGACCTCGTGGGTATGGGTATAGTGAGTTGAGGTCTCACCGGTTTGATCAGATGAAGGGGCATGGTTGGGAAATGGTTTCTTAAAGAAGTGTAGGTTTTGGTTAGCTAATGCGTTAGGATTATCCACAGTTGACTTGCCTTTCTTGAGCATTTCTTGGACAATATTCTCAAAAGTGATTCGCGATTTCCATCACTATGACCCTTTACTCAATGATAGTTACTGAAATTCATGTTCTTTATAACATGTGGGCATGGGACGAAAGGGCTCAAAACTAGTGTGTGGTTTTATAGGTGGAAGGGTGATGGCTCCAGCTTTGATAAGTTTTTAAGACAAAGAGCAAGGTTCCCAATTGGGGTATATTTTCACTGCTCTCTTCTTAATTGAAAAGTCTAAACAGGTGAGAGATTAGATGAGGGGGTAGCCTAATTTGATGGATGTGTCGGGTCGACCTTGAGTACCACTGCGTTAGCAATGCCCTTAGCTTTTGAATAATTTTTTTGTGGTTTGGAAGAAGAAGAGGTATCATTTGACTTGAATGCCAAATTTTTATTGTGTAATTGGATTTTCTTCTCTTCGATGGCCCAAATCTCTAACTTTCATGCCATAGTGAATGCTTCATCGAATGTTCGGAAGGTTTAGACCTGCAAGGTCGGTGAGATATGTCTAGCACAAGCCCATGTGAAGAGCTCGATGAGTTCTATTTGGGGCAGTTAGAAGGTGAGTTGGTTGATCAAGCTACACCAACGAGCAACAAAATCTGTGATAGATTCATCCTCATACTGATGCGTGGAGTATAGATCGGTCATGGTAACCTTCTTGACGATATTGATAGAGAAATGATCCAAGAAGGCTTGGGCTACCTAATTGAATGAGAATATAGAGTGTCTAGGTAACCCACTATACCAATCTAATGCAGGTCTAGTGAGGGACATGGGAAAGGTTCTCAAGAGCAAGGCATCATCATGAGCGATCAGATAACACCTGTGTTTGAACGACCGCAAATGCTGCTACGGGTCTTCTTTGCTATTGAAATGATTGAATTTAGGCATTTCCCAATGCACGGGGTATGAGCGGATAGGAATGGATGGGTGGATGGGCTCATTGCAAATATCTTCATAGGTGAGAGTGTTATAAAGCACGAAACCGATGCCACCAATATCTACATCTTGTCCAACATCAATTTGATTAGGTCATCAATAGGTTACGATGATTGGGTGCCACATGTAATGAGAGAGAGTTGGTTTTGGGCATATAACAAGGTGACACTCCAGGTGTATGCTGCCATGTAGGTTGATTGGGAAGAAGGCAGTGAAACAGGAGGTATGTACCCTAAGTGAATAATGGATGAAACGGGAGGTGGTTGATAGTATGTATATAGAGGTGGAAGGGTCGTGGTAACCCTAGTGGTAATGGGGGCTAATGATTGTGGAATGGAAAGGACCACATTTTGAAAAGGGGTAGGGGTCACCAAAAGGGGAGGTGGTAGTGTAGCTATGGGTATGTGTGAGACATTAGGGGTGGATGAGGTTGCATTTTGGGTAGTTTTCGAGGGTATGGTGGATGTGGCGGGGTAACGGAGGTGGAAGATGCGGCAATCGAGCAGGTATAGGACCTAACCAATGAAACAACTAGAGGTAAGGTATATGTGGACAACACATAGCTATATGGGGCCGATGCAAGAGTGGGAGTGAGAGTTGGGGGGGTAGATATGGGCATTCCATATATCAAATGACCTGAGGCATCTCGAGTGGACGAGTGGGAAAGTTAAAACTGCAAGGCGGCAGGGTTTTGGTCGAGTCGTGCAAACTCCTCATCTCTGGTAGCGATAGTAATAGGTTGGATGGGATCCATGGCTGGTGATAAAATGGAAGGTGGTGAAGGACTAGGTGGGAGAGGTTGACAAATGACATGAAACATAAGTGTGCTTGCTTGTCTTTGGGTGCACCATATGAACTAATCTTGATCGAGTAGGGCTGCTTCTCTATAAATGACACAGAAAACAACATGAACATGTGAATTTGATGGTAAAAAGTGGATTAAGTACCAAATGGTGGTTGGAAAGTGAAACAAGCTAACCGATGCTTTGGTTAAGGGTAACTTACCGGTCCAAGGGTAATCCGCCGATCACCGTAGAAAATGGTCAGTGAGTGAAAAACTAGGAAGAAGGTCAAATCTGATAGGTATGCCAAATCGATGGTGTTTTACAATGTCAATGAGATAGATGGCAATGATGGGGATTGTGAAAAGTGGAAGAAAATGAATAAAATGTCCTTGTGGGTAGGTTAACAAAAAGACCTAGAACCAACATCGGTTGGGTATAACCGACAACGGTCGAGGGTAACTAGTGCGATTCTTGTGAAATTGAAACAATGATGAAAGAAAAGTGGTTGTGAATTAAAATTTGATGTAGAATCGACCTGCACTCTAAGAATGATGATGATATGGCCAAGGCACACTCAAGTGAAGCCAGAATACACTAGTTGTGATGAGGAGCTTGCAAGGATGAACAAAAAAATGAAGAATGTGATCTCTCACCTCAAAACACAAGCCAAGCAAAAACACTAAGAAAAATGCGATCCTAGGAGTTCCCTTTTCTATTATGTTTGTTTAGCTTATGCTATTTAGGGACTGACACATGAGTTGTGAAATAGAGTTTTTGGTGAGGATGGCTTCCTACAAAGAAGGAGATCTAAAAGGTGAGGTTTCAGGTATGTTATGGTGGGGCGGGCTTCGCTCTAAAGTATGACTCGACAAAGTAATGAGTCAGGTGCCCACCGTATAGTGATCGTGTGATCACCTACAACTTCTTCCAGGTAGGATGTTGTTTAAGAATGTGTATATTTTGAATTTTTGTGAGGTTTGGTAAGACTCAGAGAAAGATAAAAGGAAAGATGTGCTTTTCTATGATTCGTTTGTCAACCATCAGCTGGTCATGACTTCCAGCATATAGGTTGCCCTCAATTAATGTGAGCTAATGTGATAAATCGAATGCAATGCACTTATTTTTAAGTCCAAATCGAAGTGTGAGGTTGGATGAAACAAAGAGATGAAGAGGAAGAGGAAGAGGGATGTTCTTTCACTACAATGATAGAAAACACGAAGAAATGGTTCTTTTTAATTACACTAAAAGAAAGGTTTCCTTTAGAGCAAATAGAAAGAAAAGGTGGGTTACCAAGGAAGAAAATTAATGTGTATGCTTTTCAGAAGGGAAAAAAACACACAATTTTTCCTAGGAATGAATGAAATGAAAGGAACCCCAGATGGGTCCCACTCAAAAGTGCCAAAATGTTTCACCCGATTCTAGATCATTTCTTTGAAGTATTGTGAAACAAATAGGGTAACGGATGTAGGGGGAATACCTGTTCAAATTTTGGTTGATGGGTTGTTGCGCGTGATGACTTCGAATCCATAGCTAATTGTGAGAACTTCCTTTTGTCTTGGAGGAACTACCTATAATGAAAAGCAAGACCACCGAAGGAATTAAACAATATATGTAGTGAACCACTAGCGTATGCGAGATCCGGGAGGTGTGATACTTCTAGATGGTTGTCGATCCACTGCTTTAAACAATTTAATGTTGTAAAGAAAAGTTAATCCTATTGTAATTCAAAATGATTTAGGTATCTCTCTTAAAACACAATAAGAAATATATCTAATCTAACAAGATAGGTTAGAATAGGATCCGAAGGTCAAGTAACTAGTTTTGGTCTCTGCAGGTCCGATAAAGGTATCGGTATATCGTAGATGGATGAGGGTGAGGTGAAATTAGGTGGGTAGGTCTCTTTCTAGGTTGTATGGGAAAACACGAGACCGATGTTGGTTAAGGGTGTCCGATAAATGGTTAGGTGTAATCGGTGCCGCTTCTCGTGGAAATTGGGAATGCCACAAAACAAGATTTGGGTCTCCTTTGCGATTGGAAAAAGGATTTTGCGAGTCGGGATGAGGTATTGGGTGACTTGGGTAGGATTTGGCAATATTTTAATGGGTATATGAAGGTGGAAGTGTTGGAGAAGGTCAATAGGTGGCTAGGTAAACAATAGATGATAAAATAATGATGAAATGAAATAAACTAGAGAAGTATGACATTATACTTATTAGGATTCTGTTACGGATGTCTATGAGTGAGGGATGGAGGAGCTGATCGTAGGTTTGAAGGCTGCAAGTGATCACCAACTAAAAGAAAGCTTTTGCATGGGCTGCATGTACATTCCTCTTTGCTTGGTTAGATCGAGATCATGGCATGGGATGGTGTGTAAGAGAAAGTGCTTGATCTCCTTCCTTGCATGTGTTCTCTTTGGAATTCACTCTCTGAAGATGTGTTATCTCTTTGAGATGTGTTAATGCTCACCGACCTTCTTTTTTCAACTTCCAACCTTGAGAATAAGGTTGTTTTGGGGTTAAAATGTTAATCGATGGCGGTTCCTGGGTAACCGGTGATGGTTAGGGGTAACCAGCGTCGATCAAGGTGGGATTTCCTAGGTTTACTAAACTAGGGAGATCCTCTTGATTTCCTCGGATCTCGTGTCATTAACCCATGGATTAGACTGGGAGCTTCTTGTAAGCATGCAGGAATGTGGTTAGAGGGAATGTAGGCATTGATTTTTAGGGTTTGGGTAAGTCTTAGTTAGTTATGGCAACTTACTAAGAATAGGTCTTAGGTTGAGTTGGCTTGGTGAGGTGTCTAAGTGAGCTGTATGTGTGGATATTATTTAAAATAAGATATTTAAATAATAAATATAGTAAGGATAATGAATTAATTTAATTAAATCAATATTAGTGAGGTGAAAGGGGCCATGGCTAGGTGAATGTGATGAAGGGTGTTTATTCGTTGAGGGACCAAAGGGGAGTGTGACCTAATTTTAGTGTCTACAGGAAAAAATTGATATATCGATAATGCCCGATAACCTTGATATCTCTTTGATGAAAAGATGTGGGATCCAAATGATTGAAGCAAAATTTGGGGTTTGAGATTCAAAATTGAGGATCTTGGTAAAAGACTTGAAATATTCTATTTATAATCGGTGATGATTTAACGAATCACCGATGATCCGTATTATTCGGGATTTTGAGTGGTAAAGTGGTTAAAACCACTTCTAAATGAAGTTGTTTTGTTTTGTAGGTCAGGTAAATGTTGAAGGATGTTTGTTATTCAAAGTGTAGGGGTCAAAAATGGTTATGAGATAGTTTGTCTTATTTGTCTTTTGGTTTTTAAGTGGTTTTAGGTGGTTAGGTGTAGATTTATAGATTTTACAATTTGTGAAAAGATGATATTTACGCTAGGTAAATATGATGGAGGTTTTAGACTTAGGATAAGGAGTGTATGATTTAAATGATGGAGGAGTGCAAATTTTAAGTGTCTACATTTTCCCATTTTTGTTGAGTAGTTTGATGTAGGAAAAGTGCGAGACAAAAATGATGATGGATTGATTTTTATGGGTGATCCCCCCTCAAAATGGGGTGACTACAACACAGTGTAAGGAACACTAGTTTGATAGGTTGGTTGGATAGGTTTGACGCATATTTTGTTAAAAATTTTCCCAAGGCGGGGTATCAAAATGAGGATTGCTACCATTGAATCAAGTGATAGGGGGTACCAAAGGGTCTGTTACCTATAGACATATGATCCATGAAGGTAGGATGAAAGGATGGGGAAGTCAAGTGATGGGTGGCCAAAGGGCTTGTATCCCATAGACGTATGACGTATCTCGAGATTGATTTGAGGATTGGGGTCCTTTTAACATAAGAAAATGTGTTGAAAAATGGGATGAGGTGATGTTGATTTTGAAAAAAATAAGGTAATGTGATAGACAAGGTGGAATCGCTAGTAATTTGGGTAATCATGAGAGATTTAAGGTTAAATCACCAACGATATAGGGAATCATTGACAATTTCGCAAAAAATGATTTGGGGCTATAAAATCCCAAGGGTGGTGATGAATAATGCATTTTTGTGATTGAGTTCATACGATTTAGATGAATGACTCGAGTGAAAAACATTGTTTGAGATTTGATTTGATAAAAAAGGAGCAATGGCATATTCTAGCAGACACAAGAGGCCCACTCATGCAAAGGCGAGTCCTTAATTTGTTGGTTTTTTGGTGAATTTCGTTGGTTTTGGTTTTAGATGTCAATTTTTCACCTACATAGGTACAATTTTGGAAACACAGAATCATCGACGCGATTCTCAATGATCTCCGACGATTCACTCAATCGCCGACAATTCAAGTGAATCGCTAACAATTTTCTTGGTTTGTTAACAACTGTGGGTTTTTGTGTTGATAATCTATGTTTTAGATAGAATTTTATATGATTTTGATATTGTGATGGATTCTAATGTATATGTTTGTGTGCAGGTGGATGTGAAGTTGACACTTTGAGATCAAATACCGATCATTTTAGATGAGGTGTGGGTGGATATGATAGATGAGGATTGGGAACATGTAGAGGTTATGGGGTTTATGGGGATGAGATATTATAGGTGGATCCATAGATGTCGGGGTTTGTTGTTAACATTGATGGAGAGGTGTACACCCCACCACATGTACTTTTGGTTACCGACAGGAGAGGTGACTATTACAATGGAGGATATTCATAGGATTATGAGATTTCCAGTGCTTGGAGAGGGGATTTATATGATTGAGGAGTCTGAGAGGGAGGGTGTCATGAGGAGGCTGTATGGGGATGAGGTGGATGATGTGAAGTATTCGTTAGGAGATTTTGGTTATCAGGATTTGTATTTTCCATCGAGAGAGGGGTGCACACGGATGACTATGATGATGATGGCCATTTCATGTTTTTCCCTACCTGATTCTAGTGGAGGTAGGTTTCCTTAGATGATGACAGAGTGGTGGTGGAGATGATGGAGCATTAGACCATTTTTGAGTGGGAACCGACACTATTGGCTCATATTTATAGAGAGTTTTGGGCTTGGAAAGCCCACAAGAGGTTTTGTATTGATGTGGCATTTGCATTACATTGTTGGGCATACAAGCACATATATATTGCTTGTTCATCTGCAGGGTTTTCCATGGAGTGGTTTTATAGATAGACATGTTGGCTTTATGAGGTGGAGAGAGGATATGTGTCGAGTGAAGAGGACGAAGAAGGTGGGTTTTTATAGAGATATTTTGACCGGATTACGGTGGGTGACGTTGTATGGAAGCCTTACTTGGAGTATCCCGAGTGGAAAAAGTATGCTCATGAGCTTGCTTTGGGACACAAAAAGACTTGTGGGTATATGCTAGATGGGGAGGAGAGTACGAGATGGTGAGATTTATCCATGTTAGATGAAAATTGTATATTATACAGGATGTTCTTGAGGAGCCAAAGTGTGTGTATAGATGGGAGGATGAAGATACCGAGACTCTTAAGGTAGTTATGGATAAGAGGTTTTGATAGTGGAGGAGAAGGGTGCTATGGGTTTGGATGAGGAGGGGGACTTGGTTCCTATTGATAATATGGGAGGGAGTGATTTCTATAATCAATGGTGTACTAGAGCATATTATGAGTTTGAGATGACATGATTGACTAGGAGAGGGATATGGGTACGTGCTCGGGTGGAGGAGGGTTAGGAGGTTATAGATGTGAGCAATGATGATGATGAGAGGGATTTATCAACCGTAATGACACGCTTATCGGTTGAGAAGGCCACAATGTAGGATGAGAGGGATACCTTGAGGAGAGAGAGAGATGATTTAGTTGGGGTGAGAGATACTCTGATTGGGGAGAGAGATGGTGTGATAGCTGAGTGAGATGGACTTAGAGTATAGTTGGCACATGCAATGGTTTGATCAAGATCGGTACCATCAACAAGTGGGATGCTCCGAGGAAGGCCCTAGGTATTATGGGGTCTTCTATATCAGGTGTATAGTTGACATCTCATGCACATGCTAGCATCCGATGGGAACACCGAGTATGATTAGTGCAGCTCACTATCAATATTTGCATTCGAGTTGGCGTATTAAGGGGATATGGTAATACACAACTATCCTAATGCTAATTTGTATGTGGATCATCTAGCGTAGTGAGGGGAAGTGCCTAGTGTGAGTGTAGGGAGCGTGGGCTAACCACTTAGGGGGCCGAATGAAGGATCTAGTGGTGAATGAAGAGCTGGTGGTATAAGGGCATCTCGGGGTGGCGATGGGAGTGTTGTACATGTGAGTGAGTTTCTAGGAGATATACATTTCATAGGAGAGTGATTATATGTATTTGGATTGTGGGTTTTGATATGTATATGAATCTTTGTGAAGCCTTTGATGATATATGGAGACTCTTTGATGATGTATTTTGGACTTTATATATATATATACGATGATGATTGTGATTGTGATTTGGTTTATTTGATTTGCATGTGTTGATTATGATATATGTGTTTTAATGTTTTCTTTAATTGATGTGTTTATGAGTTTTTAAATATGGGAAATGTGAATTATATGATTAAATGTTTAAATGTGATTTGGATGATGATGTATGATGTGACCTAAAATGTGATAAAAAAATGTTTATCAAAATGTGTTCTATCTTTAAGAGTAAAAAATGAAATGATTGCTTTTGATATGGATTTGATACATACGTGATGGGTATAAAAATGTGAAAGCACTTACACTTCTAGCATTTAATAATGTTAACATAAGACTCTCAGTGGGTAGTGATATATTGGACCTCAGATATAGAGGTGAAATGATTAGATGTACCTTCTTAAGACATGAAAGGGACTTGACGTGTATAGGTCATGTGGGATAGAGGGTCTCCTTTTCAATAGTTTCATAGAGAAATACCCCAACTTTACATACATACATACATACATACTTACATATGCATTTTTGAAGGTTGATCGATGCAGGAATCCTTTTTACATAGGTAGCCATCCTTCGAGGGAGTGGTCTACAATTTTGATTTTTGACTTTATAGAAATAGCCCTCCTTTAAGGGATTAGTCTATAATGTTGACTGGTAGCTTTCCTTCAAGGGATCAGTATACTTTTATTTGTATGATTTTGATATATTTGAATAGCTATCCTTTGAGGGATCCGTCTATTATTTTTGATATTTTGATAAAGAATATTTTTTGAGTTGAGGGAAAGCCCTACTGGACTATTTCAAGGAGGGGAAGAAATGTTTACACACACTACACATGTGTGCCCCATGACATGTCTTTGGTTAGTACAAGGTTAGATGGATGTAATAATTACGGGGTTCGGATGCGATGAACAAAGCTATGGTGCTCATCTTTAAGGATTGTAAGGATAATGATGGAAAACCACATACTTTCAAATCATTACGATGAGAAAAATGATTAGTTTAACAGTGGAATGAGGTTTTAAATATAACTACTATCATGATGTTTAAGGGTTAACAATAGAAAGGCTGCAAGTGCAAGGAATTCAAAGGTTCATTTTCAGGTTCACCATCAAGGGAGGCTAAATGATACACTCCCGACCCATATTTATGAGTAATAACATATGGACCAATCCAATTAGGAAAAAATTTCCACGTTTACTCCATTCTAAAGTAGTGAAATTTTGATTTTCTTTGAGAACAAGATCACCAATTTCAAGTCATGATATTTGACATGTTCATTGTAAGATTGCTTTGACGCGTTTCTTGATATACTTGATGATGTTCTAGGTTGTTAAGCATATTTCATCTAATAATTCCTATTGACTATTATTCTTACGGATGAACCATCAGAGTCCTTAGATACCTTAGGTTAGTGGGGTTTGCACCCTAAGGTAACCTCTAGATTTTAAAGAATTTGGCTCTTCTTTATGGTGTGAGATGAGGGTTAGAGAAAAATGAAACATAGCACAAAACTAACTAGAAGCAATGCGCCAAAAAAGAATAAGTTAATCAAGAATCCAACTGCCTGAAATGGGGAAAAGGTGAGCAATGAAAAGGGTGGACAAAATGCACCACAGGCCAGAGATAGATTCACACAAAACACCACTTCAAACCCATTAAGCACAACTTCTAAAATCTATAGTGAACATTAGAAATATGCACAGTATACCAATAACAAAATAAAGGCTATTAGAGATGATAAAACATGCAAAGGATGGATGAAATGCATCACATGACATATTATATTGCTCCAAAATTGTGCACAATATGAAAATCAGTAGGTAAGAGGAAAAAATGCCATTAAAAAGCTTTAGGAAGAAGGCTTGGGCTCCCAGATCATCCCCCTAGTAGAGAAGAAACAAGGACAGAGGGAAAAAGACTAACTTTTCATAAAATGAGACTCGATTACAATATATAGAATCACAAAGAGAGAAGAGTGAAATCTCAAAATTGCTTTTCCAACCACTTGTAAGATGTAATAAATGAGTGCAATTAATGGAATATTTCTTGTAAAATACTCCCCATGCTGTCCCATGACCTACAACAATGAAAGAATGATGGCCATGCTCATTAAATGCATTCCCAACCACTTTCCAACTGTCTCTTTGAATTGGGATCATTTTCCTTAAAAATTACCATCAAAGCTTCATTAGTTTTTGCATTTCTTGATTTATGTGCATCATTCTCGAGTCATGATTCTAACAAGATAAATTTTACAAAAATCTATTGAAAATTGCAAAAGTTATGGTCTTCTGAGTGTGAGCAGCTATTTTGAGTTTGCCAGGATTTCTTGCATTTTACGGGACTGAGCATTTAATTTATTGGAGCTGGAGATGTTTCTTTTATTTTCACCCACCTATCCTTACTAAAAATAATAAATCCATTTTTGTGGTGTAGAGGATGTCGAGAGCTTTCCAAAAAGTCCAATTTTGTGAAAATCAAAGTTTTGGGTCAAAAGTTATGCTCATTTGAACTTTAGGGTTGGGCATTCCACACGGATCTCACAATATTTTAAAAGATCTGAGCATTTAAAATTCTGGTGGGATTTATGATTAATCCTACATTGAATTGACCTACCACCAATCTTTTGCAACTTGCTTTGGGTTCGAGAGTCTATCCGTGTTGAGCTCCACATGGAGGCCAAGCGCATCTCTAGGGTCTCCACTTTTCTTGCACCTTTTGAAAGTGCGCCGAGATGACACGTGGCACCTTCAAAGAAATTTTCTATTTCTCCTCGGGACTCGTTGTATATTAATACGAGGACCCTCTCTTGGTGGGCCCCTTACCATTCGACCCCACGTGGAAGTCCCATGGGAGTTTGGAGTTTCACTTTTCCCTCTCACTTTTGGAATTGTGCCGAGTTGACACGTGGCACCTTCTGCGACTCTTCTACTTTTCCTGAGTTTACTCGCTCCTGAATTTAATTTTTCACCATGATTTGGCCAAGTCTTCTCTTATATTTCGAGGGCTTGATTCTTTTTACATTTTCTCTAAGACTCTCAGAGCTATCTTGATTAACCAACAAGAATTTGCTTGTTATCTAATTTTAGCGGGTGGTGGAGGAAATTTGATAATAGTTTGGTGACTCATGGGAGACCATTAGCCTACTAAATGGAATGAACTAGTTGTTTGTATCTATTTATTGATTATGGAGTGTGCACCATCATCATGAGCTTAACGAAACCTTGATTCTGGAGTATTTGAAGTGTCATCGCTTGCTTGCTTTTGTAGCACTATTGCTGATCCTTGTGCTTTTCAACTCTCATAAGGAAACTTTAATTTTTTTGTGAGAGTAGAAAATTGTTTTTGACATTGAATTTCACTCATTCTTGCATCTGTGATTTTGAGGTTGAAGGATGGAGTGAATTTTGGATTGGGCTACCAGTCGATCCTGTAGAGGTGTAGAGGCTTACCGCACTGCTTCGTTGAGAGAGTCAACAAGGTTTCCTCCTTAGCTGATTTTAGTTCTATGTGCATTTGTTTGATTTGAATTTTGCAACTGTTACAAGCAACTGTGGGTCTCCTTGTCATAAATACTAAGGGCCTGGCACATTTTACCTCCGAGCAATACGAACAAAGCTATATACAAAGATTAAATCATACATGCCTCAAGTAAGACATGCAGAGTGTGTAAAAGAACTTCTTCTACTGAAAGAAAATCTACTCCTACTCCTACACTAACCAAAACAAAGAAAAGCTAAACAAATCCTGCTACATGCAAAGGGAGAAATAACTTCCCTTCTTTAAAAAGTGCAGCCATGTAATTAATTTAACAACGGTTATGGCCTGTAACAAGAGTGAAAAATTACCTTCCACCCTTCTATCCAAGGTATCAATAAACAAAAAGAATACCTCCTCAAGATGTTCATCTTTTGGTTGGAGGTGTCGTAGCTGATCCTTGGTGTATTGAAGATCATCCTCATGCTCTGAAGTGAGCATGACCGGCGTGTTGATTCTCCATTGGCTCCCATGCTACTAGATATTTGATTGGGCATGGGGCCTTGGGAACCAATGGGTTGATCCTTTTGATTTTCCCATTCCTTTGAAGCTCATCCTCATGAATGGGGATATCTTGCAGAATTTCTTGGAAGAAGGTGCTTGCTTGCAGGCTGATCTAAATGTTGCTCTACTTCTACAAATAATTTTGCTTCTTCCAAAACTGCCCTTTCCATGATGACTGATTTGATCTTGTTGTCATCACCTTCCTCTTCCTCCTCAAACATAAAGTTTGAGAGATAAAATTCCTCCACAAAATCATATTCTTGCAAAGATGTGATAGAAGAAGAATCTAAAATTTTATCATCAAAAGAAAGCAAGAAGCTTCCTATGATCTCTTCTTCATCCAAGGATCCAAAATCTAATTTGTTCTCCTCCATAGCATGAAGTTCTCCATGGTTGGTTACGATGATGATGATGATTGTGGTGGCTCAATGCAACCTTTCATTAGTGCAACAAGCTCTAGGCATGTAGGACAATGAGGGTCACTGCATTCCATTGAAACATCTTGCACTTTAGGGAGCTTTTCCTCTTTTGTTTATACATGCTCCTCTTCTTGTGGATTTGGGGCTACCTCTTTTTTATCTAGACTTTGTAAGCTGAGATGAATCACCAACCTCTGAGAATATGGTGCCAATGTGCACACTACATTCAGAGCAAAGAGATCATTGATCATCTACTTCTTGTTCTTAACGCAAAATCAGACTCTACCTATGGCAAGGCCTCCATCTCCTTCATAGGTTTAACCAACAAGGGGATCTTATCAATCCCGAAACTATGAGCCCATATTTTCCAATCTTCAATTATTTCTTCTTGACTGGACTCTCCTTCTTGGTTTCCCTTGACTGATTTTAGTACTGCTTTCTTCCCAAGATAAACTTGAGACAACAAGAGGAGGGTTGGGTTGGGTTACAATAGGTTTTGTAACCATTTGTGGTGGAGAAGGAAGTGGAATTCCTTTGTTAGGAGGGGATGACTGCTGGGAAGGGAAAAGGGTAGAAGAATCGAGATGGGATGGAAGACTAGGAGATGGAGAAGGGAACTCAACATTTGGAGCAACATATAATGGGCTTGAATCATGACAACGTTGAAATGGTAAAGCTTGGGAAGGAGAGAAAGAAGAACAAAGAGCTGGTGATTGACTTACCCATTGACAAGGTTGTCTCATACTTTTCTCATATGTTTCAATACCCTCGATCCATTGTGTAAGTTGGGGAAACATTTCATCCAAGAAATCAAGCTTGTCCTGCGGGCTATAGTGTCTTGGAAAAGGGCCTTCCCATGGACAAGGTGCCCTATAACCAATCCTGGATGCCTTCATTTGTGTCGTAGCTCGAGTTTGAACCATACCAGCCTCCATTCTTTGGATCTTCTCTAGTAGGCCAGGATCCTCCATTTGACTATTGTTATCATATGCATACCCGTGTTCTTGATAGGTTCCATAGCCGGATTGGTTTTGGCATTGCTCATATGGGTAAGCATAGTGGTTTTGAATCTGGTTATAATGCTGATTTGGAGGAGTTGTGAAGCTCATTAGAGGTTGATTGTACTTTGCTAAAAGTGTGAATTCCACTGTGGGAATGAAGTCATGGTTGCACAACTTCATAGAATGAAAGGAAATGAGAGATATGGAAAGAAAGATGAATGGAAATGGATGGAAAAAGGGGTCTGTGATTTTTTGAAAATGGGATGTTTGGACCATATGTGCTTTGCATGTGCCTCCAAAGGCTGAATCTCACCAAGAACACACTGACTTGATGAAATGAAGTGGTAGGGTTCTTCGTTCGGTCCCATCGGCATGCCAGAAAAATGTTGACGATTATTCTTAAGGAATGAACCGTCAGAGTTGTTGGACACCTTAGGTTAGTGGAACGTGCGCCCTAAGGTAACCTCCAAATTTTAAAGAAGATGGCTCTTCTCTATGGTGTGAGATGAGGGTTAGAGAAAAATGAAACATAACACAAAACTAACAGAAGCGATGTGCCGAAAAGAAGAAGTTAATCAAGAAGCCAACCGCTGAAATGGGGACTATTCATATGCTTCCACATTTTGCATAGTCCATGCCTTGTTACAAAAAGAGTGGGGTAGATTTAGCTTTCTCTTTCTAGAAATGCCTAAGTCTCATGCACGTTAGTAGTGCGGTGGACTAAAATGGAACCTACAACCCCCGTGAACAAGCCCACCACCAACCACCGGAAAGTATGTTGAGGCATGACTCCTTACTTATTGTAGTCTGTTCTCATATTCACATTGGTCTTGCTATAGACTGTGATCATAGTTGAGCATTACACTAGGTATTTAGTATTCTATTTTGTTGCAAATGCCATAGATGTTGTAGTTTGTGCACGTCGTGAATGCAAATAAAAAGGACTTGTGATTGTTGCATTTGTATAATATTTTTGCTAGATTGTATTGTATATTCCTAAGTATATTAAAAAAACTATTTGTTTTGTTATCTAAAATAGATCCTCATGTATTCTTGGTTGGTAAAGGCTTGATTGCTCTTTAAATGTAGGTCACGACTTAACATACGTCCTTCACTCGAGGTATAAAACTCGTATTCATAAGGAATTCGGGGAAGAAAAAAGAAGATGAAGGGATCTCGAGGTATGAGATATTTTTGTGGATTGATGATCTAATAAAATATAAACTTTGTAATGCCCCGATATTTTCCCTTAACCGATGAAGTTTGGATTCCACTTCACACTGTCGTCGATACAAGAGCATACTCTTCCGCTTGCTCGAGGCATTTGGGGAGGTATCGATCCCAGTCGTAATATCTTATACGAAGCTCGAACACCTCACGGACACCAATTTCGCCCTGGTTGCATCTTATGCTTCTAAATTATAAATTACGAGCTACTTGTATCCTAAATTGTGGAAAATTGTTATAATAGAAGAAAAATCAAATTTTAGCATCAACATCTAATAATATTAATAATAAACGATACAAATACCCTTAATTGAAAGTTTAAGCCAATTTTCCGACGTCGACCTCAACTTATGGTTATTTATCTCTCCTATTGGTTTTGGTTGAACAATAATAATATCATATTATCAACACCCTGTATATATATAATATATTTAAACTTATATATAATAAGATATCATTTTTAAAACAAACACAATAATAATAATAATAAATAGATTAATAATTTTTTTAAATAAGATAGATCAGCTAATAAAATATCATTCAAATTGACCAAATAAAATAAATATATAAAAATAAATAAATTCCTAAACAAAAATTGACAAAGTAGAAGAATTAAAATATAAATAAAAGTAAATGTGTTGGTTGGAAAGTAAATGTGTTTGGTGGAGGTGTGTAGAAGGTGTTGGGTATGAGCGCCCTGAAGGAACTTCAAACCTGTCATTTTCCTTGCACAATAATACATGTACTTTATTTTCTTTCCAGAGGCGTCAACCAAATTGAAACCCACGCTAACGTTATAAATATAGCAGTAATTGGATAGTTGCAGCAAGGGTATAACGCGGCAAGGTGAGGGGGCGGTGTGGGACGGAGATCTTACTGTAGCTGTCCTAAAATCAATCTCTTTTTGGGTTAAAACAACCCGACGCATGGAGATAAATCTGTATACAAATTGACTTATCTGGATCCGTACCTGTGCTGAAGCGGATTCAATGGTCTTTGGGAAAGGAAACTACAGATTGCCTCTGTATTGTTTGTTATATGCAAAAGAAGATAAAAAACGAAAAAAAAAGATTGGAGATTGGGGGTGGGGAGGGCGTAATTTCTGGTTGTATTGATTTGTTCTCATTCTATTTCCGATCTGTGCTATGTGCAATGTAACCTTGCTACATTATTCTTATGGTAGACAATATCTACCACTTCGCTTTAATGCTCTTTATCTTTTATTTCGAGTAGTTGTTGTATTGATTAAGACAATGAAAGTTACTCTCCTACTATCCTACATATGTCTATGCAAGATTTCTCTCTTTCCCCATCCCATGCACCAAATGGGAGCTTCATGCGAGTGGAATCTTTCATAAGGAAGTTAGTTTGAATAATAAGGATTGTTTCCATGTTCCTAGTGTAATTATGCAAAGGAAATGCCAGGTTCGTTCACATCTTTGTAGTCAGGGTCAGTTTAAGAAGGAGTTATACTTTTTTAAAATTCTATCAAACCTTCTAAGAAGAAATGAAACCCTCCTATTTAGGCAACAATATGTTAAAAGAGGCCACTTATTGAAATAAATGTGTGTGTGAAAAGTTGTAATTTCGAGGAAATGGGATCTACATATAGGTGGGTATGGGAAGAAGTAAGATGTATAAGAGGTTTCTTAACATTAAAAATACATAGGAGTGTATGGAGGCATTAAAAAGATTTGGAAAATTCAATAAAACGACCATTGCAAGTGCAAAGCAGAGATCCTAAATCTATGGCAGCATTTCCTTGTTGTGCCAAGAGAAGAGATTTAAAATTGATATGTACCGATCAAAACACAATGAAAAGTGGGATTCTCAGTTGTAGTAATGGTCCATACCTTGGTAGAAATGTTTGTAAAGGGGATAAATGAAAATTGGTGAATTTACAAATGCACGGGAATTATTCGACAAAATGTTAAAAGAGAGTTAGAGCCTTGTGGTATGCGGGTGAACCCGCTGGAGCACCTCTTGAACTACAAACACTAGAATTTTTGGAATGGTCTCCCTTACCTTCATCTTTTATAATTTTCATATCTTTGGTTCTTCATTTGCAATATAATAGAAATATTAAACCCTTAGATAATTATACATTTGAATATTTTAACCAAAATTTCAGTGCAAAATAATAAAACTCCACCTTGTGATTTACGTAACCGATTTACACTTTGACCATCAACCATGGTTTCTACCACAACCTTATACGTTGTTAACCAAAAATATCATAATTAGGTGCTCATGTTCTTTGGTATTGGTAAGATTTTAGATGATTCATCAACTAAAACAACCATTTTGTCTACCTCGCAAGGTTAAAACATGTAATATTCGGATTCTCGCAAGACAACCTTCTAAAAACCGAAAAAAAGATGTTAAGTTTTTTCTGTGTCCCTTGTTGTGTGGGGAGTCACATCAAGATTTAGAGTGACCCCGATTGACTATTTTTGCTTTCTTCTCTACCCCTCTAGGAGCCCTATCACCCCATTTTGTAGTTTTAGGGGTTCATAAAAGTGAAAAGTTGGTTTTCGTTTTGGCTCAAGGCATGTTAGAGCCACTGAGCAAAGGAACACTTTTCCGCCCTCATAAACCTCTAGTATTTCTAGTAGGAAATTTTGTGTAACCTTAATTTTTGAAAATAAATAAATTTCTAGCTAGTTTGGAAAAAGGGTTTTGTATCCCTCTAGTTGTTGTTTGACTGGGTTAAAACTGGACCAACTATGACCGGGGCTCTGAAAACCAGCTTGCCGTTTGTAACCCGGTTTCTAGTTCTCGGTCCGTCGACTTCGGTGAATCCCCATATATATGAGATCATGTAGAAATTTTCCCCTTGAGTGTTCATCCATTGGAAGTCAGTTTTTAGACATGGTTTCTTATCCCTTGAGCTAAAATTGGTTTCTTTAACCACTAGCCCAATTACAATTAAAGGCTCCAGAGAACTAGCTATCATTCTTAAACCGTTCTCCAGTTTTGAATTTAATCAGTTCTTGTGAATTCTTGGTATATAGGAGGACATGTAGGAATTTCCCGTTGTGCATATGCCCACGGGGAGACAATTTTTGAACACGGTTTCTTAACCTCGAACCAAAATTGGACATTTTGTAACTAGTAGGACAATGTTAAAAGGAGACCGCAAGACCCCGAGATAAAGTTAGCAAAAAGTCATGAAAACTTCTTGAAGCTTATAAATAATTGTATGAAAGTCTAGCTTATGTCTTATTGTGTGAAATTTGAATTTTGGAATAATAGTGTTTTCTCTCCTCTCTTTCTTCTCTATTTCTCTCTCCCCGTATTTAAAAAAGTGCAATGAAATGATTATATATATCTAACCCTCTCTGGTTACGTGTGAATTATTTTGATTATGCAAATGAAAAAATAATAATGTTAATTATGATAGATTTAGGTGGATGTCATGCCAACATTTTGTTGACCATGCGGTGGTTGCAAGTACCGAGACTTGGAGGAAGTGAAGTGTCACTAGAAATATCATTTTGTCATGCTATTTGAAATAATGAAATTATAGAGGCTAAAACAACATTTTATGATATATTAAAAGGTTTATTATTGAAATTTTGTAATATGTATGAGTTGCTAGTGTTTAGGGGTGTTTTGGGAAATGTGCATCTAACCTTGGGTGTCATTCTGATTTAGAATTATGTATTGTAAAATTTGGGTATACATGTTAATTGAAATTGAAATTTGACATTTTATAGTGCATTTTCAACATGAAATTGATGATGAAATCTCTGGTGTGTTGTGTTATTTAACTTGAAAATGTAGAAAATAAATCTAAACAAAACAGTCAACCCTAGTATAAAACTTGTGCATAACTACCCTTCTTGTGTGATCCTTTTTAACATAGAAAACTAAAACCTTAGGATGAGCTTGAATCATTACACTCGATGACACCTTCTAGCTTAAGGAAATAAGAGCACAAGTTTGAGTTTATATACGTAGATGGTATACTTAACAACATTTTAATTTATGTTTAGTTATAAAAATGTAACCATGAGATGAGGTGCTTTAGGAAAGAGAAATTCGATCTTCGTGTAATGTGTTTAAACCATCTAGTGGTGAGAAACAAAATCCACATCATGTAAAATTAAATGTGAATATTAACCTTTTAAAATATGGACTACTCCCTCTTGTTCTCCCACTTGTCCCATTGTGAAATGAATGTATGATGTGAAACCAGGTAATCATGTTCTTGAGGCAATTCCCTAGGACGAGAGCTAGTAGTCTCATGAGCATGCAAATGTTCCTTATTAACAAATGGGTTACACAACTAATTTCAAAACGCTATTTAAATCAAATTAAGTGAAATTATTTTAAGATGAATGTAAATGATTCAAGTGGATCATATGTGTACTTACCTACACATTAGAATATTGAGTGTGAACCCCTTGAACCAGCTTAAACCAGAGTGTCGACTTGACAAGAAGTATCGAATTTACTTGGAAGTTATACGATGATTTATGGAGATAAGGGTGTTTAATCAATCTAGTTGTGACATTAGTAAGGTTTGTAAAATTATAATCGAATGTCTCCTTGCAACACACATCTAATACTTAATTTCCAAGGAATACAAACCCGATTGAGTATGAAATCATACCCTTAGGATCTTGATGACTAAGTATTTAAGTGAAGTAGTTAGAATATACGGTTAGTTGTAATAACTCAAAAACAAAATAGAGTAACCCTAGTAATTAAATGCTAATATGAAAAGGACACGTAATCTATTTACTCTTGAACTAATAAACTTCCTTTGTTTCTAGTGAACCTCCCTTTTTAACTGAGATAAATTACAAAACCAAACAACCGCACAACTTAGAAAGAAAATCCTTAGAACAAACACTAGTAGCCTCATGTATGTACATATGTTCCTATCAAAAATCAGGCTACATCTTTTTATTGTGATAAGAGAAAAGAGAAAAGTCAGATGGAACCATTACAAGTAAAATGTTAAGCAAGAAAAAGCTAATGTAATCTAAGTATAAAGAAGAATGAATGATTTCATGATAAGTGATTTTCAAGTAATCAAGGTCAATAATGAAATATGATTTTGATAAATATGTACACCAAGAAATGTTTGTGTTATGGATGGTGTCTATACAGGAGTTTATACTGTAGTTGAATTATTATGTTGTGCCTTGTTGTTTGGGGAAAAAGTGGCCTTGATGTGCATCACGTGTTTTCATGTTATCTATGTGGGTTAATGTTTGTGTAAAAACATATCACGTGTTATGCATTGTCCTAAGTGATCTCATGTAGTGTCATGTATACTTTGCGAATGTAGGTCAAAAACAATTATTTTAGTGTTTTTACTATTATATTTGTGTGACAAATATGTGGGCGTTATATTTAGTATCATAGCGAAGGTTCATGCTCTAGAACCTTTGGGACAGATTGGAGTTGTGATCATTGTGCATGGTGGTTGTGGATTTGGGAAGAGTAATGTGATAGATGTTTATGTGACCAACGTTGTACTTGTGACATTATGAACACACATGTTGTGCATGCTACTTAGTGCTTATTTTTATCATGTTGATGTGCTTGTGATCGAGTATACGCTCTCCTTTTAAGGATTCAATGAGGATTTCATGTGTCATGTGTCACCTTGTTATGTGCGAAAAGGATGTTATTGTGGATTGCGGAGTGTTGGAGTGTATTTTATTCTATGATATGTATGTTTTTGATGTGTTGTATGACAAAATTGATGTATAGTGAATTGGATTGTATCGTGATGTTGCCACCTTGTGTTGTGATGAATCGTGCATGTCACCATATTATATTGCAATTGACGTATGTCGTAATGTTATTCACCGTGTTGGTATTATGGATAATTCGTGTAATATGTGATGGTTCATGTCGTGAATTATGGGCATATGGTGATGGTATGACTCTTATTGTACAATACTTGCACTTTGGGTGCATTATCCTGAAACGTGTTGTTTTATTACCCATGAAAGTAATGATTGTGTTATACCCTATATATACACCATGTGTAAGATGTTATAGTTAATGTGTGTGAATCATCATTGTGTTAGTAATGTAGTTATGTGTTATGTTGTGAACCTTACACTAACCAATCCTAAGGGAAAAATCGGTAAAAAGTGTATGTTTGGAGAGAGGAAATGATTACCATTGACCAGACACTAGAGTAAAGTATGAGATATGGAGTGGAGTCTTACATAGACCTAAAATCCACTTCTATTAATTCGGTATATATGGAACATTACCTAATGGGCGTCATATATATTGTGTTTCGCGAACACCTTAGGCTCAGTAGATGGATGGCGAGATGTACCTTTCTCTATCCCTATATGGTTTTCTTATAGATGACCTATGTGTACCTTTGCATTGGTGTACCGTTGACCACCACTCATGTCCAGCGTATGAGATAGGTAGTGGATTCTTACATATAGTAAAAACCCACTCCCGTTCATTTCGTATGCATGGTACTTGCCCAATAGGTACAATGTATATTGTGTATCGCGAACACCTTAGGCTCAGTAGATGGTGACCTGTACCCTTCCCTCTCATACTATGTTAAGCCTTATGGGAGTATGGATGATTATTAATTCGAGAGATTATGGTTGTTATTATTTATATTTTGAGATGTACACTTAATGCCAGACAAGATCCAAGGTATTTGTGATGTTGCTTTTGTTATATATTTTTGCGAGATGAGGGTCGATATCCGAAGTGCTTGCGACTCGATGAGTACCCCTTTGGAGGTAGTATAAGGACACAATGATTGCGACGTGAAATATATATATATATATATATATATATATATATATATATATATATATATATATATATATATATATATATATATATATATATAGTTTATTCATAACTTTGAATTTTCTTTTCTCTTCCTTTTTAGAACCAGCAAATGATTCTATTTAACTTTTGGTTGAGTTATAGTTACAATTTTGGGAATTTTATTTGGTTGTACTAACATGATGTTTTTCACACTAACTGATGCTAATTATCCATTTATTTTACTTGATTGAAAGTTGAATTTAAGTTAAAATTCTTCCTTGAGTTTCAAACTATTTTCTCATTTGGCCCAAAGTGATTAAATTTGATGCCACTTGGAAATTTTGTTTATTATTTTGGCATGTTGGTTCTAATGTTGTTATGTGTTGTAATAGGGACATGTATCCACCAAGGATTTGTGGTACTTATGGGCACGCTTCATTGTATGGGGTATGCACTAAGGAGTTACAGATAACTAGTGGTTTGTTGAACCACGAGTTATTATGTCACTCTAGTTAGATGTGTTTAGACTCTATGTGCCTAGGGCCATAGGGTGACCAACCTCTTTGGTGGAGCTAAAAGGAAAATTTATCTTTATTTTATTTCTTGGGAGGTATATGGAGTTGTTTTGTGATGCTTGGGAGGTATATGTAGTTGTTTTGTGATGCTTTGGGAGGTATATGGAGTTGTTTTGTGATGATTTGGGAGATATATGGAGTTGTTCTGTGATGCTTGGGAGGTATATGGAGTTTTTATGCTTTGAAGGTATATGAAGTTGTTTTGTAATTCTTTGGGAGGTATATGGAGTTTTTTTGGATACTTATGGATATTGGGAAGTATATGGAGTTGTGTTTATGATTCATGAGTACTCATGTGAGTCTAGTTATGTCTTGTGTTGTTGAGGCTTGATGCTCCTCATTGTTGGTTTGATGTTGATCCCATTTCGAATCGATGTATTTTTAGTTATGGTTTTGAGTTGCGTGAAACCTTTGTATGTGCATTTTTGGAATTCCATGTTGTTATAGTATGCTTATGTTATGAGTACTATTTTGTTAGGCATATGTGTGTGAAAAATACTATGTTATGTGGACCGTGTATGTTCCTTTCCATGGTTTGGTTGAGTTCTTGTGATGTGATACAATTGCGTAGGTATGTAGTTATATGTCTTGTGAACTATTAGTGTTGTGTTCGAGCCTGGTGTGGTATCGTGATATCAATTTTTGTTGGGCACCCACAAAAATAAATAAACTGAAATCTTAAACAATGAAATATTAAGAGATTGAGATTAATAAATATTGTTAAGGGAAAAGAGTAAATAGGTAATAATGTAAACTGAAATTACCAATCTTCATAGAACATTAAAAGTTTAAGAAATTGTTAAACTTTCTTGACTTCCCTGTGGTCGTGTTCTAATGACAGAGATCTTATCCCTAGATGGAACTTGTCATCATTAGCTTTTGTCAATTTCTTATCATTTTTATACCCTTGGCATTATGTCGCATCAAGGATGATGCTTTTATAAGGGGAGGAGAATGTAATGTCCCACTACGTTCCCTTAACCGGTGAAGTTTGGATTCCACCTTCACACTTGGTTGTCGATACAAGAGCATATCCCGTCGGTCTCTCGGGAGTTCGGGGAGGTATCAAATCCCAGTCGTAATCTCTTATGTGAAGCTCGAACACCTTGCTTTAGACACTAATTTCTTCCCCGGTTTCATCTTATGCTTCCAAATTTTAAATTACGTGTTACTTGTATCCTAAAATTTGGAAAATTGTTATAATAGAAGAAAAATCAAAATTTAGCATTATAATCTAATATTAATAATAAACGATACAAATACCCTTAATTGAGGGTTTAAGCCGATTGACGGACATCATCCTCGACTTATGGTTATTTATCTCTCCTATTCATTTTGGTTGACAATAATAATATCATTATTATCAACACCCTTGTACTTGAATATATATATATATATATATATATATATATATATATATATATAATATTTTAAATTATATAAAATAAGACATCGTTTTAAAACAAACACAATAATAATAATAAATAGATTAATAAACAAATTTAAACAAGATAGATCAACTAATAAAATATCATTGATATTGACCAAATAAAATAAATAGATGAATACATAAATAAATAGATTAAGAAATAAATCAATAAATAAATTCCTAAACATAAATTGACAAAGTAGAAGAATTAAAATATAAATAAAAGTAAATGTGTTGGTTGGAAAGTAAATTTGTTTGGTCAAGCATTTAGAAGGTGTTTTGATATGGTATGGGCGCCCTAAAGGACCTTTAGACTGTCATTTTCCTTGCACAATAATAGATGCACTTTATTTTCTTACCAAAGGCGTCAACCAAGTTGAAAACCACATTAACGTTGTAAATATAGTAGTAATCGGATAGTTACGATAAGGGAAAAATGTGGCGGGGAGGGGGCGGTGTGGAATGGAGATATCACAATAGCCATCCTAAAATCAGTTTCTTTTTGGGTTAAAGGAGCCCGACACATGGAGATAAATATGTATCTTAATATCTCCTCATATTACTAAATACAAATTGACTTATCTCGTATTTGTATCCGTGCTTTGAAGAGGGTTCAATGGTTTCTTGGAAAGGAAACTAAACCTACCTCTGTATTGTTTGTTATATGCAAAAGAAGATAAAAAAGAAGATTGAAGATTAGGAGGTGCTTCTTGGGGGGCATAATTTCTAGTTGTATTGATTTTTTCTCATTCTATTTCTTATCTTTGCTATGTGCATAGTAACCTTGTTATACCATTCTTGTGGTAGAAAACGACCACCACTTCACTTTTATGCTATTTATCTTTTATTGTGATTAGTTATTGTATTGATTAAGTCAATGAAAGTGCCTTGACTACTATCCCACCTATGTATATGAAAGATTTGTCTTTTCACCATCCCCGCACCAAATGGGAGCTTCATGCAATGCAAACTCTTCTGGAATGAAGTTAGTTTGCACAATAATGCTCGTTTCCATGTTCCTAGTGTAATTATGCAAAGGAAATGCCAAGGTTGTTCACATCTTTGTAGTGAGGGTCAGTTTAAGAAGGAGTTATACTTTGTTTTAATTCCTGCAACATAGATGATCAAACCTTCTAAGAAGAAATGAAACCCTTCTATTTAGGCAATAATCGGTTAAAAGAGGCCACTTATTGAAATAAATGTGTGTGGGAAAAGTTGTAATTTATGATGAAATAGGATCCACAAATAGGTGGGAATGGGAAGAAGTAAACTACATCGAGGTTTCATAACCTTAAAAATATAAAGGAGTTTATGGAGGTGTTAAAAAGTTTTGGGAACTTCAAGAAAATGATTGTGGTAAGTGCAAAATAGAGATCCTAAATCTATGGAAATTTCCACATTGTGCCAAGAGAAGAGCTTTGGAATGGATATGTACGAGATCAAAACACAATGGAAAGTGGGATTATCGGTTTTAGTAATTGTTGTAGCCTAGAATTTGCAAGATAACACCCTAGTCACGCTGGCACATCACTTAGCCTAGACTGAGTGCTCACCCAAAGCATGCAAAGGTACCAGGTCCCTCTTTAGGGTTGTTATAACAGGATGTTAACATGATGAAGATAGAAACATATAGATTCATAACTAATCCATCATTCTATAGTGCAAGCCACCCACAAATTTATGAAAGAACAAGCTTAAACAATAATCATCATTGAATTAATAACATGCACTACTCAATTACATAGAATGACACTTATATTCAGCCAACATCCTCCATCTACTAATAAATATAAAAGCTTCTTACAATACTGATCAATTTATATCAAGGCGCGTATGGATCTGATACACACATTCATACGTCTAGAATCATACATACACCACTCTCTATGATCTCTCTATCTCTATTTCTACTATGCACTTAACATCATATATATAGGGTGGGGACTTTCCCTTCATTGCTTAACTATTCTAGAAATAGGTCACATCTATTAATAACCACACGTCATTTACAATTATAGCCACACATGCAAGTGCACTATCTATAGTCCTCTTGCAGTTTAATTGAAGTGTCAATTTCTATTCTTAGCTTGTCTCCATGCATAGATGCTTTGAACCACTTCTCCAAATATAGACAATGCATGGTGCACACATCTCTACATTGTTGATGTGTTCCACACGCCATCTTCTAAAAATAGGTCTCTATGCCCAAAATCAGCTAAGTCCTAAAATTTGAACTTTCCTTCCACGCGCGGGTCCCTCCTGTCCTTCCGCACTTTTGTTCTTGGCCTTCTATCCCATGCGGACTCCTTGTGTGATTTTAGACAAGTATTCTTTGATCAACATTACCCCACACTAATCTCATTGTCGTCCCGACAATGGTCATCTCCAAAATTTGAAGGAAAGAATAAGAATGAATAATGTGGAAAAATAAAGAATGTATATGAAGTTATTTAAAAAACCCCATCAATATCAGTTTGTAGCATCAACTCTGATATTCCTCTTTTATTGTTGCCTCCAAATCTTGCCATTCAGTGAGTGCCTGCCCTAATTTTTCTGGAATGTCCACAATAATAGATTCCAACTCATCCCACAGTAATTTCTCCTTTCTCATTTTGCAAAACCAACACAACACTGGACATGGCTGTCATCCTCCCTTCCAAAAAGGTCCATCTTCTACACAATAAGCTTTCCAAGCTCTTCCAGGCCCGTCTTGTATGGCTCTTGTGCTTTTTGCAGGGCCTCGCACTTCTGTTTTACCATTGAAAACCATTCTATGCATGGCCCAATGTCTCATATTTCATGGCTTTCTAGACTTCATTTTTCTCTTCCAAGGTCTTAATGTTGATGAGCACCTCTAGAGCTGTGCATATATTCAAAGCTTGGTCTGCTTTTTTCAACACTTCTTGTAATACCTGCAACAACCCTTCATAGGATGCAATTTTTCTCATCACCGATGCTTTCTCCCATTCAACATCCTTCTCTGATCATTCTGGTGCTTGCATACGTAGAGTTTCATCTTCGAGCACCAAGTCCACCAACTTTCCCACATAGTGTATCACTGAAGGAAATGTCTGTGGTACCTTGGGTTCTAAGTGTGGCCTTGCTTTGATTACAGTGTCCCCAATCTCCTTTGTAATGCTTATGAATACTTCATTCTTATTCTGTGCAAAATCCTTCTCCTATGTCAAGCACGCTATCTCTTCATTCTTTGTCTTCACCTCTTCGCGCAACACTCTGATCATGGCAGATTTGTCCATGTGTCTTCTAGCCACCTCCGCATGAAAAAAATTTTACTAGTGCATTGCTGACCTGCTCATCTGACATGACAATAGGCTTTACGGTCATGTGTCTAGCCTAGAGTACCTTCTTCAATCACCTCGAAACACATGACTCTTCACACACATCAAATTCAGGCTCATCCATGTGGTGTGCATCGACCATGATAGTTGCTTTCTAGTTTGCATGGTCGCCATATCCTCGTCCATCAACTCCTAGCCAAATAGATCCTTCTTCGCTATTGTGCTCTCGGAAGTGGGCACGGAAAATCTTTCCTACATCCTCTGCATACCCCATGGCTGGTGGAATGTTCTCCTACTTGTCCTCCTAGACTTTTGCTATTTAGGAACTCTAGCCCCCAAATTTGGGACTTGCGTCTTCATGTCCTGAATATCTTCTGCAGCTATTTCCTCTGGTCCTTTCTCTTCTTATTCCTTCTCCTTTGATGCCTCACCCTATTCTTCTATGTTTTCTGGAGGTGTAGGAGAGTTAGGTTCACTCTCCTATGAATCTTCCGCCTCCTCATTCAACTTCAGCTTCCTCCTTCTCTCATGCGGTCACTTCCTTTTGTGGGGAGAGTCGGGGTGATTTACGCACAGTGGTTGGGGTAGCACCTTGGGTCCTTGTTCTCTTGAATAAGTTTTTGAACATGTGCTCCCCTTGGACTGCATTCAAGTCCTCTTCATCCCCTTCTTGTGGTTGAGGTGGTGTAACAACGCACTCAACTTCACTCTGACTTGTAGGATGTCTCCTACCCCTATGTTCCAAACCACCACTATCTTCACGCTCTTCCTCCTCATCCTGCACTTTGACTTGCTCTATGGGCTTGGTGCTAGGATATTATCCATTGTATGCTTCCCCTTTGGTGGTGCGGGAAGCGTGAACTCACCTTCCACATATTTGTTATTCTCCATCTTTGGCTTCAACTGGAGATACACTAATGTTGCCCCCACATCTGCTACAACCAAACTTATTGGCTTGATATTCAAAACCTTTGAAATGATTCTCTCTGTATAGGTGCTTCTTCCAGGATACACATACTTCTTCCTCAAGGTATGGTAATCACAATCAACCTTATTTGCATTGAAGATCAGTCTTTGTGTGTTTGTAAATCTATGCATAGATTCTTAAAAATACCTTCGGTGAATACATAAGGTAACTTGCACCAAGGGCTCTTGGTTCCATCTTTCATTGGAAAATGCGCGATGTAGAAATGCTGGTACAAAGAAAACTGAACCTCTTTTCCTACCACTACTAGTATGTCCTTTGGATTGCGCCATTCTTCCCCAAATGCCATACAGAGCCTGTCATACCACTTCTCCACCCTTTGTTTTACTTCATCTATCATGGCCCCCTTGCATAAGTACTTGCTAAATCTTTTAGCTGGGGACTTGTTCTCCATGGGGTATTCCCATATTTTCTCCTTTGGTCCATCTGGTACTCCAATTTCCATGAAGACCAATGATAGTAAGACAACCCCAAAGCTGATCTTTCCCCCTGTGCATGCTTCTTCGACTATCTTCTTTGCAATATAGCCTGCAATGTTGTAGATCGTCCCTTCCAACATCTTTCGTGCCACATGTAGCCACATAGTGTTTACCTATGACCACCACTCCTGATCATTTAACTTGGTGACAAGGTGTGCCGCAACTTGTATAATTGGACAGTTCTTCAACTTATCTATGTCCATTCCATGCGGACCCTTCAGGTATCCCAAATCCTATTTGGTCTTGTAAGATTGTGGCTTTATCTGCAAGATCACCTCTTATGTCTTCCCCTGTGGCCTTCAGACCTATCACTGATGAGACAAGTGTAAAAAATTCTAACTCTATGTCCTGCAAAGTAGAAGAAGTCTTCGTGTACCCTGCTCATGAGCCACTGGTACAAGGGCTCATACTTCCTAAAATATGGCAGCTCATATAACTGATATACCCCAATTCTTTTTAAAAAAATTTTTCACCCGCATCATCATATACTGGCATGTCATCTTCCTGTGTTTGTTTGTTCTAGCCATAAGAAAGGAATCAAGCTCCTTCTTGTTTTCCGACGTCCTTTGATTATATTCACTCACTTTTCTTTTTCTAATGGGTGAATCCCATTCTTGGTCCGACAATGACTCCTTTGGGTATTGCATCTCCGAGAAATGACTTTCGGGTGCCATTTCTTCTTCCTCAATGACTACCTTCTTCTTTCCTTTTTTTTTGTATAGATGCCTTCTTTGGTGCCATTTCTACCTTGCAAATGTTTCTTCTTCAACCTTGCAACTCGTGAATCAAACCCTAGCTCGATTCAATTATGCCCTAGGTGGAAACTGTAACCTAACTCTTATCTATCTCCTTGCTTCACTCAAACCCTTCACTACTGGGGACACAAGCTTCTTATAGCACATGATTTGGTTGTCACTCTTGGTTTCACACCCTTCGCACCTTAACTCGATCACTCGGCTCTTCGCACTTGGATCTTCTCGTGAATACTCTTAGTTGCAATGGTAAAAATGAATCCACATCCCTTCCTTATATAATTTTTTCAAATTTTGATGCATTTATTACTCCTCACCTACCAAATATCCCTTTATTTATTGAGAAAATCTATTTTTTCACGTGGTACAACTTCACACCTAACTATAACCTTCTAGCACGCCTTCCTACCCTTTGGTTACATACTTCTCTTCGAAGCGCGCGCTCCTGCACCTGAGTACCTCATCACTGCACCTTCTCTGGGTAGCTAACATGGCCTTCACTTACCTCGTTATCATACTATTCTTTCATTCATCTCCATCCTTGGTCATCTTTGAGAAACAATCTTCTTTTGACTTAAAGCACACCCGTAGCAGCTTATTCCTTTCACCTTTCAAATCCCATAGTCTTTTTCTTGGATAACGAAAACCACCCCACACTAAAAGTATGTGCATTCCTCTGCGCATAAACATTATTCATACAATAATTAGCTTCATGCGTGCAAGCGCACTTATTACACAAACAACAACTAAATTGACAAAGCATAGCGACAATAAAAGAAACACATTTAAGGAAATACAGAATTGAAATCCTAAACTAAATGGCAATACTTCCTTATTACAAACACCAAGAAGACTTATTTATAGTAGGGCTTCAGCCTACTCCCATTAAACTAACTAGGTAGCCATGTTTCATCAAGTGCTACTAAGCGCATGCACTTTGATTCAAGTATAGAAGTGATAACATATGGCCCCAACCAATGTACTTTGAGCTTTCCTGGATGGTGCAAGAACTTTGAGTCATAAATAAGTACCATTTGTCTAATCTCAAACTTCTTATCCCTTATGTTTTTGTCATGCCATGCCTTCTTCCTGGCCTTTTCCTACTTCTGACTCCATCATGCTATGGCTCGGCGCTCATCCAGCTGAATCATATTTGCAATACGTTCTTCTAAAGCCTGTTCATCAGCTAGACCTCCAGCGCGCAATGCGCAAAGAAGGTAACATAAATTCTATAGGAAGAAATGCTTCTATGCATGCCAAACACCAACTGAAATGGTGTGGCCTTGTTAAATCTCTTGTAAGTTGTTCTATATGCCTAAAGCACAACTGAAACTTTTCATCCCAATCCTTTCTTCCAACATCACATATTTTTGTCAAAGTCTGGCCCAAAATTTTGTTGAAAGCCTCAGCAGTTCCATTTTCCTGAGGATGGTAAGGTGTAGTTTTATGGTGTGCAACCATAAACTCATCTAATAAGATCCTGATTGTCTCATTCAAAAAGTGTGTACCTCTATCACTTGTCAAGCTTAAAGGACATCCATATCATGTAAGAACATTCTCCCATAGAAACCTAGCCATTGTAGCTGTCCATACAGTCTTTCATAGGTGTTACTTCTACCCACCGTGTGAGATAATATGTGCAAGTAATGATATAGCACGATCTAGTCCTACACGTGGGCTGGCGAAATAGGTCCTACAAAGTCAATGGCCCATTTCTCAAATAGTTCGGCACTAGTAATCGGTCTCAAAGGCATCTCATCTCTTTGCCCTAGTTTTCCTAGGCGCTGACAATGATCACATGCCTTACAATAATCTTTACAGTCTTTATACAGTGTCTCCCACCATAATCCAACAATTAAGATCTTCTAGGTAGTCGCATCACCTGCATAATGGCCTCCTGCAATACCACCATGAGATTCTTCCATGATATCCTTGTGCTCATGCTCTAACACACAACGGCGTAATACTTCATCTCTACCTAGCTTGTACAGGTCACCACTGATTAACATAAATGGTGTTGCGTGTATAGCAAGATGCTTCTTTTCTAATGCTTTCATTCCTTCTAGTGCCATACCTGTTCATAGAAAGACAACAATGTCTTCTAATTCCATGGGCACGCATTGTAACCTATATAATTGTGCATCCGGCATTGTTTCTTCAATTGTCTATGCATCCTCTCCTGAATCGATTCTAGATAAATGATCTGGTCCATAATTACTTTTCCCTAGCTTCACTACAACTATGAAGTCAAACTCTTGAAATAAGAGCACCCATTTACATATGCACCCTTGTAAGACGGGCTTGTTTACCAAGTACTTCAATGCCATATGATCTGTATAAAACACAAAGGGTGTTGCTAACAAGTATTGTCAAAACTTGTACAATGCATAGATCATTGACAAAGCTTCGCACTCTGTAGTTATATAATTCCTTTCAGCAAGAGTCAACTTCCTACTAGAAAAATAGATTGGATGATCAATAATACCTTCACTAGGTTGAGCTAACACAATGCCAATGGCCATACCAAAAGTGTCCACATGCACATGAAATGGTCTATCCCATGAGGAAAGTGTAGAATGGGTGCATGGTAGTAAGTTTCTCTTTTAATACCTCAAACGCGCGTTGCTGTGGTTCTCCCAATAAAATGTACCTTTCCCCTTTAGTAATTCTTCCAAGGGTGCAACAATTTTGGCATACCCTTTTATGAATTTTCTATAATATCCTATATGACCTAAAAATCCGCACACCCCACTTTGACTGGTAGGTGCTTCCAAGCCTAAAATGACTACAACCTTGGCTGGATCAACTAGAAAACCTTCCTTGCAGATTATATGTCCTAACAGTATTCCAAATGGCGTAGAAAATATGCATTTCTTGATGTTCAAAGAGATACTCAATTGTCTGCATCATTCAAACATTAAGCACATATTGTCACAATGGTCTTTCACAAGCCCATATACTATCCAATCATCTAGATAAACTGTAATAAGTTGTGAATAAAATATTTGAATGCCTAAACAACTATGTGCAGAATACAAGTAGGCGCATTTTTTCAATCCAAAGGGCATCACAGTATAGGAAAAGCTACCCCATTCAGTAGTGAATGTTGTCTTTTCTTGATCCTCCTGAGCGATCTTAACATCATGATACCCATAAAATCCATCTATGAAAGAATATATTTCACACCCTACAACTCCTAGTATTTCCTCAGTGAATGGCATAGGGAAATGATCTGTGATGCATGTAGCATTCAGCTCCATGTAGTCCACACATATCCTAATATGTCCATCCTTCTTGATATTGATCACCATTGGGCTAACCCACTCTGACTCATCAAGGGGCTTGATAATTCCAGATTTCAGCATTTTATCAATTTCTTCTTTCACCTTTTCACGTAAATTAGGATTCATTCTGTAAGGTCTCTTCCTAACTAGTCATGCACCATCCTTAAGTTTGATCTTCATTTCCCCAATTGATTCATGCACGCCTTTCAATTCATGATATCCTTGAGGGAATAAGTCTTGATAATCCTAGAGTAACTCGATGATCTTTGCTACCTCCGAGTTTGACCAGTAGTCTCCAATTATGGCCTCCTTGGCTCAGCCTCCAAACCTATATTCACCTTCTTTATCTTCATGGGTTCATGGTAGGTGCACGCATCCTTTTCTACACTTTCCAAGACCTCACACACCCCATGTGAATGTTCAATATCTAGGTTCTCAACTTCCTCGTCATCCACGATGTAGACCATCTTTCCTTTCTCTTTCTCAAGGCAAGCAAGCACGCTTAAGTAGTTCGAGTCTATTTCTTCATCTTTTCAAAACATGCTCTGGACTTTGTCTCCTGAATAATTCCTGAATATGCTCTTCTGCTTTTGCACTATCTCCCATAGTTAAGTGCTTGACAAATTTTAATGCCTATGCTACAAGAGGTTTATTCAATAAGTAGTCAAATGTCTGGATCATACCTGCAGTCAAATCTTACCAGTTCCTAGTTTCTCTATGTAGTTCTGCATATACATACCAAGTGTGTGCACATCCTTGGAGTGTGGAATACAATCTATGCACCTAGAGTGAAGGTGGTAATGCTTCTTGTCCTGTTGTCTAGAGTCTCTCACACTTTGCTGAATGTGATGTTGAACAAGTTGATCACCATGATAAGTGCAGATTTGTGTAGGTGCATTGTTTCTTATAAACCTAGTGGTAGATAAAGCTATTCCAATCTCTTCCCAATTTATAAGATTATCTCTTTGGACTATCCACCATGCGTTGTTGTCCCGTGTAATGTGTATACTAACATATCCCTCCTTATAACTAGATTTTCCCATTGTGTTTCCATGGCCTTTAGAAAGGTAGGAAGATCTTCTGTCCCTGTATACCAAGATATTGTGCTTCCTATCCATCGAATTGAGTGAAATCTATTCTTGCACGTAATCACGCTTTTCACCTCATGCCCTACCAATTCATATGTACCATGAGCCCAATTGTCACAAGTAATACTCATAGTATCACTAATAGAATGGGAATCCTCCCACTGTAGGATGCCTTCCTTTGATGGCTCATTGACCTCCAGACTCGTTTAAGTCCTCCTCACTTAGAGGCTCAACATATGGCATAGAATTCCCATCTGTTAAGGGTATCACAACCCTTTCCTCCTTGTTTTCAAAATTGATATATCCCTTATTGAATCTCAAGTCAACATTATTTGCATAACACCAAGGGCATCCAAGCAAGGCTAGAAAATTGTCTACTTCTGCAAGTGCTAATACCTCAAAATCCCCAGTGAACTTGGCCCCTTGTATAGTTATAGATGCATCCTTCAATACTCCTATGGGAGTGGCCTTAGTCCGGTTTTCCATGAATAACACATTAGATGATGGCTGCAATGGAGGCCTCCCCATTTGTACCCATGCATCTAATGTCAACACATTTACTTCCACACATGTATCGATCAATATGTTTCTCAAAAGCCACCCATCCACAATAGCATTCAAAGTAATTTCTTTGTCATAGTTAATGCTATCGGGGGAATATTTGCATTCAGAATCTATCGTCATCCGGTCTCAAGACTTGCGCATGGAGTGTTCCCTTTTAACCAACTTCCTAATAGTGGAATAATGTTCTCCTAGCGCAACATCTTGCACACCTCTCACAGATCATCAATATCAGTTTGAACTATCTCCGAGGCTTTCTTCTACTCCTTTAGGTACTATATCTCACCCTAAAGATTCCTTAGCACTTCCATGGTATCTGGTAAACTTCCTTCTGATGAGCAGGATCTGGGTACCTCGCATGCAAAACCTCCTCCTTGGTGATCATAGGATTCTGGCGTAATGCCTCTCTCACGCACACATAGCTTCAACCCATGTAGTAATCTTTACTATCAATGCCTCATGTCCTTCTTTTATTTGGGGCATCCATTTGTCTTCTACCATGCGGATTCTAACCATCCCGACACCTTTGTTTTCTTGCTTATGCTGCTTACTCAGATGCTCATATAAGTTCGGGCACTCTTCATAGCTATGGTTCTTCCCATAGAAAGAACATGCATTATTCTGAGGACATTCACGCTATAGTGGTCAGGAGATCCACACGTATAACATGTTCCATGAGGGAATTCTCCTCTTCCTCCACCTCGGCCTCGTCCTCCATATCCACCACGATATCCATGTCCTCTTCCATGACCTCCTTCAAAATGCCCCTCATTCCTATGTCATAGCGCGTTTGATTATGATCTTGATCCTGGTGCTCATTCTTACCCTTAGAACTATTTGTTATACTTGTCATCGTATTCCAATGTCTATAGCATCCTGGATCTAACCAATCAACCAACAATCCTCAGTATCATGGGTCATGGACTTGCAAATCTTGCAAAAGCAAGATACATTCTTCCTTATTGCGCGTTGTAACAAAGGACAGTGACTCACATCATGGTTCAAATGACAAATCTCACAGTCCAGTAATAATGAACATATAGATCTGCGAGGGAAACTATCCTTGGTGTGACCTTCCACTTCACAATCTGTACACCAAATTCCTGAGCACATTTCATGGGCTAAATTTGCTAATAGTTTCTCTAACTGCTTAGCCATAGCTACGATCTGTGCCTCTAGGAATGGGCTAACGCCAATGTCAATGCTCCCAACTACCTCAGCATGCAAAGTTGCTTCCAGTGCTTTGTGTGGATCGTGTATGTCTTATGTGACAGTGCCCTCCTAAAAGGTGTAATCAATCCTCCAACAAACCATTGTGCATGTTGGCTAGCATGGATATCATATGACAACTTAGATAGAAGTGTCTTAAAATGAGCATCATACTCACGTACACTCTCAGTAGTGCCTTGCTTGATATCTTTGAGTGCACTTATACTCTTATGCTCAAACTTAGGGATATGGAACTCTTTTAAGAAAGCATCCCTTAGTGTTGCATAATCCACACAAGTTTGATCAAGGATCAAATTCTTATACTAGTATGTGTGCACCCCTATAATGTAGTGGCGAATTGGCTTTCCTTTTTCTCAACAAACTGTGATCCCTTTAGCACGCCACAAGATTTCACACATATGCACATGTTCGGTAACATCCTCTATACCTCTATACTCTAGGAGACGAAGAGACATCTCCATATAGATATTTTGTGGTTGTTGTGAACCTTGACCACCTGATCCAGAACCTCCTGGTTCCCTCTGCCTCCAGAACCACCAGATCCATTAGAACTAGAACCACCTATACCTCTGATCCGCCACTTGTAGTTGAATAGGGCTTTTAGGTATACTCCCTATGTTTCGACAATAGTACTATATAGAACCCCTACAGTCTGTGAAATAGTTCCACTTCCAAAGGTGAGTCCAGTATTCTGTGCGTTTACATTCTATGCGCAAATGATGCACCTAAGAATGCTCCTCTAAATGACATTGAGTCGTCTATCCTACCATTGATGTACTTGATCTCTAACTTAATCCTACTTTCCTACTTCCCAAGTTAGTTTTTGGTTACTTGTCATACTAGATACTGAAAAACCAAGCGCAAAGGCTAGGTCACCAGGTGGATTAAGATGCACACCTTTGGCCCAAGCAGTCTCTTTTGGTGCACTTCTATGTGAGGCCGAGAAGGGATCTCTATCATGCTTTCCAAGATGGGGAGTTCCTGCTGCTCTGGCTCCACGTCTTCTACGTGAGCCGTAAATCCTTCACGAGCTAGCTCTCTCCTCAACGCCATACTTTTTGCAACGAAACCTTGCTTCTCTATTTCCTCTCGCTTGCCTCATTATACTTAAGCCACCTTTCTTCTCTTTGCTTTTCTACCGCTAAGTCTGCCATCTTAATACTAAGCCTATTCCTACCTTCGCGTGTCTGTGAAGTTTAGATAGCCATCGGGCTTACTTTCACGGTTCAAAGTTACCATTAAGATCTTGATCGCCAGTGGAATACCATGCAAATATGTTCCTCTTGGATACCATAAAAACTGAAATTCAGCTACCTCTGGGCTAGAGTATGTCAATATTGAATATTCCAGAATATAACTATTTAGAACACCAAAACCACATATCCACCGCACGAGTCCAAATCAGATCAGCATCATAGAGGGCCTAAAATTCCTCCTATATCCAGATAAGTGCACGATACCTCCAATTCCGCTAAGATGCATAAGCAGTAAGCCACTCATATAGTTCTACTTTGGAAAGATAGCTAAAAAAATCTCATATAAATTGTCATATAGGTTCTGTTCTACCCAAGTGCGTGTGCCAAACTCGGATCCACTTTGAACCATCATGCATATTCTTCCTCTAGATCGTGTATCCATTCCTCAATACTTGCTAGAGTTAACTGGTATGTCTTCATCGTGAACCATCCTAAAACAAGCTGAAAAATAGGTCCCGAGAAACAAAACCAATGTTATAGCCTAGAATTTGTAAGATAACACCCTAGTCATGCTGACACATCACTCAACCTAGACTAAGCGCTCACCAGAAGCACGCAAAGGTACTAGGTCCCTCTTTAGGGTTGCTGTAATAGGATGTTAACATGATGAAGACATAAAACATATAGATTCATAACTAATCCATCATTCTACAGTGGAAGCCACCCACAAATTTATGAAAGAACAAACTTAAACAATAATCATCATTGAATTATTAACATGCACTACTTAATTACATAGAATGATACTTAGATTCAGCCAACATCCTCCATCTACTAATAAATATGGAAGCTTCTTACAGTCTTTGTCAATTTATATCAAGGCGTGTATGGATGTGATACACACATTCATACGTCTAGAATCATACATACACCGCTCTCTATGATCTCTCTATCTCTATTTCTACTATGCACTTAACATCATATATATAGGTGGGGACTTTCCCTTCACCACTTAACTATTCCAGAAATAGGTCGCATGCTATTGATAGCCACATGTCATTTACAATTATAGCCACACATGCAAGTGCATTATCTATATTCCTCTTGCTTTTAAGCAAGTGTCAATGTCTATTCTTAGCTTGTCCTCCATGCATAGATGATTTGAACTGCTTCTCCAAATATAGAATATGCATGGCGCACACATCTATGCATCGTTGATGTGTTCCACACGCCATCTTCTAAAAATATGTCTCTATGCCCAAAATTGGCTAAGTCCATAAATATGAACTTTCCTTCCACACACGGGTCCCTCTTTCCTTCCGCGCTTTTGTTCTTGGTCTTCTTTCCCATGCGGACTCCTTGTGTGATTTTAGACAAGTATTATTTGATCAACAATAATGGTCCATACATTGGTAGAAATGTTTGAAAAAGGGGATAAATGTAAATTAGAAAGTTTGTAAAGGCACGCATGAACTATTCGACGGAATGTTAAAAAGAGTTAGAGCCTTGTGGAATGTGGGTGAACCTCCCTGGAGCACCTCTTGCACTATGGATGCTAGTATTTTTAGGCATGGTCTTCATTACCTTCATATTTTATAATTTTCGTATATTTGGTTCTTCATTTGCAATATAATAGAAATATAAAACTTGTAGATAATTATACATTTCAATATACTAACCAAATTTGTAGATGCAAAAACAATAAAATTCCACTTTGTGATTTAGGTAATCGATTTACGCTTTGACCATCAACCGTGGTTTCATGCGTGACCTTATACGTTGCTAACCTAAGGTATTTTACATTTTAGTAATCTAGTCATTTCGTGTTTTTCTTTTTTGATTCTAACCTTGATGTTCAAGTTTCAAGCTCTCGAGATGTAGCATAGAAGAAAATCCAAAAAAACTTGGTTTTTAGTTGTTTTTACTACATTTTGACGACTCCAAAATGCCTTGCGCTCATGTTTTACATTTTTGCGTTAGCTACATGTGCGTGTGCTAAAGTAATTTGAGAATTTGTTTGGTATCAATGTGTGAGCAAACGTGCTCATCAATGTGCCAACATCACAAATAAATTTTTCTTGCACGGACCTATGTTGTATTGCACGCGTTTACATTTCATTGTATGCATTTACGTTCCTATACATGTGCTAGTGTTATCTATTAACACTAGCACATTTAAAATGCCCATTCTAGCATGTTATGATTGTTTTTAATTTTTCTAGCAATTTCATTTTCTTCTAACGTTTGTTTTAGGTTTGTTTCTAACTCATTTTTTAAAGGATTTTTGTAGCTAATTACTTTAAGTGCTCATTTTTTATTATCTTCCATTTTTTCTAATCATAACAACCTTAGGCATAGGCTCTTCTCTCGTACTTTTATAAGTGATCTTGAGAATCAGAAACATGAGTTTGTTTTTCATTGTTTTCTCTTATGTTTACCTCAGGAAAAATTCTAACTCTTTGTTTACAAGACCATCTTTATGAGGGTTGTTCTTAAAGCCACTAATTGCATGTTTCCTTATTCATCAATTCAAGAAAACCTTTATCACCCTTTTTATTACAATTTTTATAAAACTCTCTTAATTAATTTTTTAAAGATGATTTTCTTCCCCCTTCCAATTTTAATCGAGGGAAGTGCATGGCCAGGGGCAAAAACTCATTGTGAGGAGTACCATAGGAACCCCAAAGTAGTTGGTGCCTTGAGTGAACTGGTTGAAAAAATGGGAACCCCCACCCAACTGACTAGTACGCCTTTTGTGAGAGATTAGAGTCAAATTTATCCATAGTGGTGACCCTAGTTTGATCCTTTGAGTGGAGTAAAATTTGACTTATCGTATCAAGGGGGGTAAAGTAAAGCCGACAACTAGCAATAGTACCATTATCACTCGGGTAATATTTTGGAATTTAGGGAGAGAGCATTATTCTAGGAAGCCACTCCTTGACCAATCCAACTTAAGTTTAGAGGCCCTCCTTTCATAAACATCATTTTCATCTATTTTTACGTGTTAGTGAGTTTTTGTTCCACACTCATATCGTACATTTGATATCATCATATCTTTTTGAATCTTCCAAATATCCTTCATTTATATTTTTTTAATCTCAAGTTCATTTCTACCTTAACCTTTAATATTGGATTGCTTCCTCAAAGTTTAAGAAACTTCTTTCCATTAAAATTAAGCCTTGAGTTGTGGATACCCACGTCCTCACTTGAGGACCTTCATTTGTAATCTAAGTCTTGACATCTTGATATCCACTTTATCACGGTCTAGGACCATCACGATCTTATTGTTCTATCATTCTCCTACGTATTTTATTTTGGCATATAAATTGTTAAACTCTAAGTACTCACCCATCCTACGTCTACAAATTTAACATTCACTTTGTTAAATTTTAGGCATCATTATTTCTACACCTCTTATTTCAAAATTCACATTGTTGATATTTGAGTATTCCCCTTTCATTTCTAAGCCTATTCTATCTTAACATTCAATTTCTTAAGAGTTGAGCACATCAATCATGTTTCCTATTCTCTTCCATTCTAGCATTCACTTTACTAGAGGTTGAGTAAGAGGTGTATTTTGGCATTCACTTTGCCAAAATATAAGCACATCAACCAAGCTTCCACGTTACCCCATTTTTCATTACAATGGTGGATTCATGTAATACATCAAATGATGAGTTACTTGACAAAATTCATGATATGTCAAAGAAAATCAATCACATATCTTCTTAACTTAGTGAGAAATCACCCAAAATGCCAATCATACAACCTAGCGAAGAATTGTACTCCACGCAAAGTAAAATGTCAGTTTATACCCCTCAAATAAAGTCTCTCTAGTGTCTTTCATCAATTAACAAAGGATAAAATTATAAAATATCCAATTATAAAACACTTTTCAAGGAGGGCCTGACCCTTATTGGTACAAACCTAATACATATTGCAAATTTCATGGCATTGATGGTCATCAAACAAATAAATGCATGTAACTTCACCATTACGTCCAAGACTTAATTTATGGTGGATTTATTGAAATCAAAATTGATGATAAAGCTCACAAAATTGAAAACACATCAACTACTATAACTTCTAATGAAGAGTTAAACATTGTCCAAAATTCTTTACATGATAAAACTCAATGAGATCAAAACGATAAGGGTCAAGGATCTATAAATCAAAACCAATCAATCTCTCCTTTGAATTCTCTTTCATTAGTTCAATAAAAAATTGAAAGTGTTTCAGACAAATATCTTCAAACATCGAACGAGAACTTGAACATGATACAAGATTCCTTTCCAATCCATGACATAAATGAAGAATCTAAAGAAGAGGTTCAATCATCAAGCACCATTGAGCTTGATTCTATCCTTTCAATGCTAGATCTTATGCCCGACATCCCTAGTCTTGTTATCGAGACACAACAATAGGAAGTTTGAACACTCACAACAACGCCACCTTATATGTCCATAATACCTCAAATGATAAATCTCGAATTTAATAATATTTCACACTAGTTATCCAATGTAGAGTCTTCTTGTGTTTTACAAAATATTATTAAATAGTTAACGATGATTCCTACATGTCAAAACATCCATATATGTGCACTCCACAAGGTGCATATTCCTAGGGGTATCCTCACACAACTATTTGAAGATTTAATTGAAAATCTATGTCAAACAAATTAATCCAATTCCTGAAAGGAGAAACATTGAATATTTTCTCTCTACGGCCTATAAGGTGCCTCGTATACACATTTAGGGATCAATCCTTCTCTCCTCACATCATTCCACTCATGGGTGAATATGAATTTCAATGTATTATCCACATTAAAAATTGCCTCTAACATCACATAGGTTTTTTGATCTCATAAAAACTTATCCATTCACTCTATTGACTTGGACCTCATCCACCCAAGTCTCATACATCAAGACTCATCGAATCTTTTGATTCACTCCATTGACTTGGACCTTGTCCTCCCAAGTCTCATAAATCGGACTCATCAAATATTTTGATTCATCTCACTTGAATTGGACCTCATCTTGCCAAGCCTCATAAATCGGGACTCATTAAATCTTAGGATTCATCCCGTTGACTTGGACCTTGTCCTCCTAAGTCTCATAAATTAGGACTCATCGAATATTTTGATTTACTCCACGACTTAGATATCATCCACCTAAGTCTCATACATCAAGAATCATAAAATATTAGAATTCACTTCATTAACTTGGACCTCATCCATCCAAGTCTCATACATCGTGGACTCATCAAAATTTTCAATCCACTCCATTAACTTGGATCTCTTTCACCCAAGTATCGAACTTAAGACTCATTAAATATTTTGATTCACTCTTTTGGCTTGAACTCGTCCCCCAAGTCTCATAAATCATGAATACATTGAAAATCCCCTAGCTACTCCATTGGCTTAGACCTCATCTGCCCAAGTCTCATAAATAAATAACATTCAAATTTCCTAAACATGGAATTATTTCACGATGATAAGTCCATTGTAAATCCTAATCTACAAAAAAATAGAAAAATTTGAAAGAGAATGAAAATCCATATCAAACCCCTCCTTAAAGAAATATTTGAAAATAAAAAATGTAGAAGCAAAAACATCTTATCCACATGTACTCTCCACACTAGGGGAGGCCACTTACATGGTTAATTCATTTAACAAACAATTTTAATTGTTTCATTCATTAGTAGATATCTTAATCATGACATCTTCATCTCTCCACATTCTTCACCTATACGACACATGTTAATATTGTTCATCTTAGGCATCGTGTTCCTCTTCGTTGTTATAGTTTCTACTATTCTAGATCTTATTATCGACGGTTTTTCTAGAATCTTACTGATGGAAAATCCTCCTTTCAAATAAGCTCTCTCTTTAACGAAAACACTAACTTCTTTACCTGGACCTTTTCCCCTGTCCATCTTAGTGTACATTATTAAACCCTTACGTCTTACTAGTCACATGAGGCTAATATTTAGGGGCAAAATGTTCCTTCCCAATAAGCACAATATCAACATACAAGGAAAAATCAATCTAAAATACAAAAAATATCAATCATTACAAATTTCTTCCTTCACAGTCTTCAATGATGAGCCCATACTTCTTACTAGTAGTATGAGACTAGGAAAGGAGGAAGGTATCCTTACTTGCCTACATTTTGTCTTCAATGTTGAGCCCTTTCCTCTTATTGGTGGCATGGGGTAAGATGTAGGGGGTAAATTAAAAACAAACAAAAAAATTAAAGCCTTCATAAAAGTTGAATCAAAAGTGTTTAATCAAAAATATTGTAAGAAGTTTCTCATGTTAAGAGAGATACCAATTCCTTCAAATAGATCGTCAATCACTAAGCCATCAATGGATCTAAGTCTAGTTAAAACATATAAAGTGAAATAATATTGGAATCGACTAGATAATTTTGAATGGAGATGAGTTACATTTTCTCGAATGGACCATTGTTACACCTTGTGTCTTGGAATCCATCATCTTCATTTTCATATCACTATTCTCCTAGTTCTCACGTCCTTCTTAGCTCTCGGTGATGAGCCCTCACATCTTCCTAGTTGCGTGGAGTCACAAGTGGAGTGAGACATCCTATCACTATATCATATACATTTTTGAAGGAATGAAAAATTTCCAATTGTTTGAACTTGAGTTCAAATGGTGTACCCTTTTATTGAGTCTATAATCCAAAACATTCAAATATGTTTAAAAATAAAAAAATTCAAATATGTTTAAAACTCCAAAACATTCAAATATGTTCAAAAATATAAAAACATTCAAATATGTTCAAAAATAAAAACCATTCAAATATGTTCAAAAACTCAAAAACATTCAAATATGTTCAAAAATCAAAAACATTGAAATATGTTTAAAAACCAAAAATAGTATAAAATTGGAAAAAAGCAAAACATTCAGAAAAATGTTTGAAAAAATCTCAGCAACTAAATAACACAGTTCAACAATATTGCCATTTGATGGCAATCCTACTGATCATTCTAGATCATCTTCTGATAATCACTTTTCTTTCCCGTGGTGTATATCTATGCTCAAGGAAAAATAATCAATTACCCTTTCATGCAATATAACTTTGCTTGGGGTACACTTGGATTAAATCCAATATAGATCAAAACTTCAATGGGATTCAACAAGAGTTTTAGTAGGAGTATATAATATTACTCCAATATTCATTTTGATCTTGTTCCCTTTCATTTCATAGGTTTAGTGTTTGGTGGTATTTACATCTTCTTAATAATCAATGTGGCACATATTAGGGGCATAGTTAATTGTCTTCTTTTTGAAGTTATGTTGCATTGTTGATATTACTTTTTGGACCAATTACACGTATTTCATTATCATCTTGGATTCCTTATAGCCATGGTGCATACTTTTATGGTGTATATTGTGTTTATTTTCATTTCTTTTATCTTTTCTTTGTTGTATGTGTGTTTGTTTTACACACATAACAAGTTAAACATCTTGATTCTTTCATAATCATGGTGACAACTCTATTGTGTAACAATAAAATAATTGTTCTCTAAATTTCACTCTCTAAATGATGCTCATGCTATGAGCACAATCCCTCTCATCCTCCAAATTCCTTGTCTTATTCCTATCAAGCGACCGCCATTGCTTTATCGCATCACCCACCCACTTGAGGGGGCATTCCCTTATCATTCTACTCATTGGGGCATCCAAATTCTTCACTCACCATGCTTCCTTGCCTTCTTGTCACCAATATTCATGTGTATGCTATCTTTAAAATTCTATTACTTTGTAATAACACTTTAAAGAGGGAAAATGTAGACACCCTAAAAATACATTCCTATTTATAGCATGTCCTTAGTTGTTCATATCCTATTTGCATCACTTCAGAGTTAACTAAGTTAATTCCATCCCATTAGAATTAATTAAATTAAGTATATCCTACTAGAGTACATCCCTTTAGAATTAATTAAATAAATGATATCATTTAAATCATAACCCTTTAGAATTAATAAATTTAATTCTATTATACTTCTAGAATTAATTGAATTAATTCTCACACCTTTAGCTAATTTAATTAAATGATTAATTATCCTCTCACAACTCATAACTAATTATATTAGTTATTTAAACAATCATATTATCTACTCGCACTCCACTCAACTCTATTTCTATAACCCTACAAAGGTGGGGGCCAAAAAGTTGCATAAACAACCATCTTCCCACATAAAATCCAAATATTACTTTTCCCTACAAAGCTGCATGTATAACCATCTTCCAAAGACAAAATTTGAACATTAATTTCCCCTACAAAATTGTGACTACACCGACCAAATCCAATGGCTATTTCAGAAATTATAATTATGAACATGTAGCCCATTCAAACCTTGATCTAATATTCATGGCTTCACCTTAACTATAAAAAAGAGACTAATCCTTTGTAAATCATCCCTAAAAGTTTTTGTAATTACAACCAACTTCCGCCAAAATTTCCATATGCATCTTCGTGTAAGTTATCTACTTGTAGAATTTCCATCTCTACATTTGGAGATCAATTTCAAGAGAATCCACAATCCAAAAACTACAAGATTCTACAAGTTTAATACTTTTACAATCTTATTTGAGGTTTGTAAGGAAAAGTTTGGAGAGAAAGGTTTTTTGTCATGTTTGTTTATCATTCACACTTTTGCTAAGTTTTTCACTTCTCACAGTAGTTTCTTGTTAAAACCACATAAGACCCCAAATACCCACATCAAATGAGGTATATTATCCTCTTTAACACAAAGTAATATCACCAAGTCAATAGGGGATATCATCAATGTTGCAGGTTTTATGTTGCTTTGGTTGAGTGAGTCACAAAAATAAAAAAATAGTGCATAACGACATAAACTTGCTAATGGGGTGTTAGCCCTACTATAGCCTACCACAATACTCCCATGTTACAAGCTATAGATGTGGTTTTGGTTCATGTGGTGGCTATGGTAATGATATGCTCATTAGTCTTCCTTGTGACCCTAAACTCGTTTTCCTTGATCTACTATGATGGGAACACAAACAATCATAGGTGTCCATCTCATTCTCATGAGATGAAAATTTTGCATGTCCCTCTCTCTCTTTATAGAGTACTAGAGGAACTAATATTGTCACCAAATACATGAGATCCCGTTGGGTTTTAAAATGGTACTTTAACAAAACCACAGTTAGGGGACAATAAGTCCCTCCTCTTTATGGGAGAGGTTCCCTTATTGAAATAAAGTAGCAAAGCTTATATACAAATGTACAACTTTCATCTTAAGGCTGGAATTCTAACATCTTGAAATGCTTTTTTACCAAAATAGCTTATCAATACAAACGAATGGAAGAAATGAAGAAAGGAAAGAGCAGAATATAATAGTACTTTCAGGAAATATAGATAGCAGAGTATAACCTTATACGTACTGAGCAAAGGTGATACAGAAAAAAATCATTCACATTCACAACATAAGATATCATTCTACGAGACACAAATTTCTAGAAATCATATCAATAAGAACACAAAGTTTCTTATTACGAAGATAAATGATCCACGATTTTAGGCAAGTAGAAGAGACAATAGATGAAGATAGAGAGAAAGGGGAAATTCTTTTGTATTGATTGCTTTCGATTCTATTTACACTTAAAAATTATCAGAGTCCAACCCTTTGCAATGAGAAAAGCTCTTACATTTATAGATGAAGCGAAGAGAGGAGAAGAAGAGAAGGAAATAAATTTGATTTGGAAGCTCAACCACTAGCCATCAATGCCCTTGTAAATCCACCTATAATCTATCAAATCTGGTTTTGCATGTCTTTGGTATGCTGAAGAAGGAAGGATGGAAGATCAGATCAAATTTTATCTAGTTGAAGCAGTCCGATCACATATTAATGACATGAAAGATGTTTTCCAAATTTTCACCCAAATCAAGATATCTAGTCGATTCTCCATGTCTATTTGGTATGTTGGAGAAGGAAGGATGGAATATCGGATCAAATCTGATCTGTTTGAAGCAATCAGATCACATATTAATGGTGTGAAAGACATTTTCCAGATTTCCAACCATCAAATCTATTGAAAATAATATTTTATGATTCCATGGTGTAGAGGAGACCAAGATATTTCCAATAATATAAAATTTATCAAATTTCAAGCACTGGAGTGAAAGTTATGCTCATTTGAATATTTGAATCGAATTCGTACAAAAATGGCGAAAATGCAATTTTCGCAAAATGGATCCGCGGCTCGAAATTGAAATTACACCTTTAGTGCAAAAGATGCAAAGTGCAAAAGTCTCCCTCAAACCCCGCAGGCCTGCAACTTCACTTTTGATATAGGTCTGACACGTGGCTTTACCTAAGTGGTAATGGAGTCACGGCTCACTTTATAATTTTACTTCTTTTGGAAATAAGGCTCAAAATCTCAAAGTTCTCCACCGACCCACTTCCCGTTTTGACTTTTCAATGCGGGATCAACATTTTACTTTATCCCTTGACATAAGCGAGGTCATGATTCACTTTATCACTATATGCCTTTTATGGAAACAAAACGAAAATTCCTAAAGTGTCCCGACAACCCGCCTCTCCGCTTTGACTTTTCAACGGATATTCAATACATGGCTTTAGTGGAGTTGCGGCTCATTTTTGTAACTTTACTCCCTTTGGCAATAAATGAAAAATATTCAAAGTGCTCTGACGATCTACCTTCCCACTTTGACTTTCGACGCAAGCTTAACATTTGACTTTTTCCTTTTTGGAAACAAGACCAAAAATTTCTAAAGTGCCTCGATGACTCGAGACACGTGGAGGGTTGGTGCACGTTTGAACCGCCCCCAAAAATTTCTTTTAAAAGAGCACCGATTGGACATGTGGAGGCTTTCGCAGACTGGAGTTTTCAACGGTCAACTCTATTCCCTTTTTGGACTGGGACATGTGGAGGGCTGGTCTTATCTCAGGGGATCTCTTTGGGTCATGCCTTTGGACGCCGATGAGGCATGTGGATGCACTCACTTAGGATCTGCTTTGAACTTGGCCTTTGGAGGTGCTCCGTTGGGACGTGTGGAGGCTCCACCGCTTTATACTTAGCCCTTCAACGGTTGACTTTGTCTTTTTTGACCACATGGAGGGCCTGTGCATGTTTGGGGTCTCCGCATTTGTGCACAATACCAAAAGTGCACCAAAGAGACATGTGGAGAGTCACACGTTTTGGACCTACTTTTGGATTCTACCCCTGAAAGAGTGCCGAAGGGACACGTGGGGCTTTTAGTTGGTTCTCTTTATACTTAGCCAATTCAACAACTGACTCTATCCCTTTTCCTTGGACACATGGAGGGTGAGTCAAGTTTGGGGTTTCTCTTTAGTCCGTATCTTTGAATTTATGCTAATGAGGCATGTGGTGCCTTCACGGCTGGTCTCGTTGCTTTTCCCAAGTCGACTTCATGTGAAGTCCGAAAACTTCAAGCCCTTTCTTCAATCTTCTCATGTGCTCTCTGATCTCCTTTGACATCGTTGGCCTCCTTCGCCGACCCTGCCATTTCATTATTGGATTTGGAATGTGGGCTTGCATGATTGAACCACCCCTTTTAAATTTTCTTCTGTGCGGAGTCATGTTTGATCAATTTTTCCGAGGAGTAAAATTGGGATAATAGGCACCAACTCAAAATTTTCCAAACTTGACTTTAAAAATGAGGGGAATTTATAGGGTGACAACAGTTGGCTCTTTCTAGGGATGACTTGGTTGGGATAGAGGAATGAGGCAAGATCAAGAACCATGGAAAAAATATGGGAAAGCAGACCAGTGCCTTATCCATTGGGAAAATAGAGTCAAAGGCGAAGAAATACAAAAGACAACACACATGGAAGGGAAACAAACCAAAAAGGAAAAACAAAACACCACACACAATATATACAAAAGGACTACCTAATCACCTAGGACTTGAACAACTTAAAATATTTCCCACTATAAGGAAGTGGGAGAGAAGATCCATCCATATAATCCAAGTAGAAATAATTTTCTCCAATAAAGTGTCTAATTTTGAAAGCTTAAAGCCAAAGAGAATCAAACTTACCATGGATTCCTCGAGGTTCATGTCTTTTGTCCCATAGCAGAACAATGTCTCCCACTTGAAAATATCTGGGTCTAGCCTTCTTATCAAACAAAGCTTTCAACTTCAGCTGATGAGATGAGATCCTATAAAAAACCTGCATCCTGTCTTCATCCAGCTTCAGAGATACATGATCCTCTTGTCCAAGGAACCGATGAAACTTGAATCCTCAATAGCCTTCATTAAGTGCAAGGATGGTAATTCCACTATTATTGGAAGTTGAGCTTCAACACCATACACCACCTGAAATGGAGACATCCCAATTTCTCTTTTGGGTGTAATTCTATCTGCCCAGAGAGCATCATAGAGCTTCTTGTGCCAATTCCTTTGAGAGTCATTGACAAGCTTCCGAACGATGGTTACCAGATTCTTATTTGTTGATTCCTTGTCCATTCCCTTAAGGATAATAATCTAAAGAATGAGTAAGGGAAATTCCATAGCCATAGTAGAAATCCATCATCTCAGAAGAAGAAAAATTTGAAGCATTATCAGTCACAATTTTGTTTGGTACCCCAAACCTTATCAAGATGTTATCCTTGATGAAATTACACACCACCTTAGAAGTAGTGCTTTTGACTGGAATAGCCTCTACCCACTTTGTGAAGTAATCAGAAAGTGTTGATTAGTACATGACTATGTCTAGCACTGGAAGGTGGGTTAAGAGTTCTAATGAAATCCAATCCCCACTGTTGAAAAGGCTCATCAATCACTACTAGTTTGAGTGGTAAAGCAGCCAAGTTAGGTCTCCCAACAAAATCGATAGGCTTCACACTTACCTACCCATTTTGATGCATCTTTGAAAAATGTAGGCCAATAGTACCCTGCACGAAGGATTTTATGGGTAGTGACAGCAGAAGAGAAATTCCCTCCACAAGCTTGATCATGAAAAGATAAAAACAACTTCTTTTGTTGCTCTTTTTCCACACATTTAAGGAATCTTCCATCTATGCCTCGCTTGAATAAAGCATTTTCCCATAATACATATTGTGTAGACCTTAGCTTAATAGCTCTCTTTTCCTTGGCACTCAAGTGGTATGGACACTCTCCATAAGTAAGAAAATATGCAATACCAACATACCATTCATCTTGTGAATTGAGGAAGAGGACAACGGGAACATCAATAGCTTCTTTAGACAACTCTTCATCAACCCCTTCAACAATAAGCTCACACAATACTTTAACCCAGACTAGCTTAGTTGGCTTGATATTAAGGTCATATTCTTGGAATTTTGCTACCCAATTTCCTCTCTTAGTTCCAAACCCCTATTGTGTAAGAATAGACTTGATGGTTGTATCAGGTACAAGCACAACATAGTGAGAATTAAGAATATAAAAATGAAACTGCACAAAAGCTTTGACCACAACAAAAAAGCATGTTTCTCTCACAATATATTTAAATTCATGAGATTTTAGAACATAGCTCATGAAGGCAATTGGAATTTCATGATCCTTAGAATTTCTTTGAGTTAGCACAACAACCAAGGTACTCTCTGTAGCATAGCAATAGATAATAAAATCCTTGTTGAAATTAGGACATGCTAAGATGGGGGTTCTAGAAATGGCTTTCTTGATACCTTCAAATGCTTCTTTACCTTTGGAATTCCAACCAAAGTTTTTCTTTCCTTTCATCATGTGAGCAACACTCATAGTCAGTTCTGTAAAATCTAGAATGAATCTCCTCAGGAAATTTATCTTGCCAAAGAAAGAGTGAACACCCTTTTTTCTTGTGGGAAGAGGAATCTACTGGATTTCTTGAAATCTTTATGGATATATCTTGATTCCTTATTTGGAGACAATATGCCCCAAAAATTTCCTTCAGTAACACAAAAGACAAAATTCTTAGGATTGAGGAAACTCCATGTTCTCTGCATTTTTGAAGAATTGTTTCCAGATGTTGAAGATGATCTGCCCTTGTTTTGGAAAAAATAGTCAAATCATCAAGGTACACAACAATACACTTTCCCTTTAGACTTCCAAAAGCTAAATCCATTTCCCTCTGAAAAGTGGCACCAACATTGATAAGACCAAATGGCATTCTCTTGTAGGCAAAGGTGCCCCAAGGGGTAGTAAAAGTAGTCTTGTGTTGATCTAGGGTACTGACTTCCACTTGATTGTATCCAAAGAATCCATCTAGCATAGACAACATCTCAGAGCCTGAGACAACTTACAAAACTTGATCCATCATGGGGAGTGGATAGTTGTCTTTTAGAGAGGCCTGATTCAAATTCCTAAAGTCTACACAAATGCGGATCTCACCATTATTTTTTTGAAAGACATAATGTTGGCAATCCATGTTGAATGATGTATAGGGAAAATAATCTTGGCTTTTAGTAACTTCTAGATCTCTTGAAAAATAGTATCAAGCAACCTTAGGATTGTACTACCTTTGCTTCTTCTTGAAAGGTTTGATCCCAGGTTTTAGAGGGATATAGTGTTGCATCTCCTTTGGTTAAAAATCCTTAAGATCATCATATGAATAGGCAAGAACATCAACATACTTCTTTAATAGGTTTACTACTTTCTTCTTCTCTTCTTGAGTGCAACATTTTCCAATATTCACCACCTTGGGTTCATCATTGCTTCCAATATTGACCTTCTCATACTTAGTAGATTGTCGAGTCCCTTGAGAAGCTTTAGATTTGATGAACCTATCATGTTTGTCAAACATATCTTCTAGAATCACCAGTCCTTTGGGAATCTTGTTACCCTTCAACTTAATACACCATCCTGATCCATCTCTTCCTTGATATCTTCCTCATTAGAGGGCACATATTCTCTAGGAAGAGTTTCACTTCCTTCAAAATATAACTGATTGAAGTTATCTTTAAGCTCCAAGAAAGAGAGCAAGTGTTGATCATCATTGAAAACCTGCCAATTGCTTGCATTATCTAGCACACTAGGCCTATGAATCATTTCAATGGTAAATTTATCTTGAGAGAAATCTAGATGAGGAATCAACAAAGATCCTAAGACAGCTAGAGAATCAACTCTAGTATTCTTTTCTCTTGCAGATCTTCAATTGAGAAAGCATAAAGGAATTCAATGGAATCCCAAACAAGATTTCTATAATGTTTCAATCTCCTATTCTTGACTTGGTAAATATCCCTTACCTATTTCAAATCAACTCTGCATCACCATGAGCACAAAGATTCTTTACTCCTATTTATTTTGCCATGCTCAACCCAAGGATGAGAGCCTCATACTCAGTTGTATTATTTGTATTTTCAAAATGAAGCTTGAAAGAAAATGGATGAATCTTCCCTTCTGGAGAGATTAACACCACACCAGCTCCAGAACCAACTGAAGAGTAGCTTCCATCAAACTCCAAAGTCCAAATGCCATTGGGATCATGAATCACTCCCTTAGGAAGACTTGCCTCATCCTCTGACATGATCATATAGTTTCCATGCCCTATATCTTCATAGAGTATTTGTGCTTTTGGATCATCAGTCTTTTGCACAATATACTTAGTTTGCTTTTCTGGTAATAAATTTCTTAGTTTTCCATTGACCGGGATCAAAGCTTGTGACAAGTCATTCTGAATTTCACCTCCTACATTTTTACAGAAATCCCTACTCAGAAACATACCATATGAGGGAGGAATATCAACAACCAAAATAGTGGTTGTAACCCTTTTCTCTTGGAAAATCAGTGAAGGCTACTTGTGCATCTTTAATCCTCCCAACCAAAGGCACTTCTCTACTCTCCATGGAATAGAAGGAACCAATGGTACGTGTTAGATTCAAGCCCAAAGCATGAGCTATTTTTGCAGGCATTACATTGTTTGATGCTCTTGAGTCTATAACACAATTATTGAGTTAATGGCAAGCTATGATGATATTCACATAGAATGGTTCAATTTTCTCATTAGGGGAAGTGACTGCAGCCACAAGGATTGGTTGAGGTGAGGAAGAGGGAGTGGGAAAAAGACCTTTAGAAGTATTGGATGAGGCTTTGGATTTGGAATTGACAAATTTTACCATTTTAGTAAAGGCTTTTGGATGGGTTTGGTAAAACTCTGCCTCTGAAATTTGGATTTTGGTCTTTTTGAGGTGATCAATGATATCAAAAGACCCGAAGGTGGATGGGGCATCACTACTAGGAACAGGAGAAACTTTTGATTTATCAAATTTAGGAATTGAAGGACAAGAAGTTTTGGAAATAGAGGTAAAAGGAGGAGGATTAACATTACTCACCTTTAGTGTGGAGGCAGTGGGAATAGGAGCTCCTCTTCTTACAACCACTGGAATAGTTATAGGAAACTCCTTAGATTTCTTAGCAAGTTGCATCACTTTTTTATTTTCTATTCATTTGCTCTAAGTCATAATATCATATGACTCATTATTCATCTTTTCCACTCTTTCATTATATTAATCTTCGTCATCCATACCTTCAGTGGTAAGGAAATGAACTTGAGATCCACCAAGCTCTTCCAGTTTTCATCAATATCTTCTTCTCGGTTCTTCATAGAGTTCATTAAACTCCTCATCATCAGTTTTGAACTTCACAAGTTGCATTGATCGAAACCTTGATAGGTAGGCCTTGATAGCTAATTTATTACGAGAAGGAGGTAAGCTGGTTCTAGGCTGAAAATTCCTTCTTGGAATATCTTGATAAGGATTATGTTGAGCCAATTGATTTTTGATGGAAATGGGATTATTTGCAACCTTTTGTACTAACTGATCAGAATTGGCTCCAGGGGAAGAGGAAGAAGAAGATGCTTTAGATTTGGAGGATTCTCTTTTCAGTTTACCAGACATGATTAAATCATCCTCAACAATGATAGCCAAACACTGATCAACATCCAAGTTACAAGGTTAGCTCTCCTTAGTGCATAGCTTACTTCAGGTAACTAAGCATTGAGGAAGAAGAATTTTTGGATTTGATCTATGGGACGAGTGTTACTGTGGAATTTTATGAATGAGCTTGTTGAATTTGGCCACAAATTCTCTCATGGGCTCATGTGGTTCCTTCTTGATATGAGAAATTTGAGCCAAGAGAGCATGCACATCTTCAACAGGTTTGAAACGTTGCTCAAACTAAGTTGTCAAGGTGGTCCAATCAATAATTGACCCAACAGGAAGATGATAGAACCAATCAACAACATTATCCTACAATGTCTCTACAAAGAGCCTGATAAAACGTCTTCATGCTCAATCCCAAGAATCCCACATGCAACGCTGAAGGCTACAATGTGTTCATCTGGGTGTACCTTCCCATCACCTCAGAATTTAGGAAAACCTTTCCTACTACTCCTGGGTAACTCATGCAATGGTTGAGGAAGAGAAAGAGGCCCAATCCGTTGTCCCCAAGGCAGAGGTGTTGCCATCTATGGGAAGATTTTCTGAAGGGGAACTGAAACACCAACAAGTATCAAAGAAAGAATATTAGGGATGAGTTATTTTGGAGGAATGCTATTCTTGGAATTTATGTCTTTAATAGGAGGTGTGCTTGTAGAACGAGTTCTTCTGTTCCTTCTTGCTTTGGAAGAAGAGAGATGTTTTGTTGCTCCAGAAGTTGAAAATGATAATCTTCAACCCCGAGAGATTTCTTCCCACGTGTATATCATAGAGTCACCAGATCGAAAAACATGATCTTGAAGTTGTTTTAGAAAGGGATACGTTGAAACAAAATCCCCAGTAGAGTCACCAAAAACTGTTGGGTTTTAAAATGGTACTTTAACAAAACCACAGTCAGGGGATAGAAAGTCCCTCCTCTTTATGGGAGAGGTTCCCATATTGAAAGCAAGTAACAAATATTATACGAAAATGTACCACTTTCATCTTATGGTGGACTTGACATCTTGAATTTTTTTACCAAAATAGCTTATCAATACAAATGAATGGAAGAAACTAAAGAAAGAAAAGAGAAGAATATAATAGTACTTTTAGGAAATATAGATAACAAAGTATAACCTTATACGTATTGAGAAAAGGTGATACAGAATAGAATCATTCACATTCACAACATAAGATATCATTCCATAGACACAAAGTTCTAGAAATCATATCAATAAGAACACAAAGTTTCTTATTATAGAAGATAAATGATCCATAGATTTCGGGATAGCAAGAAGACACAATAGATGAAGATAGAGAGAAAGGGAAATTCTTACGCATCGATTGCTTTCGATTCTATTTACACTTCAAAAGTATCGAGTCCAACCCTTTGCAATGAACAAATCTCTTATATTTATAATTAAAGAGAAGAGGGGAGAAGAAGTGAAGGAAAGAAATATGATTTGGAAGCTCAACCACTAGCCATCAATGCCTCTATAAATCCTCCTATAATCTGTCAAATCTGGTTATGCATGTCTTTGGCGTGCTGAAGAAAGAAGGATGGAAGATAAGATCAAATTTGATCTAGTTGAAGCAATCCGATCACATATTAATTACACGGAAGATGTTTTCCATATTTTCACCCAAATCAAGATATCCAGTTAGTTCTCCATGTTTGTTTGGTGTGTTGGAGAAGGAAGGATGGAAGATTGGATCAAATTTGATCTGTTTGAAGCAATCAGATCACATATTAATGGTGTGAAATATTTTCCATATTTCCAACCATCAAATCCTATTGAAAACAATATTTTATGCTTCCATGGCGTAGAGGAGACCAAGATCTTTCCAACAGTATAAAATTTGTTGAATTTCAAGCATTGGAGCGAAAGTTATGCTCATTTGAATATTTGAATCGAATCCGTACAAAAAAGGGTGAAAATGCAATTTTTGCAAAATGGATCCGAGGCCCGAAATTGAAATTGCGCCTTTAGCACAAAAGATGCAAAGTGAAAAAGTCTCCCTCAAACCCCGCAGGCCCACAAATTCACTTTTGATATAGGTCTGACACGTGGCTTTACCTGAGTGGTAACGAGTCGCGACTCACTTTATAATTTTACTTCTTTTGGAAACAAGGCTCAAAATCTCAAAGTTCTCCACTGACCCGCTTCCCCGTTTTGACTTTTCAATGCGGGCTCAACATTTGACTTTATCCCTTGGCATGAGTGGGGTTGTGGTTCACTTTATCACTTTACGCCTTTTATGGAAACAAAACCAAAATTCCTAAAGTGTCCCGACAACCCACCTCTCCACTTTGACTTTTCAACGGATATTCAATACATGGCTTCAGCGGAGTTGTGACTCATTTTTGTAACTTTACTCCCTTTGGCAATAAAGGAAAATCTTCAAAGTTCTCTGATGATCTGCCTTCCCGCTTTGACTTTTGACGTGGGCTTAACATTTGAATTTTTCCCTTTTGGAAACAAAACCAAAAATTTCCAAAGTGCCCCGATGACCTGAGACACGTGGAGGGTTGGCACATGTTGGAACTACCCCCAAACTTTGCTTTTGAAAGAGCACCAATTGGACACATGGAGGCTTCCGTAGAGACTAGAATTTTTCAACATTCGGCTTTGTCACCTTTTTGGACACAGGACACATGGAGGGTTGCGCTAGCTCAGGGTCTCTCTTTGGGCCGCGCCTTTGAAGTTACGCCGATGAGGCACGTGGAGAGTCTGCGCTCACTTAGGATCCTTCTTTGAACTTGGCCTTTGGAGGTGTGCCATTAGGATGTGTGGAGGCTTCCACCAGCTCTTTATACTTAGCCGATTCAATGGCTGGCTTTGTCTTTTTAGACTCTAACCATGTGGAGGGCTTGCGCATGTTTGGGGTCTCTGCATTTGCGCACCATACCAAAAGTGTGCCAAAGAGACATGTGGAGAGCTGGCACATGTTTGGGACCTACTTTTGGATTCACCCCTGAAAGAGCGCCGAAGGGACACGTGGGGCTTTCCGCTGGTTCTCTTTATACTTAGCCGATTCAACGGTCACTCTGTCCCTTTTTCAGACCTTGGACATGTGGAGGGCTGCCACAAGTTTGGGGTCTCTCTTTGGGCCGTGTCTTTTGAATTTGAGATAATGAGGCATGTGGCGCCTTTTGCAGGTCTGTTGCTTTGCCTCGAGTCGACTCACATGCGAATTCCAAAAACTTTGAGCCCTTTCTTCAATATTCTTATGTGCTCTCTGATCTCCTTTGATGGCGTTGGCCTCCTTCGCCAACCCTTCCCCTTCATTGTTGGATTTGGAATGTGGGCTCGCATGACTGAACCACCCCTTCGATTTTCTTCTATGCGGGGTCATGTTTGATCAATTTTTCCAAGGGGTGAATTTGGGATAACAAACATGAACTCAAAATTTTGAAACTTGACTTAAAAATGAGGGGAATTTTGAGGGTGACAATAACTGGCTCTTTCGGGGGATGACTTGGTTAGGACAGAGGAATGAGGCAAGATCAAGAACCATATAAAAACTCTGGGAAAGTAGACTAATGCCTTATCCATTGGGAAAATAGAGTCAAAGGTGAAGTAATATAGAAGACAACACACATGGAAGGGAAACAAACCAAAAAGGAAAAACAAAACACCGCACAAAGTATATACAAAAGGATTGCCTAATCACCTAGGACTTAAACAACTTCAAATATTTCCAACTCCAAGGAAGTGGGAGAGAAGATCCATCCATATAATCCAAGTAGAAAGAATTTTCTCCAGTGAAGTGTTTGATTTTGAAAGGTCCAAGCTAAAGAGAATCAAACTTACCATGGCTTCCTTGAGGTTCATGTCTTTATTCCCATAGCAAAACAATGTCTCCCACTTGAAAATATCTGGGCCTAGCCTTCTTATCAAACAAAATTTTCACCTTCAGCTGATGAGCTGAGATCCTATCAAAAACATGCATCATGTTTTCATCCACTCCAGAAGATACATGATCCTCTTGTCCAGGAACTAATGAAACTTGATCCTCAATAGCCTTCATTAAGTGCAAGGCTGGTAATTCCACCTTTATTCTTGGAAGTGAGCTTCAACACCATACACCACCTTAAATGGAGATATCCCATTTACTCTTTTGGGTGTAATTTTATCTACACAGAGAGCATCATAGAGCTTCTTGTGCCAATTCCTTTGAGAGTCATTGACAAGATTCCGAACGATGGTTACCAGATTCTTATTTTTGATTCTACTTGTCCATTTCCTTGAGGATAATAATCTGAAGAATGAGCAAGGGAAATTCCATAGCCATAACAAAAATCCATCATCTCAGAAGAAGAAAAATTGAAGCATTATCAGTCACAATTTTGTTTGGTACCCCAAACCTTATCAAGATGTTCTCCTTGATGAAATTACACACCACCTCAAAAGTAGTTCTTTTGACTGGAATAGCCTCTACCCACTTTGTGAAGTAATCTGTGCTTGATTATCACGTGAGTATGTCCAACACTGGAAGGTGGGTTAAGAGTTCTAATGAAATCCAATCCCCACTATTGAAAAGGCTCATCAATCACTATTGGTTTGAGTGGTAAAGTAGCCAACTTAGGTCTCCCAACAAAAGTATGACAGGATTCACACTTACCTACCCATTTTGATGCATCTCTGAACAATGTAGGCTAATAGTACCTGCACTGAAGGATTTTATGGGTAGTGATAGCAGAAGAGAAATTCCCTCCACAAGCCTGATCATGAAAAGCTAAAAACAACTTCTTCTGTTTCTCTTTGTCCACACATTTCACGAATCTTCCATCTATGCCTTGCTTGAATAAAGCATTTTCCCTTAATACATATTGTGCAGACCTTAGCTTAATATCTCTCTTTTCCTTGGCACTCAAGTGGGATAGACACTCTCCATAAGTAAGAAAATGTGTAATACCAACATACCATTCATCTTTTGAACCGAGGAAGAGGACAACAGGGAACATCAAATGCTTATTTAGACAACTCTTCATCAGCCCCTTCAAATAAGCTCACACAAGCCTTTACCCCGGACTAGCATAGTTGGCTTGATATTAAGATCATATTCTTATAATTTTGCTACCCAATTGCCTCTCTTAGTTCCAAACCCCTATGTGTAAGAATAGACTTGATGGTTGTATCGAATGTACAAGCACAACAGAGTGATAATTAAGAATATAAAAATGAAAGCTGCTTGATAGCTTTGACCACTACAAAAGCATGTTTCTCCATCATAGTGTTGATTTGCGTTTCCAACTTCTTGTCTAGGTGAGTGCATGAGTAATCAAGAAACACTAAACAACATCGAGTATACAAGGGATTAGTACCTTAGAGATGACGATGGATGATACAGGCGCAAAGTTGATATCAGACTCCTTTGTGTGATCCCGAAAAACCTACAATTCACATACACTAGGAAAATAATGATTAGAGATTTTATGCGGGGTTGCCTAACAAAGTAGATCCGGGAAGCGTTAACTTCCTCGGTGGTTATCAACCCCCATGCGATAAGAATAATAATACAATAACATAAAAAAAATAACATACAAATTAATAAACAAAATAACCTGGATGGTACCGGTGTGTAGATGGAATTACTGATCTGATGCATGTAACATGAATCTCATCACATGAACCCAAATCATGAGAAGAATGTCATGAAAATTCCACGTGTTATCACCCAGACAGAATAATAATGATATTATGACTAAAATCTCACATCATTCACCTGAATTTTCTAACTTTTTCTTCTTCTTAAATATGGGGAAAAAACCATATTTAAAACTTAAAAAAATGGTTAGATTGAGGTTAACAAGTAACCGGGGTTGAGTAAAGTAATCTTGAGTTAGGGATATGATGTGATCACATGGGGACCATGGCTTGAATTATTAGATGGAGTGGGGAGCATGATTGACATGGTGGGTGAGATAAAGATTCCATTTTAAAAAAAAGGGTGTTGGATGGGTGTATTAATACCATGGATTTAATAATTTGTGGAAGATGGGGATAATATCAAAAAGTTGAATTATCAAATGGGTCTACATGGAGCCCATTTGATAATTAATCAAATAATGTGAGCAAATAGGTAAGATTTCATTTAATTTAAGAAAAAGAGAAGTGAGAATGGAAATAGTGTGAATGTGAGATGACTGAGGGGCGTTATACCCAAAAATAGGTGTCTACATTTGCCCCTTTTTGTTGAGTGGTTTGCGATAGCAAGCCACGAGACAAAAAAAAAGGGTTAGATGAAATATGTTTCGAGGATGGATGAAGACATGACCAAAGACAAGATGCCTCGAGCAAAAAAGACTCATGATAAATAAAAAAGTATAATGGTGACTCCAATATCACATTGATAGAGAACAATTGCGGTCTCAATGGAGACAAACAACAACATTCTAAAGACTAGTGAGTGGGTGAAGACCACTGCAGTATGGATGTAAACCAAGATGACCAATGGATCATAGGAAAACATAAAAATATGTGCAACTAAATGCGAAAGATGAGCGCAATCCTTTGGTTACGAGGAATCATGCGAAAAATCATACGTCCATAAAAGGGACGTGGATGAAGATAATGATGCCCTAGCACAGGGCACGAGAAAGACACAAAGTGAGCTATATGTGTTGACAAGTACAAGGATGAAAAGGTTCCCCAACATAAGACATAGATGGAATAATCATAAATGTGGACAAGATGAGAAGATAGGATAGAAATATGAGATAAAATGCCCTAAAGGTGTGATAAATATGATGGTAATCATGTTTCATAGGAAAGATGCATAAGTGTTAGCAAATTAGAAGATAAAAGCAACCCTACTTGTTCGGTAAGTAGGATAAGAAGTCAAGATACTTTTGTGACAAAAAAAAGAAGAGAAAATATTCATGGAAGAGTACAAAATCAGATAGATGTTGGCCATTATGGTATCTTCCAAGACAAAAATGTCCCAGGAAGATGGGATGAAAGATGTGGATGATAAACGATAGAGATTAGAGAAAGCAGACATGGTTGGGGTAGAAAAGACATGGTAGAGGAGAGGGATCAAATAGTAGAGAAGGACGATAAGAGAGGTGAGAAGATAGATGAAGACACAAAAGAGAGTGACATTTAATAAGAGGGCAGTGGAAAAAGATAAGTGGGGAATAAATAGGTAAGATACGAGGGACTTGGAGAAAAAAAAATAGAGAAAGAGAGGAGGAGAAGAAGGGAAGGAGGAAGTCTAAACAAGAAGAAGATGGCGTGAGAAGGGAAAAGAGATTAGAAGGGAAGGTGAATGTATGAAGATATATCATAGTAAAGAAGCAACAAATATAATAAAGAGGAGAAATGGTGAAAGAAAGAAATGATGAAGGACAAAGAAGAAGACAAGAAAATGACAGAAGAAGGGATGAAAGGGAGATGGAGATCAAAACAGAGGGAGAGAAAGAACGGATCACGAAAGAGATGACAGAACTGAGAAAGAAAAGTTGTGAAGAATATGAGAGAAGGATGATTGGAGAGATGAATATGTATAGTAGGATGGAAAGATGAAGGAGATGAAGAAGATGAAGAAGTTAAAGAAGATGGGGGAGGAGGTAGAATGGAAAAGAGAAAGAAAGGCACTATGAGGAGCTAGGAAGATAGGGGTGGTAGAGAAAGAAGTTCAGTAATGGGGAAATGAAAATAAGAGGGAAAGAAGAGATGATAGAGCCAAAACAGGAAAGGAATTGAATATGAAACAAAATGCATGGAAATGCATGTGGATGGTGAGATGATTAAGAAGATGGGACAATGCTGGTGAGTCAGGTTATCAATGGAGAAGTAAGATGAAAGTGTGAGGAGAAGAGGAGATGAAGATGATACAAATGAAATGAAAGAAAAATAGGGGTAGAAAGGAGGAGAGGACAACAAATAAAATGATGCAAAGGCAGTATGTGATGAAGATAATAGAGATATTGAAAAAGGCGAAGGGAAGATGAAAAGGAAATACCAATGAGAGGGATGTTAGGAGAAATCCTCCGATAATGATTAGAGGGCACAAAAGGAAAAAGGGAGGAAGAGAAAATGGAGGAGGTAAAAAAGAGTGAACCGGTATTAGTAGAATGGGGAGAAACAAGTTTTAGGAGAAGTCCACCGATAATTCTTAGCGAGAAATGGAAGTTGATGATGACATAATGTTAGATGAACAATGATAATGACGAGTAAATATGGTGATAGATATGGGGAAGTATTCTAGAAAATGGACCAGAAAGAGTAAAGAAAGGAGGGCTAACGATATGTAAGAAGATAAAGGCGAGGAGAGAATGCAATGGATGAGGATGTGGATGAAGATGATGGAAGTAAAGATGAAGGAACAAGACATAGTAAGAGAGGGTATGAAGTAGTTAAGCTGGATTTTAAATGAGGGATGATGGAGATGATATTTGAGGAAGTTTGAGATATTTTGTGTGAGGAAAAAGAGAAGGGAAGAGGATGTGTTTGTGGGGAATGAAGAAAAAATATGAATGATGGGAATATGAAGGAAAGAGGAAAGGAAAGAAGACATATCATTATTAAGAGAGAATCTTAAGTAATATCACCATGCCGTAGGAATGGTTAAGTAGGATCGCCAAGCCGAAGAAGAAGAATGATGAAAATACTGAGCGTTGTATACCAAAAAAATAAACAGAAGTGAAAGGAGGTAATAACAAGGAAACAAAGGAGTGTGACATGAGTGGATGGAGGAATGTATGTAGTGTAGGATGGAGAGTGTAAGGAGAATTCTTAATTAGGATGCCTATGTTGTACGAGTGATGATGTCATAGCGTTAAGCAGAAGTTGTATGAGTGAAGATGTTTCTAGCATTGAAGGGAATGGAAAACAATGAAGGAGTTTCTACAGTGGCAGGATCTTAAGAAAGAGCTGCATTGTGATTAAGAAACCTGCGTGGAATGGGTGATTAAGTAGGATCATCAAGCTGAAAGAAGAATGAAAGGGAAATGGAACAATAAAATAGATGGTAGTAAAAGGATATTAAGAGAAAAACACAAAAATAATGGCCCGGGTGGATGACACGTGAAGTATCGAACAAACAACAGAGAAGGATGAAGTGGGTGAGAAGAGCAATAGAGAATGAGATGAGGTAAATTTTAGGAGAAAATTGGGTTGATAAAGAGGGCTAGGAGGAAGGAATGGTCAACAGACATGATCACGAATGAGACCTTGTCTAGAATGACAGGTCTACCTCGAGTAGGGTTTCGGTGCTACGTGGGGAATTACGTAGATGTGCCAAGATGGGGATGAAAGGTCTGTGATGATGAAGAAGATGATGTCAATGTCAGATGACAAACAAAAATAAGAGCGATGAAAAATAAAATTGGTGGGTGATTGTAGAGAAGAGAAGGATGATGTGAAAGAATGGATGGAGAAAGATAACATTGGTCATGGTGGAGGATGAGAAGTTGTCGGATAATGAATGCTACTTGAGAGATAATCTCAAGTAGAATTCACAAACTGCAACGGAGATCAAGTAGAATTCCCAAACCAAATAGTGTATTAAAGAGAGTGTGTAGAAATAGTAACAAACTTCATAGATTTATGGAGGATATTGATAGGGGACATACTCAAGAGTAAAAACAAATATAGATAATATTTAATGATATAAAATTTGATTCTAATTGTTATAAAATATGACTTTGATGAGATGGGTAACACATAACCATATCAAGGGCCATGTAAGAAAGTTATGCTTTTAACCGGATAAGAGGTAAAAAAGAAAAGGTACTACTCAAAGCATTACACTTGCAATTGATAGCAGGTGTTAGTACATAACTAATGAGATTTGATTATATCACAAGACCAAGAGGAAGATATGGATGAAATATTCTCATAATCTTAATGTTGACATGATGAGGGATTTGAGATGTAACTTGTATGTGGGAAGAAGGTTCTCCAAAGGTGGTGTTCCTTAAGTCTATGCCCTAGCTCTAGGAAAGGGAAAGAACAATAATAGAAGAAAGTTGATCAATGTGGGAAGCTTTCTGAATGCCATAACAAAAGAGTATCCATCCTTCGAGGGTATGGTCTACTATATATACAACATAGATGGCGAGGATGATAGCCGTCCTTCGAGGGTATGGTCCTTCGAGGGATTAGTCTATTTTAATACATAACCTAGATGACAAGAATAATATAATAGCCATCCTTTAAGGGATCGGTCTATTTCTTTTGATTTTGATTTGATTTTTAATTTGTATATGTATCTCTTTTTTTTTTTTGGATGAATAGTTGTCCTTCGAGGGATCAGTCTATTTTTGGATAACTTTTGACTTTTTTTGCATGTATGGATGTTAGCTTTACATGGGGGAGAGCTAGGGATAGTGAAGTAAACCACTTAGGAGGGGATAATGATGGTATAGGAGACACCCCGATACCCTTTACATGGCTGTAATAGGAGAATGAGAAGGTAATGGATGTAATGATTACGGGATTCTCACCGAATGGGAGAACTTATCCATATTGAATATGCTATAAGTAGATTCATTGTACTTATATTCAAGGTCATATCAAAGTAGTGACGGTAGACCACATAATTCATATCATTACCATGATAGATGGAAGTGGATAATGGTGGAGACATGGTCTAAAGATAAGACTATACTCATAAGTGTGTGTACTAACAATAGAATGGTCGTAAGTGCAATGCATTAAGAGGTTCAATCTCTGGTTTACCATCGGAGAGGCTAAACGATAAGCCCTAGACCCATACTTATGTGTGATAATATATGGTCCGATCCAGTTGGGAGAAAATTTTCCCGTTGGCTTCTTTCTAAGGTAGTGACATTTTGATTTTCTTTTAGAACCAAGTCACCTATTTTAAAATCATGCTCTTTGATGTGTTTATTATAAGCACGTTGGATACGATCTTGATAGACATGATGGTGCTCAAGAGCAAGAAGGTGACGCTCGTCTAATAACTCAAGTTACATTAGGCATTCTGATGATAATCTTCATTAGAAATGAAGTTACGAAGAGACACATGTAAAGATGGAATTTGGACTTCAAGGGGAAGAATGGCCTTAGAGCCATATACTAGAGAAAATGGAGTAGCTCCTGTGGAAGTGCGAATGCTAGTGCGATAGGCCCACAGAGAAAAGGGAAGTTGGAGATGCCAATTTCATCTGCTCGGTCAATAGTTTTAGCTAAGATATTTCAAGAGTTTTATTAGTGGCCTCAACTTGGCCATTAGCTTGAGGATAATATGGAGAAGAAAAGCTAAGTTGGATCTTAAATGTATCGCCGATCTTTTTAAGGTCCTTGTTTTTAAAGGACTTTCCATTGTCCATAATAAGTTTATGAGGAATGCCAAAGTGGAAAATGATATGTTGATATATAAAATTAATGATTGGGCCAGATTTAGTAGAGGTGAGTGGGATTTCCTCCACCCATTTAGTGAAATACTCGATGCTTGAGTGATGATAGAATGATGTTATTGTGAAAAACATGGATTTATTAGACCAATAAGATCAAGGCCCCATTACGAAAAGGGCCATAAATCTTGGGTAGGTTGTAAAGTCGGCTAGGAATACAAATAAGATTAGAGTGTTGTTGACATCTTACACACTTCTTGACATATTCACAACAATCATGATTTAGAGAAGGCCAATAATAGCCAAGACAAAGAACACGTTTGGAAACAGATAATCCATTGAAATGCCCACCACAAATACCGTCGTGAACTTCTTGGATAACTCTAGAGGCTTCATGGGATTGAAGGCATCGAAGAAGGATACCATCAAACCCGCACTTGTAAAGAATACCACTAAGGATTACATAATGAGTAGCACGTTGGATAAAAGATCTCTTAGCATTTTTAGAAAGATCAAGGGGAGTAATGGATTTGGATAAATAATCAAAAATTTGTGAATACCAGAGGTCTGACGAATTAGATTCGACCAGATGAATCTAAGATATGTCATAGAATGGTTGTCTACGATGATGTATAATAATCGAAAGCTTGGATTCTTGCGTTGTCCAAGGGATAAGGGCTGCAAGGGATGCCATTGTATCAGCAAAATGATTGGTCAAACACGGGACAAATTGAATAGTATAAGAATGGAAGGATTTAAGAAGATGATGAGAAACAACATGATATTTTTGTAAAATATCATTTCTACGTTGATACTTACCAGGTGACCTAGTTTATTATTAGTTCAGAATCACCAAAATTGAACGCCTAGAAATATAGCAATTTCTAGTTCTAGTATAAGAGCTTCGTATTCTGCCATATTGTTTGTACATTCAAAATCTAATTTAAAAGCTAAGGAGATAGGGGAATCCCCAGGAGGAATAAGAACAACTCCTACCCCTCCGCCTTGCTGGAATTTAGAACCATCAAAGAAAAGAGTCATTTTAAGGGGATCATGATAAAATTGATTAATTGATTCATTTGGGAAATGATTAGGAGTCTGTGTATTGGAAAGAGGGGCCTCAATTAATTGATCCGCAATAGCTTGACCCTTAATTGCCTTTTGAGGAATGAATTCCAGGTCAAGCTCGGCCATGAGAAGGAGCCATCGGGTGATGCAATCGTTGTGATATGGATTAGAATGCATCACTTTAAGGGGTTGAAAGTTAGTAACAATATAGGTTTTATGATTAAGAAGATAGTGTCGAAGTTTTGATGCAACGAAGAAGATAGCGCAACACAATTTCTCCACTTCAGAGTATCATGTTTCGCAATCATGGAGAGTATGAATGATATAATAAATGGCCTGTTTGCATCCTTGATTATCACAATGTGCTAACATAGCTCCTAGAGCATGATCAATTATAGAAACATATAAATATAAGGGTTCTCCTTCGCATGGAGGTGTGAGTACTGGTGGAGATAAAAATATCGCTTAAGATATTCAAAATCATTTTGATATTTTTGATCCTAATAAAATGTTATGTCTTTTCAAAAAAGGTGATGAAAGGGCTGACATCGATTAGAAAGTTGCGATATGAAGCGACAAACAGATTTAAGTCAACCTTGAAGACTGTGAAGTTGCTTGAGATTGGAAGGAGGAGGAATTTCAAGAATTTATTTGATTTTTATGGGGTCAACCTCAATACCTCTGATAGAGACAATGAAGCCAAGGATTTTCCCAGTAAGAACTCTAAAAACACACTTCACTGGATTGAGGTGAAGGGAGAAACAAATGAGACGCTCAAAAAGTATCTCAAGAACCGAGAGATGGTCACATCTATGTTTAGATTTTTCTAAGAGGTCATCAACATAGTCCTCTACGGTTTGATGTAAGAGGTCATGAAATATATATGTCATGGCTTGTTGATATGTAGCCCCAACATTCTTTAAACCAAAGGGCATGACACGATAACAAAAGGTACCCCATGGGGTGATAAAAGATGTCTTGTGTTGATCTTCAGTGCAATCAGAATTTGATTATAACCAAAAAACCATCCATTAAAGAGAGCATCTCATGTCCCACTTTGTAAGATCTACAAGTTGGTCAATACTTGGAAGAGGGAAATCATCTTTAGGACATACGAGGTTAAGATCTTGAAAATCAGTACATATATGAAGCTTTCTAGATGCTTTTGTGATGGGTACAATGTTAGAAACCCATTGGGGATAATCAATGGGGATAATGAAGTTGGCGATAGGAGACGTTGCAATTCTTCTTTCACAAGAAGAGAAACTTGAGGATGCATTCGACGAAGCTTCTATCTAACTAGTTTAGCATTGGGGATAACAACGATGTTGTGGACAACGATGGAGGGGTCAAGACTGGCATGTCCAAATATGACCATGCAAATGCTTGGCTATGTTTGGACAAAAATGAAGTGAAGGCTTCGAGCTCTTGAGGTGTCAAAGACTGACCTATTTTAAGGATGTGGTGCTCCTGAGGAGCTCCAATAGTAATTTTGATAGTGGATTCATTCAAGAGATTGGATTTTTCTGAGGATGAGTTTTCTGATCTTGAGAACCTTTGGCTCCCATGTAGGAGAGAATGGAAGTGTCATCATCGCATTGAAGAATGTCAATGATAGGGGAATCTTCCTCTACCATCTCTGGATATTTAAGGGGAAAAGACGGGTTTCATTTTTGGCTTGGTAAGTCACCGGTCCGAGAAAGATGGTGGAAATAATTTTTTTGGGGGAATAGGAACTGTATCATCTTGATCTGGATCTGTGAGATAATTGGATGGAGAAAAATCATTATCTGAGCTGGAAGGATAGTTGGAAGGAGATGAGATATTATTTGAATCTGTAGGATAGTCAAACGGAGAAGAAGTATGTTCTAAATTGGTAGTATATTCGGATGGAGAAGAAATGGATGAATCAATATGAATGGGAGAAGATGTAGATGTGCTTGGGAGGGTGTATGGTGGGATCATTGTATCCCAAACCAAATTTTGGCATGATTCATGGGCTTGGGAAAAGATATTACCGTGAGGGCCTTGTTCATAGTGCCCCAAACCAAACCCCTTCCATGCACAATGATAGAGGTATGTGTGAGTGAAAGATGGTTTACTAAGAAATCTGAAATCACCTGTATATCATTTGGCATGAAAATTATTTTTAGTGTGAGAAGAAGGTTGATCAAGGCCGCCATATACTAAATTGGTTTTGAGGGAAGAAGGGCCAAATGAGACAATTTCCCCAACATTCGATTGATACATAGGGGCTTTATCAGGGCGGCTGAGGCGATTGGGAGAAGGAAGGGTATTGAGAGTGAGGAGTTGATATTCCCCTAAAGAAATATTTTGCGTTATAGTATCAGAAGAATCTGTATGAGGTAAGGTAGATGGAAGTATAGAAGAACTGGTGGATGCATTAGGAGAAAAATTGGTTTTAGGAACAAGGACATCTTTAGGTTTGTAGATCATGCAACATGTCTTGGAAGGGGGATCTCAGCTGGAAGAGCATAAGTAGTCCCTTCATGTTCATATTTGATACAATGATGAAGAGTAGATGGAACACAATGCATAGTGCAAATCCAAGGACGTCCCAGTAAAATATTATATTGGAATTCTCCTTCAATGATGTAGAAAAGTTTGTGGAGGATTTTATGGCCGACACGGATAGGAAGAACAACCATTCCTAATGGGGGAGTGACAACATCGTTAAATCCACGAAGAATGGTAGGAGACTTGGCAACAATGGTATTGGGAAATTTAAGTGATTGAAGGTATGAGAAGAAATGATATTAATACTGGCACCATTGTCAATCATAGTTCGATGGATGTAGGTGTCATCGATATAGACTGTGATGAATAATGGTAGATCATGTTCTTCTTGTGGTATCCTAGGGATTTCGAACTTCAAATGATACGGTAGTAGATGTTGCGAAGGCATGAGCTAAAGCCACAAAAGGATGGGGCTCATCGGAGGATACCAGGATCTATTGCAAGACCTCCATAAGAGCTTGTTTATGATGTGGAGAGCTTTGAATAAGTTCATAGAGTGAAATTTTGACAGGGGCCTGGTGAAGTTTCTTAATAATGGTATGTTCAATGGAGGAAGGATTTGGGGCGGCAGAATAGATACCTTGGCTTTAGAAGAAGATGAAGGCGTTGTTGCAGGATGATTGGTAGGAGCAACGATGACAACCTTTGGCCGTGATGGAGGTGTGGAGGCAGCAAGCTCCTTAGGAGGAGGGATAGTGACATAAGTCTTAGGGGTGGATGGTGAGGTGGAGTCAGAGTTATATGGCTTTGAATAGGTGGTTATCCAAACAACGTTGATTACAAGAGGAGGATGATCCTTAGGATCATCCTCTTTTGATAATATGTTGGTGGCATTGTTGGTTATATCTTTATTTGGTAGTGGAATACTGACAGGATTTCTTAATGAAAAGGGTGGTCGAGATGTTTGAACAGACGCATGTTGGGATGTGGAAGTTGATGGAGGAGATGGTAGAATTGGTTTTTCATCATTAATATTTTTATTGACAAAATGATGCACGATGGCTTGGAGAGATTTGCAATGTTCAGTGTCATGTCTAGGGGCATGATGAAATGCACAAACAAGATTGGAATTAAACCAGGAAGTCTTTGCACGTTTGGATTGAAAAATTTAATTGGCGGTAAAGTGATGGTTGAGGCTTGGAGTAGTTGGTGAAACATAGTGGTATAATAACCTAGTGTTATCGATGGAGAACTTTGGAATGATGCATGGGAAGGTGGTGATGTAATAATGGCTTTAGACATTGTTTTGGATTTGGAAAGGGCAGATGAATGTGCTTGATGCGGGATAGTAGTGGAAGACACAGACGCCTTTGAATTTGCTTTAAGATATTGGTTGGAAAAGGGTGGTTGCATTGTTCTAGTAGTAGTATGTGTTGTTGGTGAAGGGAAGGTTCCTAAAATGGAAGAGGAAGATGAGGGGTGTGGTCCTAAAATAGAAGGAGACGATGTGGTTTCCAGGGAGCTTCTATCGGGAATAGTGAGGTCTAATTTTGGACAAGGATGTGAAGGAGAACACTTGGGAAATGGGGGTCTAGGTCTTGTATATGAATGGGGATTGTTAGAGGGAATGACCAGAATCTCTACAGGAGGAACTGGAGATATTGAAGTGGGTATTTGTGGGGACTACGCCGATGTGTGAGTATCTAATGGTACAGAAGAAATGGGACAATAATTTGAAATTAAGGAATGCTGGAATGTTTGCCAAAAATCATCGAGTAATGACATGGCCGTGGAAGAGGGAGATGAGATAGATGATTGTAAAATAGTAGATGTAGTAGGTGTTGGTAGAAGTGCAGAAAGAGGGATTGGAAGAGAAGCTAAGGATGAGATAACAGGTAGAGGTGGGATAATTTCTGACAAGGTGATTGGGTTTAACGGAGTAGATGTAAGGGGTAATGACACAAAAGTGATATTTGCATCTGAGGAGGGGGTGGTAGGTGTTGAGATAGATGTGAGTATAGGAAAGGGTACCGACATGGGCATGGATGTAACTAATGTTGATGCGGAGATGAATGTTGATGTGTTTGTGGATGTAGATAATGTATCAAAGGGGACTGGTGTAATGGTTGATGAAGAAGGTAAACTTGTGGGGGAAATTGGACTTTTATCGCTAACGTGGATAGTGTTTATGGTGTGGGTACTAGGGGTTTGAGATACAGAAGTAGGAGTAGTCTAATTTATGGATGTGGGTGTATGATTTGGAAATGGTTGTTTAAAAATATCTAAAGGTTGATTGGATGAGGCATTTGGGTTATCCACTTGAAGTTCTCCTTGATCGATGAGTCTTTGGATAGAATCCTTGAATGTCTAACATTTTTCTATGTCATGTCCTCAAACTTGATGATACTTGTAATAGTGATCCTCTTGATACCACATAGGTCGTGGTTTAGATTCGTTAATGAGGATGGATATACTTGTAGTGTGATCAAGTGTGTTTTATCAATTTGTCAAAGATGGCATTGTATGATTTACCTAAGGGAGTATAATTGGGCATTATTCATGGAAATCATTGTTGAGTTACTATGGTACATGTCGGGGTAGGAGATGATCTAACAAAGATGGTGTTAGCATCTCTCTTTGATTTATCATTTGATACGAAAGGGTTTGACAAATTTGGTTTTTGGCTTATTGTTCTTTAATTTTAAATGCCCTATTCTATGGCACACATCTCAAGCTTGTGGGCCATGGTAAAAGCCTCTTCAAAAGTACGAAATGATTGGATTTATAAGGTTGAGGAAATATGCTTAGTGCAAGAGCGCACGAAGAGCTCGATGAGATCAGTTTGAGGTAGTGGAAAAGATAATTGATTTATCATATTGCGCCATCATGCGATGAAATCTGTGATGGATTCATCTTCGAATTGGTGGATAGTATACAGGTCATTGATGGTTATTTTACGTGCAATATTAATGGAGAAATGCTCAAGAAATAATTGTGTAAGCGGGAAAAATAAAATATGGATTACTGGGGAATATTATTATACCACTCTAAGGCGGGGCTAAGCCAAAGACATGGGGAAAGTATGAAGCATCAAGTCTTGGTCATGCAAAATGAGATCACATGTATGTTTAAATGCTCTGAGATGTTGTTGAGGGTCCTCCTTACTGTTAAACTTGGAAAACTTTGGCAATTCCCAGTGTGGAGGATATGGTTTCATGGGCACGGATGGATGGATGGGTTCATTACATATCTGTTCATAAGATAATGTGACTTTGGACCCTAACGTAGCAGCCTCTAGGTTGGCTAACCGACCTATCAAGATTTTCATGGGGTCATTAGGAAGTGCCTGTTGAGCAAGTGAAAGGTGGTGGTTGGACTTGCGTATGCGTGGGTATCTGAGGGACTTGGTATGGGTGAGTGTAAGCTATGTGTGATGGTTGAGGTGGTTGTTGATAGAATGTGTGTTGGTGAGAAACAGGGCATGGTATGATTATTGAGATTGTGCAGGTTGTGGAAGTAATTGCTGAGTGGGGATGTGAGTATATGTGGGTTGATAGATTGGAAATGACACTGTATGTTGCAAAGATATGGTTGGAGGAAGTTGAGAAGTGAGGGTATAGACTTGTGATGTAGAAGGAATTTTCTGTTTGGATAAGGGATTTGACACATGGGATGGTTGAATGAAGGTACTAGTGACCATCGGAGTTGTTGTAGTGGTAGGGATGGCAGTCACGATAGTCATGTTGATGTGAGGAAGATTGGGCGGAATGGGCATGACTACCTGGGTGGTCTGGTGTGCCAATGGGTTGGTGGAGGATGACGCAAAATCATGTAAGGCCATGGATTGAGGAATTTCAGAACTAGTATTATAAGGATAGACCTGCTGAAGTGGTGGGCCATCCAGAGGAAGGTGTATGTATCTTCTTAAAAGATAGTCTTGAAGGGCCACGGGTTGGCATCAAGAATTTGTCTGAATTCTAGGTCCCCAAGAGGGAAGACGGAAGTACTAATAGGCTCTGATCTGACAGAGGGCGGAGTGGCTAGCCTAGATGGGATGGAATGTTGGTCTAATGCTAGTAGTGTGGGTGAAAGGTATTGAATGAGGTATATTAGTGAGAGAATGGGTGCCTGTGAGTGAGATAGGAAGAAACATGGATGATGAAGTTGTTGATGTAGTGATTGATTGGGATGAAGCACTTTGTGTGTGGCGAGGTTGTGTTCCATCTTTTTAGTAGTGGATCGAGTGATTATGGGCATAAAAAGAAAATCACTATTATATCAACAAACAAGTAAGGAATTTTTTTTTAATCAAGAACGTGTGTAAAGGAAAAAAAAAAAATAAAATGGCTGAAAGAGGACCTAGAAGAAGGTAAACTATGTTTGGTTTCAGGTAAGTTATGGTTGGGAAATGTCTAAAACGGTTCTGTTGGGTGATCAAATCCCAATCAATGAACCAGGTGCAAGGAATGTTTTGATGTGTTGATTAATTTGTGAAATTTTAGGCAGTGTGTGATGATAGGTGTGATGCAAATAATTAAACCCCTAGTTACACTATGTGAGCAAGCAGAATGCACAGGTTCATTTTACTCCAAAATCAAAATATGAAATTCGATGCTTGACAATCATCCAAAATACCGACAATACCATGCAGAAAAGAGAAAATAGGGAAAACTAGAGAATACTTGTATATCACTTTTCCTTTTTATCTGACAGCAAGTTGAGCCAAGTGTAAGCTTTAAACAATCTGAAAGCACCTTTTGTCGTATCAAGTAAAATGTTTGAAAATGATAATCAATGATTGGGAACGTCCAAGGATCTTATGACTACAGATGAGATTGACAAGAGACGATTGGCGATGTGGTTTGAGTTTAAGATTTTATCTTTGACAACGCAATCTTGTAAAGGCAAGTATGACAATTAGTGGATATGACCCAAAAGAGATAAAATAAATAAATAAATATAAACAAATTATCGGGATTAGTCGAATATAAATTAAATTAGATACTAAACAATGCAATGACTATTATTAAGTAATAAAATAAATGATGATCTAATGAGAAAATAATGTGAATCATAATACAAAATGCTAGACACAAAAATGTGATAATCAAATCAAAATAATAAATAACGACACACACTATATAAATGACAAACCTATTTTAGACTTATAAAAATGAATGATAAATGAATAAGATAATAATTAAGCTCATAGACAATAAACTACATTATCAAAACCAATGTGAATATGCGTTTATTTATTTAACAACTTATCAAAATCTAAATAAATTTCATAAACAAATGTTTATTAACAAAATAAAATATATTTGAACGTCTCGATGTCAATAGATGATACAATGAGATAAAATGTCTAATCGATAGGACGGGAAAAAGAAATATCTTATCTAACTTCGTTATTAACACCTCCTTATCTACTTTTAGATACTCTAGAGTTGGTCCTACTGCACATGGATATAGCACTTCATATGTACGATGACATAGTGAGAATCACCAAAAATATAAACGATAAATGTATATAATTGGCTATGGGTTCTCCACGAGGTGTTTATAAATGTGTTCTACAGAATTGTGAATCAATTGTTATAAGATGAAAAGTTTGTGTGAATTTGCAAATGTGCTAAGAACAATTTCCTCCCTCTCTCTATATCCGGTCTTCTGTTTTTTTTAAATCCAAGCTTGTTTACTTTTTGAAAAATTCCATGGAGTATAGTGAGGATTTGGATAATGGAATGGATTCATGGGGAGAAGGATTCAGTGAGGTGGGAGCTCGGGATAAGGGAAGTGGAGAGCTCGGTGTGGGTGGATGGTTGCGTTGGATGTGGAGGACTCTGTGGGAAGTGGGGTGGAGTGACTGAGTAGAAGGGAGATCCGGAGAGGGGTAATAGGGAGTGGAGAGGTCGTGGAGATTTGTGGAAAGGGGAGTGATTTGGTGAGGATGGGTCATGGACTGAAGAGCCAAGTCACTCAGTCAAAAGGAGCTATGGGGTGTAGAGGTGGTGAGGATGGGAATGAAAAACCGTGCAAGAGCTCAACGAGCGGTGGGAGAAGATTCTACCGAGGTAAAGGAGATGGGCTTGGTGTCGGCTGAGGACTGTGGGAGCTGAGGTGGTGAGGTGGAGAGAAGGGATGTGGGAAGGAGTGTGGTGGTGGGCGAGTTGGAGTCGGTGTGGAGGGAAAAGACAGGTTAGTGGAAGAGAGATGGAGTGGGTTCGAGATTTGTGGATGGTGAGGTGGGATGGGGAGATGGAGCTTAGGACGGTGAGGATGGAGCTCGGGGATGATCAAAGGAAGAGCTTAGGGATGTGTGCAGTGAGGATGGAGGTCGGTGTGTGGAGGTGGCCGAGCTGGCCGAGTGGAGAGGTGAGGAGATACTTAGGCCAAGTTGGCTGAGTTAAGGAAATTAGGGGGTAGTTTTAGGATAAAACTTAATCATTTTTTTCTTTTAATTTTTTTTTAATTAATGTTATTTACTAAATGATAAAAACAAATTTAATATTAATTATAAACAACCAAATGACAAATTTTTGAAAACAACAAAGGCTACGTACCTTGAAGTGATGACAAAAATGACTAAATGTACATACCACGCGCACAAATGGAGATAACATTAAAACCCTACAAGAAAGTGAGTTGAAAAATGAAACATTTGCAAAATATATTACATGATGACAACTAGGAAAATAATAAATTACACAATCAAACTTGAAAACATAGCCAAATGATAAGGTTAATTTCCGGATTCATTTCCCATGCGGGTGAAACTCAGTACCAAGCCGGTTAAACACAAGAAGAGTAATTACCTTGAAGATGACACAAACCTCTACTATGGATGAAGATAACACCAAACCTACATGAGGTAAATAAAAGGACAAAACAAACAAAAATGACCAGACCTTGGATCTGGTCCCACCGGGCGTGCCAAATGTTGATCTGCATTTCTAGCTTCCTGTCCAGATGAGTGCATGAGTAATCAAGAAACACTAAACAACATCGAGTATACAAGGGCTTAGTACCTTGGAGATGACGATGGATGATACAACACAAATTTGATATTGGACTCCTTGGTGTGATCTCAAAAACCTGCAATTCACATACACTAGGAAAATAATGATTAGAGATTTTATGCGGGGGGCTGCTGACAAAGCAGATCTGGGAAGCGTTAACTTCCTTGGTGGCTATCAACCCCGTGTGATAAGAATAATAATACAATAGCATCCAAAACAGATAACATACAAATTGATAAACAAAAGAACCTGGATGGTACCGGTGTGCAGATGGAATTACTGATCTGATGCGTGCAACATGAATCTCATCACATGAACCCAAATCACGAGCATAATGTCATGGAAATTCCATGTGCTATCACCCAGATAGAATAATAATGATATTATGACTAAAATCTCACAGCATTCACCTGAATTTTCTAACTTTTTCTTCTTCTCAAATATGGGGAAAACCCATATTTATAACTTAGATATAAGGTTAGATTGAGGTTAACAAGTAAAATGAGGTTTGAGTAAAGTAATCTTGAGTTAGGGATATGATGTGATCACGTGGGGACCATGACTTGAATTATTAGACGGAGTGGGGAGCATGATTGACATGGTGGGTGAGATAAAGATTCTATTTTTTTAAAAAAAAAGGGTGTCGAATGGGTGTATTAATACCCATGGATTTAATAATTTGTGGAAGATGGGGATAATATAAAAAAATTTAATTCTCAAATAGGTCTACATGGATCCCATTTGATAATTAATCAAATAATGTGAGCAAATAGGTAAAGTTTCATTTAATTTAAAAAAGAGAAGCGAGAATGGAAATAGTGTGAATGTGAGACGCAGTGTGCGTGCTATATACCCAAAAATAGGTGTCTACACATAGTATATTTAAATTCATGAGATTTTAGAACATAGCTCATGAAGGCAATTGGAATTCATGATCCTCAGAATTTTGTTGAGTTAGCATAGCAACCAAGGTACTCTTTGTAGCATAGCAATAGATAATAAAATCCTTGTTGAAATCAGGACATGCTAAGATGGGGTTCTAGCAATGGCTTTCTTGATACCTTCAAATGCTTCTTTACCTTGAAATTCCAACCAAATTTTTTCTTTCCTTTCATCATGTGAGAAACACTCATAGTTAGTTCTGCAAAATCTGGAATGAATCTCCTCAGGAAATTTATCTTGCCAAAGAAAGAGTGAACACCCTTTTTGCTTGTGGGAAGAGGAATCTTCTGGATTTCTTGAACTCTTTTTGGATCTATCTTGATTCCTTCTTTGGAGACAATATTCCCAAAGATCTTGCCTTCATAACAAAAAATATAGACTTCTTAGGATTGAGGGAAACTCCATGTTCTCCGCATTTTGAAGAAGCTGTTTCTAGATGTCAAGATGATCTTGCCTTGTTTTGGAAAAAAATAGTTAAATCATCAAGGTAGACAACAATACACTTTCCTTTAGACCACCAAAATCTAAATCCATTTCCCTCTAGAAAGTGGCACCAACATTGATAAGACCAAATGGAATTCTCTTGTCGGCAAATGTGCCCCAACGGGTAGTAAAAGTAGTCTTGTGCTTTGATCCGGGTCTTGACTTCCACTTGATTGTATCCAAAGAATCCATCTAGCATAGAAAACATCTCAGAGCCTGAGACAACTTGCAAAACTTGATCCATCATGGGGAGTGGATAGTTGTCTTTTAGAGAGGCCTAATTCAAATTCCTAAATTCTACACAAATGCGGATCTCACCATTCTTTTTCCTCATACAGACACAATGTTGGCAATCCATGTTGAATGATGTATAGAGAAAATAATCTTGGCTTTTAGTAACTTTTGGATCTCTTGAAAAATAGTATCAACAACCTTAGGATTGTATTTCCTTTGCTTCTTCTTGAAAGGTTTGATCCCAGGTTTCACAGGGATATAGTGCCACATCTCCTTTGGTTGAAAAGCCTTAAGATCATCATACGAATAGGCAAGAACATCAACATAATTCTTTAATCGGTTTACTGCTTTCTTCTTCTCTTCGTGAGTGCAACATTTTCCAATATTCACCACCCTGGTTCATCATTGCTTCCAATATTGACCTTTTCATACTCAGCAGATTGTTGAGTCCCTTGAGAAGCTTCAGATTTGATGAACCTATCATGTTTGTCAAACAAATCTTCTAGACTCACCATTCCTTTAGGAATCTTGTTACCCTTCAACTTAATATAGCCATCCTGATCCATCTCTTCCTTGATATCTTCCTCATTAGAGGGCACATATTCTCTAGGTAGATGTTCAATTCCTTCAAAATATAACTAATTGAAGTTATCTTTAAGCTCTAAGAAAGAGAGAAAGTGTTGATCATCATTGAAAACCTGACAGCTTTCTTTCATTATCTCGACACACTAGGCCTATGAATAATTTCAATGGTAAATTTATCTTGAGAGAAATCTGGATGGGGAATCAACAAAGATCCTGAGACAACTACATAATCAACTCTAGTATTCTTTTCTCTTGGCCCAACTTCAATTGAGAAAGCATCAAGGAATTCAATGGAATCCCAAACAAGATTTCTATAATGTTTCAATCTCCTATTCTTGGCTTGGTAAAGATCCCTTACTGTTTCACAATCAACTCTGCATCACCATGAGCAAAATATTCTTTACTCCTATTTATTTTTCCATGCTCAACCCAAGGATGAGAGCCTCATACTCAGATGTATTATTTGTATTTTCAAAATGAAGCTTGAAAGAAAATGGATGAATCTTCCCTTCTGGAGAGATTAACACCACACCAGCTCTAGAACCAGCTGAAGAGCAACTTCCATCAAACTCCAAAGTCCAAATGCCATTAGGATCATGAATCACTCCCTTAGGAAGACTTTCCTCATCCTCTGACATGATCATATAGTTTCCATGCCCTATATCTTCATAGAGTATTTGTGCTTTTGGATCATCAGTCTTTTGCACAATATACTTAGTTTGCTTTTCTGGTAACAACTTTCTTATTTTTCCATTGACCAGGGATCAAAGCATGTGACCATTCCATCTAAATTTCAAATCCTAACTTTTTACGAGATATCCCTACTCAAAGAACATACCATACGAGGGAGGAATATCAACAACCAAAATAGAGGTGTAACCCTTTTCTCCGGAAAAGAAATGAAGACTACGTGTGCATCTTTAATCCTCCCAACCAAAGGCACTTCTCTACTCTCCATGGAATAGTAGGAACCAAAGGTATGTGTTAGAGTCAGGCCCAAAGAATGAGCTACTTTTGTAGGCATTACATTGTCTGATGCTCCTGAGTCTATAACACAATTACTGATTTTATGGCAAGCTATGAGGAGAGTACGTATAATGGTTTAATTTTCTCATTAGGGAAGTGACTGCAACCACAAGGCTTGGTTGAGGTGAGGAAGAGGGAGTGGGAAAAATACCTTTAGAAGTATTGGATGAGGCTTTGGATTTGGAATTGACAAATTTTACCATTTTAGCAAAGGCTTTTGGATGGGTTTGGTAAAACTTTGCCTCTGAAATTTGGATTTTGGTCTTTTTGAGGTGATCAATGATATCAAAAGACCCAGAGGTGGATGGGGCATCACTACTAGGAACAGGAGAAACTTTTGATTTATCAACTTTAGGAATTGAAGGACAAGAAGTTTTGGAAACAGAGGTAGAAGGAGGAGGATTAACATTACTCACCTTTTACATGGAGGCAGTGGGAATAGGAGCTCCTCTTCTTGCAACCACTGGAATAGTTATAGGAAACTCCTTAGATTTCTTAGCAGGTTGCATCACTTTTTATTTTTTGTTCATTCTCTCTAGAGTCATAACAACATATGACTCACTATTCATCTCTGCCACTCTTTTATCATATTCATCTTCATCATCCATACCTTCAGTGGTAAGGAAATGAACTTGAGATCCACCAAGCTCTTCCATTTCTTCATCAACCTCTTCTTATGGTTCTTCATAGAGTTCTTTAAACTCCTCATCATCAAGTTCTTGAACTTCACAAGTTGCATTGACTAGAACCTTGATAGGTGGGCCTTCAATAGCCAATTTATTCTAAGGAGGTAATTGGTTCCTAGGCTAAAAATTCCTTCTTGGAATATCTTGATAAGGAGTATGTTGAGCCAATTGCTTTTTGATGGCAATGAGATCATTTGCAAGCTTCTATACTAACTAATCAGAATTGGCTCTAGGGGAAGAGGAAGAAGAAGATGCTTTAGATTTGGAGGATTCTCTTTTCAATTTACTAGACATGATTAAATCATCCTCAACACTAATAGCCAAATGTTGATTAGCATCCAGAGTTGCAAGGTTATCTCTCCTTAGTGCATAGCTTACTTTAGGTAACTAAGCATTGAGGAAGAAGCATTTTGGATTTGATCTACAGGATGAGTGTTCTGTGGAATTTTATGAATGAGCTTGTTGAATTTGGCCACAAATTCTCTCATGGGCTCATGTGGTTCCTTCTTGATATGAGAAATTTGAGCCAAGAGAGCATGCACATCTTCAGCAGGTTTGAAACGTTGCTCAAACTGAGTTTTCAAGGTGGTCCAATTAGTAATTGACCCAACAAGAAGATGATAGAACCAATCAACAACATTATCCTGCAATGTTTCTACAAAGAGCCTGATAGAAACATCTTCATGCTCAATCCCAAGAATCCCACATGCAACACTAAAGGTCAGTAATGTGTTCATCTAGGTGTACCTTCCCATCACCTCAGAATTTAGGAAAACATTTCCTACTACTCCTGGGTAACTCATGTAATGGTTGAGGAAGAGCAAGAGGCCCAATCCGTTGTCCCCAAGGCAAATGTGTTGCCATCTATGGGAATATTGTTTGAAGGGGAATTGAAACACCAGCAAGTATCAAAGTAAGAAGATTAGGGCTGAGTTGTTCTGGAGGAATGTTATTCTTGGAATTTATGTCTTTAACAGAGGTGTGCTTTTAGAACGAGTTCCTATGTTCCTTCTTGCTAGAAGAAGAGAGAATTTTTTTTGCTCCAGAAGTTGAAAATGAGAATTTTCAACCCCGAGAGCTTTCTTCCCACATGTATATCATAGAGTCTCCAGACCAAAAAATGATCTTGAAGTTGTTTTAGAAAGGGATACGTTGAAACGAAATCCTCAGTAGAGTCACCAAAAACTGTTGGGTTTTAAAATGGTACTTTAACAAAATCACAGTCAGGGGACAACAAGTCCCTCCTCTTTATGGGAGAGGTTCCATTATTGAAATTAAGCAGCAAAGCTTATATACAAACGTACAACTTTCATCTTAAGGCTAGACTTCGATATCTTCAAATGATTTTTACCAAAATAGTTTATCAATATAAACGAATGGAAGAAACTAAAGAAAGGAAAGATCAAAATATAACAAAGAATGAGCAAAGGTGATACGAGAACAAAATCATTCACATTCACAAAGATAAGATATCATTCCATAGACACAAAGTTCTAGAAATCATATCAATAAGAACACAAAGTTTCTTATTACAAAAGATAAATGATCCACAGATTTCAAAGTAGCAGAAGAAGACAAATAGATGAAGATAGAGAGAAAGGGAAATTCTTCCGCATTGATTGCTTTCGATTCTATTTACACTTCAAAAGTATCAGAGTCCAACCCTTTGCAATGAGAAAATCTCTTACATTTATAAATGAAGTGAAGAGAGGAGAAGAAGAGAAGGAAAGAAATATGATTTGGAAGCTCAACCACCAGCCATTAATGCCCTTGCAAATCCACCTATAATCTATCAAATCTGGTTCTACATGTCTTTAACATGTTGAAGAAGGAAGGATGGAAGATCAGATCAAATTTGATCTAGTTGAAGCACTTCGATCACATATTAATGGCACAAAATATATTTTCCATATTTTCACCCAAATCAAGATATCCACTCAATTCTCCATGTTTGTTTGGCATGTTGGAGAAGAAAGGATGGAAGATCGGATCAAATTTGATCTGTTTGAAGCAATCAAATCACATATTAATGGTGTGAAAGACATTTTCCAGATTTTCAACCATCAAATCCTGTTGAAAATAATATTTTATGATTCCATGGCATAGAGGAGACCAAGATATTTCCAATAGTATAAAATTTGTCAAATTTTGAGAAATGGAGCGAAAGTTATGCTCATTTGAATATTTGAATCGAATCCATACAAAAATGGTGAAAATGCAATTTTCGCAAAATGGATCTGCGGGCCCGAAATTGAAATTGCACCTTTAGCACAAAAGATGCAAAGTACAAAATTATCCCTCAAACCTCGTAGGCCCGTAACTTCACTTTTGATATAGGTCTGACACGTGGCTTTACTTGAGTGGTAACGGAGTCACGACTCACTTTATAATTTTACTTCTTTTGGAAACAAGGCTCAAAATCTCAAAGTTCTTCGCCACCCGCTTCCCCATTTTAACTTTTCAATGCGGGCTCAACATTTGACTTTATCCCTTGGCATGAGTGGGGCCACAGTTCACTTTATCACTTTACACCTTTTATGGAAACAAAACCAAAATTCCTAAAGTGTCCCGACAACCTGCCTCTCCACTTTGACTTTTCAACGGATATTCAATACATGGCTTCATGGAGTTGCAGCTCATTTTGTAACTTTACTCCCTTTGGCAATAAAGGAAAAATCTTCAAAGTGCTCCGACGATCCGCCTTCTCGCTTTGAATTTCGACACGGGCTTAACATTTGAATTTTTCCCTTTTGGAAACAAAACCAAAAATTTCCAAAGTGCCCCAATGACCCAAGACACATGGAGGGTGGTGCATGTTGCAACTGCCCCCCGAACTTTGCTTTTGAAAGAGCACCATTGGATGCATGGACGCTTCTATAGACTTTGGAATTTTCAACATCAACTTTGTCCCCTTTTCGGACTGACACACGTGGAAGGCTAGCACTAGCTCATGGTCTTGCTTTGAGTCCGTGCCTTTGAAGTTACACCGATGAGGCACGTGGAGAGTCTGTGCTCACTTAGGATCCTACTTTGAACTTGGCCTTTGGAGGTGCACTGTTGGGATGCGTGGAGGCTTCCGTCGGCTCTTTATACTTAGTTGATTCAACGGTTGGATTTGTCTTTTTAGACTCTGACCACATGGAGGGCTACGCACGTTTGGGGTCTCCGCGTTTGTGCACCATACCAAAAGTGCGCCAAAGAGACACGTGGAGAGCTAGCACACATTTGAGAACTACTTTTAGATTCACCCTTTAAAGAGCACCGAAGGGACACGTGGGGCTTTCTGCTAGTTCTCTTTATACTTAATCAATTCAATGGTCACTATGTCCCTTTTTTAGACCTTGGACATGTGGAGGGCTAGCGTAAGTTTGGGGTCTCTCTTTGGGCTACATATTTTGAATTTATGTTGATGAGGCACATGGCGCCTTCCGCGGGTCCGTTGTTTTTCCCCGATTTGACTCGCATGCGAAGTCCGAAAACTTCGAGCCCTTTCTTCAATCTTCTCTTGCACGCTTTGATCTCCTTTATTGCCGTTGGCCTCCTTCGCCAACCCTACCCCTTCATTGTTGGATTTGGAATGTGGTCTCGCATGAATGAACTACCCCTTCTGATTTTCTTTTGTGTGGGGTCGTGTTTGATCAATTTTTTGAAGGGTAAATTTGGGATAATAGGCACCAACTCAAATTATTTGAAACTTGACTTAAAAAATGAGGGGAATTTTGAGGGTGACAATAGATCCCGAACAAATTGGGTACTCTTATAAATGGGTGTAGCTCAATCTAATCATTATATTCCTTGAACTTCCCCATAATAGAGTATACCATGAGTGAATGAACCTCATATGCTTAAGTCACATCTATATCCTAAGACATGATTGCACTACCAGGGTCACCCGCTAGGATAGTCCCCACTTCCTCGTGAAATGTCTTTAAAGGAGCCATGTCTCCCCACATTCTATCCATTTTGTCACATGTTACCTCCATTGGTACTTATTTACCATATGTGATAAAGATCTCATAGAACCTTTTCATCACCTAGGTAGGGTAGCTAAGTTTCTATGCTCCTAACTTGACTATCTTGTATAATTTTTTATATGTGCGGGATAACATATCTTATGACCAACTATAGTGGAATTAATTATCCTCAATCTCCCTAGGAAAGGGAGACCAACAATACAACATCATGTTTGTTTCATTATCCCTAAATATTCACAAGGCCCCTATACCCATCATGACCTTCCAAAATTTTAGTATAAGGTATCTTCTTCAACCTACCTATCTAACACCTATTTCAAAACCCATGTTAGGCATGTGATCATCACTAAAATGAGTAGTTCATCACTGATTGTTTGTTGACTCAATCACCTCCCTCGGTGTAATTGTATCGACCTATCACCTGGAAATATGATTATCATGTAAACATCCACCAAAGTAATCTTCCACTATCCTAGATCCTATGGAAACTAGATAGTGCTCCATTCCTCATCTCACTATGTGAATCGATCACAAAGCATCCTTCTGTAGAGTAGCACCAATGGCACCTATGTAATATATCATATCCCTTCCCCGTACAAATAAATTATATCACGTGGATTCCACTAAACAATAGCCCTCAGAACCATTCTTTCTCCCTATCCTAAATTCATTGCACATAACCTCCTAGATTCACAAAAATGGACTCAAATTAGAATAGTTTCCAAAAACTTGTAAATATCACTAAGAAACACAAATATACAAGTGTTTGTTGCTCAACCAATGGTTACACATTCCAATTGATAAATGTGACATTGTCTCCATGATTACACCACTTTTGTGGAAATTGTTCAACTTCCTCGTCACTAATTCATAGCCTTTAGTCTATACAAATTAATTATTATTCCATGTGAACTATTGGTTCATCAACTTATGCATAGAAATACAAAAATGCATCAATCAGTAAATCCCCACCAAAATTAAACTTTCCTAGAAACAACTAACCTACACCCCCTAGTGATTATTATGTCACCAATTTCACAGAATTTCACTTTTTTGTTATTCTAGATTTGATGAATTTCCTTTTACCCTCTCAAAACACCAAACTATAAATAAATAATATGCCCTTCCCAAGTCTAGCATAAATATATATTTGAGATCTCTCATCATCCTTGGGGTCTAGCATTTGACATTATTTTCATTCTTCCATCTAATGACCATTTCTATACAAGATACACCAAAATAAAATCAACATTTCCCTTATTTAGCATATCCCGACTTTGCACCATTCCCAAATATGAATATAGAACATGCGTTAGATATGTAACAACAAAGTTAAAATTTGGATCCCTTTGTGGTGTGGGGGCTTGAACCCCCACTCTTGTCACAAGGGGTCTATGTGGGGTGGTGACATGTTATGAATCCCCTCAGCACGGGTCCACGGTTGGAGCCCCCGAATCAAAAATTAACGAGTCAATCCTTTATTTATAGAAAGATGAATTCCACGAATTCTATTTTTACCTAAAGGAAAATCCTAATGGCGTTTTTCCATTCTATTTTTAGGAGGAATCTTAACTGTACTTTTCCAATTAGGTGTATTTATTTTTGTGGAGATCCAAAGTAGCTCATAACGAGTTCACATGTAATTTGTTCATCTTGAGTTAATAAAATCTTGATATCTTGCACCGTGGATGTTTCCCTAAGCACTTAGTTGGGGTTTTACCACGTAAATATGGTGTTCATCTCTTGCATGTTTGGTATTTTGTATATTTCTTTTATCTCTATCTCTATAAACTATGGTATTGCTATTCAACTTTCTCGCTTATTCATTTTTGTAAACTCGGGGTTTCTAACAACATGAGTTATAACATTCATCTTTTAGTGATACCAACTATTATAAGGCTTGCATGATTAACTTATTCCTTAGTTCACCACTTTAGACACGAACAATTTAGGGCAACGTAGCATGTATGATTTGAGCTATGGAATCCACTCGTACAACATTATCCATCCATTTCACATTATTCTCTCATTGACTTCCTCATTTCGACCTCAATAAATTGAGTACACCTAAGAAAGGTACAACAAATTTCTAGTGTGTACTAACACCTTCAATATCATAAATATTTATTAAATTCATTATCATAGTCCATTAGTTCATATTTTTGATATACATGTACTTGTAGCTTTATTTTCTTGTATCTGTGTTTATGAAACTAGATATTTATTCATGATTATTATTAGTATATGTAAGAAGTAGAGACAAAACTAAAGGTATGGAGACTAGTATAAAATAACATACTTATATTGTCGATGATATCAAGAGAAATATATCACATCACCATGAAAGAAGATGACATTTAAAAAGAATTGAATAAGTTTGATCTTGCTTTTGTTACTAAATTTCATTGTTCTAACAAAAATTTCAAAGAATGTGTTACTCAACTCATATTTGGTAAATTCAAATTTTTAAATAGTTTCAAATAACATTGTATCATTTATTACATTGAATACAAAAAGGACATGAGATTAATTGATATAAATAACACTACATTATATTATTTCAAGATCTAAGGAAAACAAGCATTGATCTTTTTTATTTTCTTTGAGTACAAAAATACAATGCCTCGTGTTTGTTCATATTTTTGTTTGCGAAGTTTCATATTAAGATTAGTTGTAGTTTTGCATTATGCTTAAAAATATATTTTTAACCAAAAATAGACATTCGGAAATAATATTTCTACATATCTTAAGATCGATCAAAGCCCACAACATCTCTCCTTTTCAATATTGCATTATTTCTAAATCACTAAGGATATTTTCATAGTTTCATTAGTATTAGTATATCCCTATTAATAAATCCGTATCTTTTTTTTAAAGAGTAAATCTCCACAATTTAAATAGTATATAGTTATATCCCTTTCTATCTTTGATAGTGTTATCTCCATAATTTTAATAATTTTAAGTTAGCTTTATCTCCATGTATTAACAATACACCAACATTTTTGGGTAGATATCTCTTCTCCATTTAAGTCCTTAAAAACTTGATGACAATCTTCACAAGATACAATAGAGACAACATAGTTTGTACACCACAAGATTTATTCTTTCCTTTTTCTCATTTCAATTTTCAAGTTATACGAATGTAGAAATTTTTTTATAAAAAAATCTTATTTTCAAATCATGGTGACATTTACCTGCCATTATTATCACTTTATATAGGTACACATATATATTACACTACCATTATTATCATTTTATGTAGGTAAAAATAGATATTACACTCTCAATGGTAAATGTATGTGTGTATTTTATATTTATCCCTTTCTGTGATGCACCACCACATTAAAGCGAGGTCATTTTGCAGTACCCCAATTTTAAATATCATTTTCATATTTCTCAGTCTGCTCACATCACCTTTTCCACCTCTCATTTCCCATTGCACACGCTCACGATCAATTCCAATTTTCTTAGGACTATGTATGCACCAGTGGAGACATTTCTCTATTTTCTCCAAGTTGTTTATAGCCTTTTTAACACCAATGATAGTTTTTCATTTGAACACCGTTTTCTTGGATTTGCTTATTAGATTGTCTTACACAAGCATTTAATTGCAGAAAACTATTTAAAGAACACTCTAACGGTCATTACACGTGCTAATGATGCGAACAATTCTAAGAGAGATCATTACTAATTCTCATATACATAGCTTGAACACTCAAACAAGAATCAAGAGTAGTCATATGTTTGGATACAAATTTGAAGTGCATATTGCCACTTTGTCACCGCGTGCCAAAACAAGGTGTCATTTAAACTACATTGATTAAACATATTAAAATGTTATAGTGAAGCATATAAACTTCACTCATCTACGTATGTAGTGTATTGCTTCTATTCAATTAGTAGTGTCTAGGAATTTCCATCTCATGTTCATATTTTTGAGTGTTTGATACGGGCTACAAGATATCTGAAAGACATCATAGTTACCTCGTGCATCATGGAAAAAATCCAGTGAAAGATCATTTCTCATCAGAATTAGGAAAAGAAACACGAAGTTTCAGATCGATCATACTTTTGCAAGACAGGGTGCAGCAGCGAATTACGTGCTCGGCAGTCTTAACCCACAGAGGACATATTCGACAGCTTTAACCTTCCTCTCTTTGCCAAATATGACGGTCCAGACAAAATTTCAAGTCACCAAATTTAGATATATTATATTTTTATCATGGTTTAATCCTTTCTTGACTTTCTGTGTCAGATTGTTGTTTTCTTTGACCAGGTCAGATTGATGTTATATTTTGTCTTTCTAATTTCAGTCAATTTTAAGCTAATTCAGATTTTGAATTTTATTCTATTTACTATTCTAAGAATTGATACTAATTATTGTCAATGTTGTAGCTTGATTAAGCCATTAGTTACAACAAAATCATTACAATAATCCGCACATGACACATGATATATATTTTTCTGTGTTCAAAGTGCACATATCCATACATTTTGTTAATAGGTGCCTACAATAACATTTTTGATAATGATATACATATTAGTAGTAAAATTTGTACTTCAAAAAATTTAAATGAAACCTTTTCATACTCTTACATAAAAGACCAATACATTGCAAAATAAAATATTTTTAAAAAAGTCAATACATATTTATTTTATTATAATTATTTAACATGAAGAATCTAAATTTGAGGTGAGGAATTTAAACCACATAGATTGTTAAACTTGTCAAGAGTCGAAGAGAAGAGACATGTAATTTCATACTAATTACATTCACAACAATTTCAGCCATCTAGTGTCCATCTCTTGGAGGGCTGATTTTTTTGGAGAATATTCTTATATGACTTTCCTTTGATGAGTCTTTGTCTTCATTTTGGAGTTGTTTAATAATTGATAACTTTTGCAAAAAATACTCAAAGTTGTTTAAAAAAGAAACATTTTTTTATTTTCTTATACAAATCATCAATTCTCAATATTATTTGTCCTAGTAGATGCATATTCGCTTGGAATGAATTTAAGAGAAATGAGATTGTGTAGGATCATAATGGTGATGTAAGTGTGGATATTTTAAACAAGATGAATAAGTGATTATGAATCAATAAGATCATTAGGAAGTTTAAAGCCTTAGGGCATTGGGGAAGACATGACTAACACTACTTGTGGTGAAGTATGCATTATGTCACCACATCTTTTGCAGCAACCTTTCATTTAACTCTTGGCTTAACGATGAATGTCACTAATTACATGGACTTATCTTCTAATTCGGTCAATGTTTCAGTTTCTAATTATTTTCCTTACATTGAATAACTTGGAAATATTATTATACAAATAAGTGGTCCTTTGTATATAAAATGGTTTCACTTGTGTTGCCATAATCTTTGCAATGAATTGATGGCGAGTTTTAACTATTTCAATCATCTATTAGATTTGAAAATGTACTTAAGCAAGATGAAGCTCATTTAAATTCTTTTAAATACATGTTCACTCACATAATTGAAGATCACCACCTCTTTATGTATCTATTGCATTTGAAGGAAATATATTGTAATTATTATCATCATTATCATTATTATCATTAATATAAGAGTGTTTGGTCTATGTCTTTGCCTCATCCAGAGAATATAATACCTAAGGACATGGATTTGGTTCGTTTCACAATGTATATAGTACATAGAATTCTTAGAGAGGATATAAAGTAGGGTCTATTGTGAAATAACAAAATGAGGTGTTTGGTGTGTTAGGGAGTATGTAAATGATGTATCTTCCTCTACTCTTTATTGATCTTCATCCTTGTGAAACTACTACAAAGACAAGTATCTCAACATCTTTAAGAAAAGGTACTTTCATAAAATTGAAGGCACAACTAAAACATCTGAATAATGTTGCCATTTTGACTCTCGGTAATTTGTTAAAGAGAATACACATATTTCAAAAGAAATATATCTATGTCAAAAAGACACCTATCAATGTTTCACCAACACCTGTACATACATCTATCTAATCGGCCCCTTTCCATAGTGCACTTCATGACAAGACACAGAAATCTCAAAGATAAGGTATCTTTCTAAAGCATTTTGGTGGACTAGAAAAGGAAGCACGCAATAAATGTTTTGATCAAAATACATCATTTACATGGCGTGGGATGACCCAAAGTCACATCTTATCCAAAACAATGTTAGTTTTATCATATTTTTGCTGATGTTTTTCCAACTACCAACAGTCCCACTGTTCACAATGCTCATATCTTATCCACAATGCTGTCAATGATAAATAGCCTTTCAAATTACTGTTAATTATTTCATAAAAGTGATCATGTTTCGTAGCTTTATTCACCATCTCCAAAACTTTTGCACCCAATAGTACAACATAACTATTTTTAATTGTTTTCTGACTCGTGGACCAACTCCGTCTTTAGGATATGGTGCACTTGGATAAAATAAACATTTTAATGCATCTCTAGGTCCCCACATCACATCTTAAAGATATTTTAGTGGAATAGAATACGAATCACACAATTAAATTAAATTTTCTAAGGTACAAACATTTGTATGCATCTTATGGCTCAACATTACATTTTATTTTCAGTTTTATTGGTTTTTTTACCAATGGTGAAAGCTCCATTTGTGTTTTTTATTTTTCTTCTCAATATCTAAAACAAAAATGAAATTTTAATCAGAAGATGAAGATGAGAAAGTTAATGATGAAGGAAAAGAAAAATGAGTGTGTTTGAAAATTAAAATAGAAGGAATCAACTAAAGTTGAAAAGAACACATGAATTGAAAAGGTTTGAATCTGATAAGGACCAGCTTCAACCTACAATCCTTTTATCTCATAATCTTCGCTTTGAACTTGCTCTTGTGAATTCAACAAGATGTATTGAATCCAAAAGAGAAAAGTAAAAAAAAAGGAAGGGTAGAAAATATAGTTCTTCAATAATTAAGGTACCCTTAACGGGTGGTTATTTGTAGTCTGTTAGTACTCTTACTTGTTGTTGATTGTAGTTTGACTCTATGGCGGTTCTAAACCTTATTCTTAATTTGTTTTAGTTAAGGTTTTATATGGCTATATCTATTTGACTTTGTTAAAGGTTATGATATTCTTTCAAAACCCTTACCTTTGCATAATCAAAAACAATAAAATTATTAAAATTTAAGATAATATAAATACTATAAATTTAGAAATTAATTTTTAGTTTTTAAAAAATTTATTTCATACATAGAGAAAAACAAAATATGTATGTGATATCGTATTTGATTTAACAAGTGTTTTTAATTTAGAGTTAATTTAGTTTTCGATAAAATATATTTTATTATTATTTTAATAGCACTTAAGTATAAATATAACTTGTAGGTTTATTGGTGAGGTTGTTTAGTTGTTTGTGATCCCACCAACGATCAATTCTTTTCAAGTGTAAAGACCATAACACTAAAACAGGTTGAGGTCATGATCATGATCCGAACGGAAATATGTCTTAAATTTTAATCATCAAACAATGTGATCGGAAACATTGAACTAAACATCTTTGATATGATTTTATCCAAAAATAATTTACTCCATTGAAATATGTTTTTATTTATATATAAATATAATTATTTTATAAAATAACCTCGAATAACAATATGTATGTATGTATGTAAAATTTAAATTATTTTTCAAGATGTATAATTTATATTTTCACCCATTACTAATTACAATCATAATTTTAAAATCACCATTTTTAAACATTTGATATGACTTAAAACATATTTTTTTGCATCTCTCTAACAATATAAGCTATTTTTCTCTTTGCAAAACATACTATCCACCTAAAAATATCAAATTCAAAACATTGTGGTTGTGTTAGTATGATATTTATGGATCTCATTTGATATGAAAATTTCACCTAAGTGAGGTTTGGTTCCCCTCTTCACCACTTTGTGTTGTCATTGTATGTCTAAGCATGTGGTTGTGATCAAAGTCAAATTAAGGTTTTTGAGTGCTCTAAGCAATACTTGGAGCTAATGTCTCTCTCAATTTTTGAAAACATTTTAAAGTAGAAATTTTAACAAAACATATAATTAAATTTTGAGGTTGATGTTATGAAGGATCCCGTTTAGGTTTTGAAGTTAGGGCCGAAGCTCGGGCTTTAAGCATGGTCAAAATGAAGGGCCATTCATTCATCCGATCATATGATTTCAAAAAATTGATTTTGATTAAAAAGGCTCGCTAATTGGAGCATCAAGCCCATTTCATGCCCTACCGTAAACCAATGATGTTGTCAAGAATGTTAAAACCTTTAACGAACCCCATTTGTTTTGGCCTAATGATGATAGGAGCAAGCGGAAAAGCCGAAGGGCTAGGGCCTTAGCAATGATTTTGTAGGATACATTGAATAGAGGGATAGGACACCAATTGTAAATTTTCTCGGGTCTCCCTACTTAGGAATGAATTTTATGTTCGCTCTATTGTTTTTGGCCCTAAAAAATGCATGCAAAAACCATACAAATAAACCTCGGGTAGAGAGTTAGAACCAATTGAATCCCACAAAGCTTTATAGAATTTGCTGGTAAATTTTTCACACCCCTTGGCTTTGTCATTGGCCATTTGCATTGTCACTTCCTACAAGTCTTCAATGGATAATAATATATCACAAGAAATTTTCTAAGCGGGGGAAACATTGCGAGGGAAGCGCCAAACATTGCTCTAGTGTTGTATGGCACCTCACTAAGAGAGCCTAAGAGTTAAATTCTTGATTGTAGTTCCTAACAAACGTGTGGAGCATGTCCCAAGTTTCGGTGAAATGAAGTATTTACTTAGATGGATTTGGTTTTTTGGCAAGAATGTTTGGCTTTAAACATTTGAAAGAATTCCTTCAAAATTTTATTGTCAAATTTAAGCCAATGTATTCTCAAAAATCTGGGCACCCCGAGCATTTTAGTTATCCATTGCGTAGTGTGGAATCGATAAAGAGGAATATAACATCGAATATGTTGGGAGAATAAATGTGGTGTTTCAAGAATTTCTGAAGCACAATAATCTGCAATTCCTATAAAACTAGTTTGAAGCCAAGAATTAAATAGACGGGAAGAAATACATGCATCTTCATAATTTGGAATACTTGTAGAAAAACTTGTGTTTGGAGGTTGAAGGTGAAAGTGCAAAGAGGTTGTCACGAGATCTATTTGAGGACTTAAGACTTACCAACACACATTGGGATATCCTTGTCACACTTCCATATGACAAGCCCTAAGCAATGAGCAGTTTAATGCGAAGAGGCTAGAAATAATTTTGTACTTTAATATGTGAATGCTAAAATCAAGGGTCGTTCCACAATATTGTTAGTTGTGTATCCCACTCTTTGATGACTAGGTTCTCGGTTATGCTTACTAGTGGGGTTTTGTGGGCAAGCTAGGGAACCACCTCAACTAGAAGCTCTCCTCCATTTGATAACACCATCTTAAGGGCCTAAACATCAATAGCTTCAATAACAACATTGACATAACTTGTTAACATTAGTTTGTCTCTTGCCAGAGAGGATAAGATGGAAAACAAGGATGATTTGGAGGGCATAGTGAGAAATGACAGAAACACAAAGGACTTAGACAAATTCAACCTTGTTATCTACATGTGGTGGTGAAAGAGACTTTTTGAAGCGTTTGAGGATGGAGAGAATGTGGATGTCATGGTCAACAACCTAAGGATTTCTCCCTTATGCATGGGTCATTGTGGTCCCTCGGTAGCTTGTGAAGAGATCAAATTTACAATTAGGCAAGACGTTCTGAGTAATATTTTGAAGACGATATATTATGTTTGAACTTGTACAACACATATTGGTGTCATTTTAGAAAGATAACAATAAAGTATTTAATGAGATATCCAAATAACACCAAATAGGAAATAATTAAATAATGAGTAACATGAGTTTGCTTGATCAAAATTAGTATCGAGGTTAAGAATAATGTTGTAGTGCCAACCATGAATGGAGTGGTTGTTCAGAAACGACATTAACTTGCTGCCGGTTCTAGGACACTAACAATTGGTCCTTACACAACTGAAAGAAATGAAATATTTTAAGAAAATGAGGAATAAAGGACTTTGCTAATTTTAAATTTAATTTGTTTATGGCATTAATATTTTCAATGGACAACGTTTGAAGTTTGTGATTTTGCAGATAAACAAAATCTTCAAAGCATGATTCAATACCATCCAAAAGATAAAACCAAAATCAAAATCAAAATAGGATTATCTCAACAGGATCTATCGAATCAAAATCAAATTTATCAATGATCTAAATTAACCAAACCATACTTGGAATGAATCTAGGAATGCCAAAGTATCACAATTTTGTTTACAATCTTGTTTATTTGATGGTCTTGCACAAGTATGGATCTAATATAGATAGTTCATTTACTTCGACAACAAATGTAAGTCTCCTATAATTAACCTCATTCATATAACTAGTAAAAGCATCCATAGGTGCTTGTGAGAGGCCAATAGGCGTATAAATTGGGAGGGGAGAGTTGAAAGTGGAGAGACAAGGGAGAAGGAAGAATGTGGAAGGTCATTAGGTGTCCAATTGTAGTTACAAAGAAAGAAGATATTGCAACAATAAAGATATTTATTTGAAATAACATGGTTTTTATTTTTATAAAATAAAAGACGACTACCCAAAAAAATTAATTACAAAGAAAGCTGTCTCTAGGAAGCCTATCGATAATTAATGAAAGGAAAAAAGTGATGGTATAGGGTGGAGCTCTAAATTTGACTTTAGATGTTATATTGATGGACATGTAGATAAGTTAAATACTTTCTTTCAATATTATCTTTGTAATATCAAAAAAATACTTTTTCTAAAAAAAAGTTATGTCAATCTTTTCCTAAATAAACTATAATGTCAATCTTTTCTTAAATAAACTATATAATAAATATTATAACAAGTGATTTTGTTAATTTTTAATCTAAAAATTGAAGATTAATGTATTGTGTATTGTAAGAAGGCCTTCAAAATAAATGTTATGTTAGAAGTGATTAAAATTTCCTTGTAAAATTAAAACAATTGTGAAGTGTAATAAGTGTTAAGAATATCTTTATTTAGTGCTAACGCTTGTAAGTGGGTCATTACAAAGAGGAGAGAGAATCATAGTGGATAAAGTACCTACCTACATTTAAGATAAGAGGATAAGAGGTTAGTGGAGTCCTTAATAGAGTTATTATTGAGCTTTTACTCTTTCCCGAATATGATGTAAAACCCACAATATTTAGAAAAACTCACAATAAAACTTAACATGGCTACAAATAGAAATCAATTTTTCTTTGAATTCTTTAAAATTTAAATCTTGTTTCTCCCACACATAATATAAACAATGTCACAAATCACGTGCCCACAATAAATAATGTCGGATTATAATGATATGACATTTTGTTATCATTATGTTGAAAAGGTCCACAAGTGACAAATGTCACGAGTGCCAACCTGAAGCTATTTCACCACCACCTGATAAGGTGGTCCAAACTGTTGGGTAACACACTAAATGGCTTTTCACCTTATAATCCACTACTATTACTATCTTCAGTAATTTCTCTTCTTCCCATCTTAACCATACACAGATTATCTTGGATAATCTGTATCTATTAACAAAACATAATCAAACCTGAAATTCCATTATAAAGAGAGCATGCCATGAATATTCTTTTCCAAATACACACATTATATTAAAACTATTTCCAAACAAAATACATAGTTTATGCTTTTCAAGGCATCCAAGCTTGCTTCCGTTGTTAAAAGAAAGAAGGAAATTACAAAAGCTTCTACAATAATTCTCACACACCAACAAGTCACAAGACATTATTTTCACATAAGCGTTACTTTTAGGAAACTACACACAGGCACCCATATTTATAACATAAACATTACTTAGAACTGCAATTCAGAAGAGATGGTGATGCTTCTTGCCCTGAGCTTCCTCAGCTTCGTTCTTGTCTTCCTTCTTCTCATGGCGTTCATGGAAGGCAAAACCACCACTGCCCACAGCAGCAGCAGCAGCAACCTCCTCCTCTATCTTGTGCCTGTGAGCATTCTCTGGATCTTTCTTCGCTTCATGCTTCTCATACTATAATCACACCACATACCCATTTGTCAGCCACAAAAATATAAAAACCCTAAAATCCAAACCCAAAACAATAACACATATATTACCAGTGCATATGCTCCAGCAGCCACAGTGCCAAATTCACCAACATGCTCCATACGCTTGTGATGTTTTTCCTCCTTTATGGCTTTATCATATTCCCCTTCGCGACCATATTCAACACTGGTTTGTTCCACATAAGTGGAAGCGGTATTATAGCCAGGTCCAGTCTGATAATCGGACGATCCATAGTCACCCTCGGTAGTTCCGTAGCCACCTCCGGTGGTATTATAACCGCCCGATTCGTTAGCACCGTAGGGGGTGTTAACGTTGTCTTCTTCCTTCTTGTGGTGGAAGAGACCTCGATGATGCTCCTGAGACATACTCGAACAAAAAAATTGCACCAGGTAAATCAAAACACAGACAAAATTTTCAGCAGGGGGCAAAAATATTAAAAGTGGTAGAAGATGGATCTAGAATGACATATACGCAGTGTATATATAGCCGGTTTGGGACGAGGCGACTTTGGACGGTGCCACGTTGAGATCAGCAAAAACTTTATGATAACGGACGGGAAAAAAATGTTCGTTTGTTTTTTCGACTTTTCACTAATGGTTAAATAACATGGGAGTAGTTGGTTGGAATAACAGTTGGAGTTTATATTTTTTTACCTTAAGAAGTCGGCAGTCGGCACTTACAAATATTTCAATGTCGCAATTATAGTCGATGGCAAGGAACTAAATATTTTACCAACCTGCACAATGTGTGTGTATATATCTGAAATGGTATATGTGATGGGTATATTCGCAAAAGTGGAGTGGAGTTATGGGTGCATTCCACCTAACCTCTTTATGTCACTTTAGAGCATGGGGTCCAAATTCATTTGGTGTTTTGCTGCCCACGTTACCTCATCTATTATTTGTGGCAGGGGTCTTATGTTGCACTATGGGCATGCACAAAGGGCCCATGTAAAGGTCCACCCATTAATGGTAGACTAACTTTCCTTTGGGCCTAGGGCATGTCTTGGTTCAAGGCCAAGAATCAAGTCAAGATATATGTATTTGCATAAAGTATGAATGAGTAATTGTAACCTGGTAATGTGTAAGGGTTTCGATTTATAGGTGACATATTAGTGGTTATATATGGCTAATTTTTTTTTGCATTGTTTTCCATCCTTAGTGATCCAGATGATCTCCATCGAGAAACACCGATCTAAGATCTTCTCCGAATCAGTTGCTCGGTTCAAGGCATGGAGAAAATTAGATGCCAATCAACATTCGCCATGTGGACAATATGGGTGATAGAGCAAAAGTGGCTTTTGGAATAGTCTTGGCCTCCTTTACTTCACATCTATATTGCAAAGTTTTTGTATATATTTGCTTCAATTTGCAATTACGGGATGCATGTGGATTATTCATATTTGCATTTGTAAAGGGATAATACCAAATCCCATTAAATTTGCACATATATAATTTATCCAAATTACCAAATTTAAATTATATACTATCTCCTAATTGCCACGCATTATGTACTATATTATCTCCACATTTAAACAAACCTTATCCCTTCAAAGCCACCTTACAATGCAAAAGCGCCTAAACCTTACCATATAAAGTGCCTACCTATCCACAATGCTAGGAATGTGGGATAAATCCCATGGGAGGTGGCATAGGAGGTGGGATTTGAACCGTGATCCCTTCCACCAAAAGGATATGCCTTGACCGCCACACCATAGGAGAAGAAACATTATAAAAGGGGCATTTTGTATTTAAAGGATATTTGGGACTGTGTGAAATATTGTTTTGCTCATAACTTGAGCTAGAGAAGGAATTTTGAGGTGATGTAAAAAGTGACTACTATTATTTTTGGCAGAGGAACGTGATGAGAAGATCAGATTCTTGTAGAAATATTTTTAAAGATTTATTTTGAATATTTTAATAGATTGGTCTCATTCAACTAGACTCGGAGACATAGGCCACAAGTGCTAAACTCCTGTTATCAATTCTGTGTCAATTTTTTGGTAATTCATCTCTGTATTTTCTGATTTTACATAGTACTTTCAGTTTTATTTCCTTTATTAAAAATACAAAAGGTTATAATAGTCAATTCTTATATTGAAAATCAATATAAAGCAAAGTTAAGTGTGTGCACAATTGCTAGTTAAAATTGATTTTCAGGTCACTAGTATTAGAGCTGGTTTTGACTGATTTTTGGTTCAGATTAACAATTTTTGGATTGCAAGTTGTGTGTTGGATGTTAACAAGGTCTCGATCTAAGAAGGGTGAAGGAGAGTTAGTTAAAGGAGATCCCAAAATTGGTACTAAACGGTCTAAAAGTCCTACAATGGTGGATCGAGAGGAAGAAAACTTTCATCAATCATTCCTACAGATGAAGGAAATGTTGGAGGAAATGTACCAAGATAGACAAAGAGAAAAGGGAACTAGAGAAGGTAAAAAAGAAGATAGCTCTAGTTCTGATATTCCTAAAGGTAAGTTTGAATCGCTAATGTATACTTTGAGAGTTAAATGCGAGAGAAGTTGGATAAGCTGGATCAAGTAGATAGAAGTATATTACGGGGTTCAAAGAATGGAGATGATGAATCAAGGATTCATTTAGCAGCTCTTCGAATGGGTGGCATATCACTCATTTGGTGGGAGAGTAAGCTTCAGGAAGTGGAAGAAACCAAAGGTAAAGCAATCACTTCTTGGTTTGAATTTGTTTCAAGTCTTAGGAAACAATTTTATCCTCTTGGTTATAAGAAACAAGCTATGATGGATTGGAAAACATTAAGACAAGCTAAGGGACAAAGTGTTCAAGACTACACACAATAATTTAGGAAAAGGGCACTAATTCTAGGAATTTCCCTAAACACAGAAGAAACACTTTGCTTAAATATATTGGTGGATTGCATAGTTACCTAAGGCATATGATTCTTGTTTTAGGTCCTACTAATCTTGATGTAGTGTGTGTTCAAGCAACCCATTTGGAAGCACGAGGGAAAATGACAAAGGAGTCCTCTTCCTCTTCTTTTAAACAAAAGAACAAGCAATCAAGGAAAAGGTTCAAAGAACAAGGAAAAGGAAAGGGTAAGCATAAGACAAACTCTATTGTTAAAAGGAAGATGAAAAACCATTTTGCAATCATTGTAAAAAGAACCATGATGAGTCTAAATGTTGGAAATTACATCCTGAAATGAAACCTAAATGGATGGTTAAGAAAGGAAAGGAAAAGAAAACAAACATTGTTGTTCATGATCTTGGGTCAGATTCAGGTGATGAAACCAAGATCACAACTATGAGTTTTCAAGGTAAATCAACTCTTTCAATTTCCAACAATAGTACTTCAAATGTTGCATCTTCTTCTAGTAAACAAACTATACATGATGATAAGAAAAGGAATGAGCTTTTCCACATTAGAGTGATTTCAAAACATACAAAAATTGATACTCTTTTTTATAGTGGATCTCAAGCTAATCTGATTTCTGAGGAGGTTGTAAAGAAATTAGGACTCAAAACTAATCCACATCCTAAGCCTTATCCATTGGGTTAGGTTTGTGATGATGCAAAACTACAGGTAACTAAAACTTGTACTTTCAAATTTTCCATTATAGACAAGTTTATAGATGAGGTTGAATTGGATGTAGTTCCTTTGGATATTTGTGGGGTGGTTTTGGGAAGTCCTTATTTGTATGATCGTAAAGCAATCTTCTATAGGGAAGAAAATAAATATTTTCTTGTAAAGGATGGAATTGAGTTTATTGTTAGAGCTCATCATGAAAAGAATAATCTATCCTTGGTGATTGCAGGTCAAATGAAAAGGCTTGTAAACTCAAGCAAAAATTTTGTGCTCATGGTGGTCAAAGCCAAAGAGAAAGAACATGAGATGGATTTTGAGAATTGTGATCTGAAACATAAGGATGAATTGGTAAAAATTGTTTCTGATTTTGATGATGTTTTTCAAGATCCACAAGGTCTACCTCCCAAAAGAGGGGTTCAACATGAGATATAGTTGCTTCAAGATGCACCTCTTCCCAATATCGAATGTATAGGTTGTCAGTAGTAGAGAATGAGGAAATCAAGAGACAGGTAATGGAACTTTTGGCTCAAGGTATAATCCATCCAAGTACATCCCCATGTGGTTCACCAATTATTTTGGTTCCTAAGAAGGATGGAACTTGGAGAATGTGTGTTGATTTCCGTGCTTTAAACAAGATTACAGTAAATAATTGTTACCCTCTTCCTAGAATAGATGACTTACTTGGATCAATTAAAGAATGCAATTTATTTCACTAAGTTAGATTTAAGAAGTGGTTATCACCAAGTAAGAATTGCAGAAGGTGATTTTGGAAAATTGCTTTTAAAACAAAACAGGATTGATTAAATGGTTAGTGATGCCTTTTGGTTTGTGCAATGCATCGGAAACATTCATGAGAGTTATGAATGATATATTTAGACCATTCATTGATAATTTCATTATTGTCTACTTAGATGATATTCTTGTTTTCAATAAATCATCGGATGAACATGTTAAACACATCCAAAAAGTCTTAGATGCACTAAGGAAAGAGAAATTGGATTTGAAGATGTCAAAATGTGAATTCAGTAAAACATCTTTAATTTACTTGGGTTATGTTGTAGGAAATGGAGAATTGAAAATTGATCTTGCAAAAATAGAGGTTATTGTGAAATGGCCTAGACCCACTAATGTGATGGAAGTTAGGAGTTTTCTAGGTGCATTTCAGTATTGGAGGAAATTTATTTCTAACTTCTCATATATTGCATCTCCTTTGCATGCTTTGATAAGTATTAAACCAGTCTTTAGTGGAAGGAAAACAACATAAAGCCTTTGACACACTGAAAGAGAAGATAAGTACCGCTCCGATCTTGGCACTTCCAGATTTACAACATTCATTTGAGATTGAGACAGATGCTAGTGACTATGCAATGGGGGTAGTTTTGATGTAGAACAAACAACCAGTATGTTACCATTCAGAAACCTTTACAAGTGTAGTAAGAAACTATCCAACTTATGATAAAGAGTTGTATGCTTTGGTTTAAAGTGTTAAAAAGTGGAAGCATTATTTAATGGGAAAAGAAATAATTATACATACTAACCATCAACCGCTTTAGTACTTACAAACACAAACCAAATTGCAGCAGTCTAGACATTTCAAGTGGATGGGATTTTTGCAACAATTTCATCTTGTAATCAGGTATAAAAAAGGTATTCAAAACAAGGTCGTCGATATGTTATCTAGACCACTAGTGGTAGTAGTATCTATTCTCTTACAACATAGTTCTTTGGTTCGTGTTAGTTATAAGGAACAATATGTTAATGATGTTGATTTTAGAGAAGTGTATGAGGATCTATTAAGTGGGAAACAAGTAGGAGAAAAAGATTATCATTTGCATGAAGGATTGTTATATCATTTTGGTAAACTTTGTATTCCAGAAAATGAACGTGTGCATATGATTAGGGAATCACATACTTCTCTTATTTTAGGGCATTTTGGTGTTAGTAAGACAATTACACATTTACATAAATATTGTTATTGACTTAGAATGCATGAACATGTAATTAGGTATATTAAGGGATGTGTTCTTTGTGCCACAAGCAAAAGCCAAGTAACAGAAATTAGGACTTTACTCTCTTTTTCCTGTTTGCAAGGCCTTGGGAAAGTGTTTCCATGGATTTTGTAGGAGGCTTGCCCATGACACGGAAGAAACATGATTACTTGTATGTGGTAGTGGACATATTTATCAAAATGTGTGTGTTAGTTCCATGTACTAAACATATAACTGGTGAGGGAACTGCACATTTGTTTTTTCAGTTTGTTTGGGTTCACTTTGGATTACCTACTTCAATTATATCTGATTGGGATTCTAGGTTTCTTGGAGAATTTTGGTCAACATTGTGGGGGTTAATGGACACAAAATTGGAAAAGAGCCCTTTTTCATCCACATCACGATGGTCAAACAGAGGTTGTAAACGCACAATAGTACATTTTCTTAGGGGTTATTATTGCAAAACATCTAAGTTATGGGATGAACATCTATATTATGTGCAACATGCTTATAATCGTGCCTTACATTCTTCTAATGTAAAGTATCCATTTGAGACTTGTTATGGATATCTACCTAATTCTTCTTTACATGTATATTATGGACATGAAACTCATTGTTAGTGGTTCACGTGACTATGACAAGGCTAAAATATTTGTGAAGAGAATACAATAGGGTTCATCAAGATGTCCATGAACAATTGGAGAAAAGTAAGGCTAAGTATAAAGCTAGGTATGATAAACATAGAATTGATCACAAGTTCAAAGTTGGTGATTCGGTTTGGCTTCACATTAACAAGAAAAGTTGTGAGATGAAGGTAAAAATTGAAACCTATATGGTATGGTCCATTCCAAATATTAGAAAAATTTGGTAACAACACTTTCCAGCTTAGATTTACCTCCATATATGCAAATATACTCGATTGTAAATGTTGAGAATTTAAGATTGTATGGACCGCCTATGATTGTTGATCATGATGATGCTAACATAATGTCTTCCATTGATAATTTTGCTCTTGAGTATCTTGATGAGTTGCGGAAGACATCATTTTGGACAGAAAGTAAGAACTTCGCGAAGGGATGACATTGAGTATCTTCATGTTGGGTTCAAAGGCATCCATCTAAACAAGGTGAAATGGATGGAAACCGGAAAGGTGAGGGAGTTGTACCCTCACCTATTCACCAATTAAGTTGACTTTTGGGGTCCAAAAGTTTTGCAATGTGGAGGAATGATCTAGAGGATGCTCACCGAGAAACACTGATCTAAGATATTCTCAGAATTAGTTGCAGTCAGTTCCATGGCATGGAGAAAAATTGGATGATTTCGGTGATATCTTGTTTGCAGGAAACATAACTCGTATGCAAAAATTATGGCCTGCTGAAATTTTTGGGCAACTGCAAATTCAATACTATGTGCAGAGATGATGCATACACACATGGACCAATCAATATTCACCATGTGGACAATATGGGTGACAAAAAAATGTGGCTTTTGGAATAGTATTGGCCTCCTTTACTTCACATCTATATTGTAGAGTTTATGTATATATTTGTTTCAGTTTGCAATTACGGGATGCATGTGGGATTATTCATATTTGCATTTGTTAAGGAATAATACCAAATCCCATTAAATTTGCACATATATAATTTATCCAAATTACCAAATTTAAATTATATACTATCTCCTAATTTCCACACATTATGTACTATATTATCTCCACATTTAAACAAACCTTATCCCTTCAAAGCCACCTTACAATGCAAAAGTGCCTAAACCTTACCATATAAAGCGCTTACCTATCCACAATGCTAGGAATGTGAGATAAATCTCATGGGAGGCAGCATAGGAGGTGGGATTTGAACCATGATCCCTTCCACCAAAAGGATATGCCTTGACCTCCATGCTATAGGAGAAGAAACATTATAAAAGGGGCGTTTTTGTATTTAAAGGATATCTGGGACTATGTGAAATATTGTTTTACTCATAACTTGAGCTAGAGAAGGAATTTCGAGGTGATGTAAAAAGTGACTACTATTATTTTTGGTAGAGGAATGTGATGAGAAGATAATATTCTTGTAGAAATATTTGTAAAGATTTATTTTCAATATTTTAATAGATCGGTCCCATTCAATTGGACCCGAAGACGTAGGCCATAAGTGCCAAACTCTGTTATCAATTCTTGTGTCAATTTGTTGGTAATTCATCTCTATATTTTTTGATTTTACACAAGTAATTTCATTTTTATTTCCTTTATTAAAAATACAAAAGGTTATAATAGTCAATTTTATATTGAAAATCAATACAAAGCAAAGTTAAGTGTGTGCACATTCTCTAGTTAAAATTAATTTTCAAATCACTTAGAGCCACCATGGTCAATGCGATTTAGTTGTTAATTGTTGGTTGTAAAGAGTGGGTCGGTGAACACAATCACATATTAGAACCCTTCTTTGAAGGACATGATAATGTTTGATGGGTGATCTAGCTAGATTCTTCAAATATTATTTTTATGATTCCACCAAATCCATTCTCATGCCTTGCAGAAAATTTGACTCCTTTTATAGTATCCATGATATTGAACCACGTCTAAAGGTTCATGGTACTCACCAAATCATCCTTCCATCTCCATCAAATGGTGCTCATATGTTTCCCATGGTGCAATCTATTCTATAAAGATCAAATGTCTTGTCATCCAATACTGAGCCAAACTTTATATTACATCCATCATTGGCTATGTAAATATTCCAAGCACATACTGATCCAAATGACTAAGATAATCCGACAATGTGTTGTATAGTCGAGTTTTCAACAAAATATTTCTGCCTTCATCCTTAAAAGGGTAGGGAACTCATATATGATATGACTCGAGGGTAATCTCACAATGTGTGGAGTCACCAAGTTAAAAAAAATATTTTTTCCTTCACCTTTAATAGGACGGGAACCGATTTATTATATGAATCGATCGTTACATGTTAATTTCACTTAACCACAAAAAGAAGAGTCACACATGGAAGGGAAATTCTTTTATTCTCCATAAGGGTTCTTTAACCTTGAAGACATTGTATAAATATGGATACAAAATCAAAATAATTAGTTATCATCAAAAGTATTGTAGCATTCAACTGAAATAACTAGTGAAAGATACATAAGCATACAACTTTGTCGAGAGTATAGAGGCCATGTATAAAATGTACATATTAATAACATTTTATTTTATAGTTTTACTAAAAAAAATTGTGTTATCTCTTTTAGATGCATAAATTTGGCAACTTATCCTTTGAAGAAATGTTTGGTTTTGTTCCTATACAACGACTTAGGCTCACGTCATAAGCCTAGTTGACACATCTTTTGTCTCTCATGAATTGCTCAACTCTACAATTTTTTTTGCTTGAATTTAGTTTAAACTATCCAAAGCTTCTTACTTAACTCCCAAACATCTATCTTGAAATCATGTTTTTCATCATTTATTTCCTATATGGAATTGTACAATGTGGGACTAGGCCATACCATGACCTCACTCACATATACGGTAAAGTCCCTCTCCCCCAATGACTCTTGTCAAAATTTAAAATCATTTATGGGTCTTTTTTATCCTATAGGTTGACTTTAATGTGATACCTAATCTACAAAATAGAGAAAATTTTAGCATCAATTTTTTCGTAATTAGGTGAATAGTAGGAATTATGGAATATGCATTTGACTATTTTGATGACTATGTCACTATCCATGTTTCACCAAAAAAATCTACAAACAATAATTTGTCTCATGCAAATAGCCATCGATCTCTAATCCCAATGTATATTTTAAATGGATTGCCGCATAATCGGTCAATGAGATTTCAAAACATTCTTAGATTGCCAAGAATTCTATGGAACCTTTGGTCTCAATCATCGACATTTTAGGGAGAAATTTTTGAAATTTTATTAAATTCACCATATATATATAGAGAGAGAGAGAGAGAGAGAGAGAGAGAGAGAGAGAGAGAGAGAGAGAGAGAGAGAGAGAGAGAGAGAGAGAGAATCACACTAAGAAAATAATTTTTTTATCTTTTCGATTTATGAATTTATAAATTTGTGAAGTTGTAGAAAAGGATTCAACAGATTGCTTACAAAAATCAAATAAATCAAGGTCTTGTCGGCTACTGCATTGCAATTTATAACCTACAAGCACTTAGTGCAAGTAAGTCTATTTAATATTGATCCAATTTAAAACTTGTTTTCTATCATGTCGCATTACTTTATTTTCTTTTGTAAGTTAGGTTGTTAGCAATGTTATAATCTATTAAAATATGTCATTTTTTGATTTTACAATACCACCAATATATTTGCATCATTGTCAGTGTCATTTTTTCCATGTCATGTGACATTGTAATGCCTTAATCTATTTTCATCTCATCATAGCCAACTCAAAAATTGTCCTTACAGGAAAATGGCAACTAAAAAGGTAACTTTGGGAAAAAAAAAGTGCAACACCTCCTAGTACTGGCATATGAAAAATCACATCTTATTTTGAGAAACCATCTATGAAATCCCATCCTTCTCTAGTAGGACCAACACTATTAAGGGATAATGATTACATTCGAAATGAAACTCGAATGATTTCATTGATGATTTGATGATTGATGTTGTCAATGATGATGAAATGAAATGTCTCCCCTTGAAGACATCCCATTGAATGAAGTTGAAACTACATCACTAGATGATTTACATTTCTACTCTAGTGTTAGGACATCATCACCTACCCAATTTAATGTTGGAGGTGAAACTTTTGGTAGTCAAAAAATTTAAATTCCACCATGGAAAATACTTAGGGGACACCTATTTTGGAAGAAAGAGAAAGATAATAAAATGGGACTTAGGAAGGAGTTCCAAGTTAGAGTAGGTTTATAAGTTTCCATTTATTGAACCCGTTGAAAATGAAAATAAAGGAGAACCTCCTTGTAGACATCTAAAATGTCGACATGGTTAATTACGATTAACATGTCCCAAAAATATCCCAAGATTACCCATATAATAATTAATCACAAGATTAATTATTATTATTGCTCCATTTTATCAGATTTACCCTTTATCATTAATCCTTTAAATCCATTATTACATCTCATTTTATCATTAATCACTTATTATATCCTATTATCCTATTTTAATTCTTCATTAACATTTTCTAGGAATTTAATATTCCTACATCTCACCTACCACCTACTCTACACATCCCTACACCTAGCCTTTCCATGTAACCTCACCTCTAATCATCATTTATTAACCTAATCTAATCCTAATCCTAATCATATTCTCACCTCTAAATCTAGAGGCTTCTATTTCTAGAAGCCTCTCTAAATTTCCCTCTTTCATATTTAAAAATTCAAATATCTCCCTCCCTCCATTGAATTTAAAAATTCAATGGAGGCTTCTTCTAAATTCTAGAATAATCCAATTCTAGATCTTTCTATCCTCACATGCATCCTCCACCCTTGATCTAAATCCAACATGGCTTCATCTTAGCCATTGAATCCTCCACCCACAAGCTATAAATTTATCTCTCCTCCTCCATGAGAGCCAAGTCACAAATTCATATCAAATCTCTACCATTTTTATCACTCAATCAATCTATCATTCATCTTTATCCATTTACAATCAATCTATCATCATCCATCAAAGGGGAGGTGTTGCCCAAATTATCCCACTAATCAGAAGCATAATCAATCAATCAAGAGCACATCTAAAGAAACAAGGGAGGAGTCTTGGAATCTTGTAGGTAAGTACATGTATTATACTCTTCATCCCTTCTCATCTTGCTCAATCAGAGGTAGATTGATAGTTGTGTTAGTTTAAGGAATTAGTTAGTTCAATTCTTAGTTTTGCATTTGCATACCAACACAATTTTCGTCTACATTTTGGTGCCCACCGTGGGGCTTACCCCCCATTTTTTGTTAATAACATCTTACATTTAAAACAAACTGTCCAAATTTCAGAATTTTATGTTGAGGTTTGCATCTTAAAATTTCAAATTTTCATAACATTTACCTGTATCAGTGCATTTGACCACAACATCATATTTGTAAATCTATCAACGTATTTGCACACAAAACATCACATTTGCATATAGAATAACACATTTGCACACATAATAATGCATTTGCATACATAACAACTCATTTGTGCACAAAACAACACATTTGCATACATGATAGCTCATTTGCACACATAACAATGCATTTTCACACAAAACATATCATTTGCACATAGAACAACACATTTGCATATAAAATAACTCATTTGCACATAAAATAATGCATTTGATCCGATACAATAATTTTTGCATCAATACTAACTAATTAATCATACTTTTTTGGTTTGTAGTGGTATTTTGACACTCCTTACATTCTGTTTTTGTAGGAATATCATAGGAATAAGGAGAAACTCTATCAATTTTAATATTCGATTAATATTTTCCTAACACTTGTGGTTGTAGGACATTGATTACTCAAAAGTACTAACCCTTTGTCTTGCATCTCAAATGGTCTAAGAGAATTGAGGTATAAAAGTAAACTTCTAATCCTTTTTGTTTTACTGTCCCCTTGTTCAAGGCCCCCATCATAAAAAAATTTATCATTAACATTTTTATATCATTTTGTGTGTATTATCCTTTTTTAATTTGTGTTATTTCTTTTTTTAACCTAAAGATGACACCTTGTATGCTCTCCTCTCGTGTCCTAGGATGATCTTGAGGATCAAAAGTGATTAGTCTTCCGTCCCTTTTTCTTTTTTAGGGGGTAATGTGACGTGGAAGTGACATCCACACATTTACCGTAGTCCTAGGGGTCTCATGACCGTGGGATTCACCTCCACGCATGTAGACACACCTCGTGTTCCGGTGGGGTATACAAATTCTTGGACAGTTGTTGTTATTGGCTAAGCACTTTCTTGTTTTAAGAGAAGCATGAAGTGAGGGGCTTCCACGTCCCAATACCTAGGCCTCAGAAAACATCCTTGCAATACATACTTGGGCCCCACATACCGCAAGGTATATCGGGGATCCCCTAGTGAGCTCATGCATCCTAGACTAGGCAACATTTTGGTTACATATCAAGCTATAGTGCAAGGAGGCCACACTTCCCAAGATCACTCACTAGTTGACCCCACATTGACACATAGGTGGAGATCCAATTTGTGGCACCACCATCGGTGTGTGGTATTGAAAGTGGGCTATAGCTTGATTGCAAACCCACTTGACTAGTTAGGGTGTGTGTTGCATGTTTGTTGTGTGCTTGTGAATACCCCTAACCATCTTACCATATTAAAATTTAATTAATCAAACATCATCATAATTAACTATCCCTAATCACATGATCCCTATCCTAATCCTATCACCATCCTTAATCCACAATCCTAATCCAAAACTAATCCCCTACACATCTTATCTAACCATGGCCTTTGATCCTCAATCCACATCCTCTCTAAACCAACATCCAAACCCTTACCTCTTTTCTAAATCCATCAACCAAGCTATCCCATCATCCCCCACCCATCAAAGTCAACCATCTCACTTTATCCCACACACTATCCAACACCTTAATAAAAAAATATCAAACTTAACATCCTACCTCAACCAATCTCATCCTCGTCATCCAAATAAACCATCCCATGTCGATCCTAACATCCTAAAAAACATTCAACAACTTAATCAACAAATATCTAATCTTCAATCTTCAATCAATCAATCATCTCCTAACCAACCCCATCCACAATTTCCTCTTCCTAATATCCATACCCCTCACCCCATTGACTTCCTCTTTGAGGAACCCCAATCATATCAATTTACACCACGACCTAAGAAACATAAACCACTATCCTCACAAGCCAATTACATCGACTTTGACCACCTCACTAACTTTGACCTAGACCAAGAGGACCTCCTTTATGTCCTTGGTAATCTAGCAACCAATTCCAAACACACACAACCATCCCAAACCCAAACCTCCAAATCCCCTATCAATCATCATGACCTACATCTTCCTCCCATTAAAACTCATGTAAATAATCCACCATCATCCAAAACCTCAACTCCTAAATCCAATCATCATAAAACCTATAATCGAGTCCCATTCACATATCCACAACAATCCTAACAACTTCATCCAAAATCATCATCCCCCACATCTCATCTTAGTCCTCCATCCTCGTCATCTTCATCATACCAATATGATCCCACGCACTTTCTCCTAGATCCCTAATCCACCATCAAATTTAACCCTTAAGCCTATTTCATCCCTCCATCGCCTACGCTGAATACTATCTCATCTACTATGACTTCTAATTCACCCTCCTCCCCTTCTACCCCCAATCCTAATCCATCCCCTTCATCGCCTAAATCTCACACTATCATATCCTCTAATCCTATTTCATCCCCACCATCCCCCAATCCTAAAACATCTAAAGTAACTCCTAAGTCACCAACTCCCAAACATAAAAAATCCAATCCCAATATTCTCCCCACCCCATCTCCTACCCAATATAATGAGGCTCATATGCCACCTTCATCTACTTCATCTCCTAAATCAACCAAATCTAATGTGGTTCCTACACCACACCCATATCCTAAATCTCCTTCATCCTCAACATCACCCAAATCTAGTGTAACCCCCATATCATGCCCATCCCCTTCATCTAAATCAACACCATACCCTTCATTTACATCTACTAATCCCAAAAAAATCTAATCCTAAGCTAAAACCATCTACCTAAAAACCCACATTATCCAACCAATCTGAAATCAACCAAATCTACTTCAACCTCCAAGCCAAAATTATCCACTTCACTCCCTAGGACTAATCAAGCCCACTCATCTTCTAAGCCACACCAATCCAATACAAATCCTAATTTAGAATCAACCCGAACATCTCACAAACCATCCAATCATGCACCTTTAATTCCTACTCCCTGAAAACCATTTAACCTAAACCACTTCACTCCTTTATGAGAATCCTTGACAACCATCTTCCATTGTCTAAAATAATTCAACATGATCATCCATCCCCCAATCAAATCATGCAATCAAAACCTTCCCAAACCATCTTGGTATCGGAACACTATTATTGTGACTTTCATCACACCCATGGACATTCGACCAATTGTTGCTTATAATTTAGGTTTTATGTCCAAAATCTCATTAACCAAGGAATTCTTATCCTTGTACCTCTCTATCCACCACCTTTCCATCTTAATCCTATCTCTAACCATATTCCATCATCTAAACCCCACTTGACATCCAAACATTGCCATCCAAATCCCATCATACATAAAAAAATCCAACCAACCAAAAACTAATTACAATCTCATCTCCCATCCTTTGTTAAGTATGGCCTCTTAGGGGATGACACATTTTCAACCCCGCTCATGATGGCCATATGTCATCATCTTCCCCATCCACTTCATACCCAATAGCCAAAAATATGTTCACTAATATGAAACATTGAGGTAAAGGTTTAGGCATCCATGAACAAGGCATTTGTGAACCCATGTCCCTTCATCAAAATCCAAGTCATTGAGGCTTAGGTTATAAACTTAACACTAAAAATGTCCTTCCCACTACTTTGTCACAACCCATTTATACCACTCCTCTTTTTGATCCTACTATCCCAACCATTAAACCCCATCAAAAATCATTTAATCCCCTAAAATACCAAACACCTAAAAATGGATTGAGCACATAATTCTTCTCCTACACATGGATGTTCTTTCCTTCCCACTCATCCTCCTTCCATCCAACATTCAAATCCCTTTGCATATAATCCATTATTATCATCACATCCATTTATATCCTCTATCAATCTATTCATTTGAACACTTGATCAACTTACTCACACATGTTGTAAGATAATAGTACCTACTACAACTGTGTGACCTTGGTTTATCATTACCTCCAACATTCAAGCACAATTTTCCTCCTAGAGATCCACACACTTTAACAAAATTAATCAACTTGTGGTGAAGACCCTTGGGTGCATATTTTGAAACTCTATTCATTGTCATCTTTACACTCATCTCCATCCCCCCATCAAGCCACTGGTGATTCTTAACCCCTTGAGAGTTTTCAAGAGATGGAACCACTTTATATAAAAAAATCCAAATATCAAAAAGCAAGAATAATAATTTAAAAATATAAAATAAAATCCACCTCAAGACTCTCTCTATGGGTGTTTCCAACAACTCTATCGGGGCTATGGATGCCTAGCTGGCAATAGAGAAATTTTGTGACAATAATTATATGTATCTCTATCGGGGCTATGGATGTCTAGCTGGTAGTGGAGAAATGCATGACTTAACCTTCCATTAACCTTCCATCAACCTATTTGACTTAATCACTCCCTATACATTGGCTAGTTTATCCTCACATATTGTCGATTAAGTCTTCACCTGAAATGGTAATTAACCATCACAATATCACACACTTTGATATAAAAGTAACACAGGGCTTACAGGTTGTCATATATTTTTTAGACCTTGGTCACACTTTTTGTTTAGTCCAACTCTTGCCTTACAACATGTGCCATTAGGCTCATCTTTTGTTCATCACTAATGTTATTTTCCTTCCATCTATCTCCTCCACATATTTTTTCCCTAAGGATCGAACATCCATGGGCAGATGATGATCATTTCCTTTTCATCCAATCCCCATCATGTCCTTTTTCTTTACCATCATCATCATGATTAGGGGAAACCTTATTATCATCTACTAGGGGCATCACCCCTTTCGAGATACCTCTCACTTCTTATCTACCCTACACGGGGATAAATCAAACCCATCCACCCATCCACACATGTCACCCTACTTTACACTTGGGGGAACACCACATTCATCCCTCAATCCATCTCCCCTATACCTAGGGGTATATCTTATCATCTTCCATATCCCCCAAGATATCCATCTATCTCCAATCCCACATCCCATCTAATCATAACTGATTAAGCCGATCCCTAAACCTATCCAACCTATCCTTCATCCTATCAACCATCCAAGATCAAACAATCCTCATCCAATCCTTGTCATATCTAACCTACCTAATTTTCCTCAATCCTTTCCCTTCATCCTACCCAAACACACTTTGGGACTTATAGGAGAAAGTCACCTCCCATCTTACATTCCTTCCCATCCAAAATCTCTACATCCAACTTCAAATAATCTAAACATCCAAATATCCACAATCCAAAATCTAAAAATCAACACATCCAAAAATAAAAAAACATCCAAAATCTAAACATCAAAATAATCCAAAATCCAAAATACAAAAACACAATGTGCATGTTTTTGCTTGTTTATCTACATTTACATTTTGGCCATGATATGAGGCCGATTTTGTTTCTTTTTTCACAATCCAACGATATGAGGACCATATTTCTGTCTTAATCGGTCCAATGATATGAGGACCATCTTGTTTATATTAATTTTTCCAAGGATACGAGGACAAGGGCATTTGGCAATTCAGTCATCATGGTGCATCTTGCTTTACTGTACATCAATCACATTCTAATGATGATAACCATGGGCACTTTATGGTAGTATGCCCCTTTTTTATCATCATCTTTTAACCTTATCATCATCCACACTTAATCCTCATCATCATCCAACTAACTATCTAATCTCCTCATTAATCAATCCTTTATCAATCAATCACTATCCACATCTAAATCTTATCCTCTCGCATCCAACATTCAAATTTCTCCCCCCTGCTAGGGCATATTCTAACATCTTCTCATCAATAATTAAACACAATCCTTATTCTCTCATCAAAACATCCTCAATCTTCCAATCCTCAAATCTAAATCCAAAATATCCAAATCCTAAATCCTAAATCTTCACCCTTGTCATACATCATTGAGGAATCCAACATCTTCAAATCCAACATCCTACAATACAAAATCTTCAATCCTAACCCCTTGACTGGGGCATCCTCTAATCCTCCCTTTTCTCCTCTAATATTCTCTCCTATTCTCTATTCCTATAATCTTATCATCCTCTAATCCTCTCTCTTCTTCTAATCCTCTAATCCTCTTCTAATCCTCTAATCCTCTCCTATTCTAATCTTCTAATCATCTTCTAATCCTCTCATCCTGCATCTTCATCCTTAATCTTCTCATCATCTAATCCTCTAATCTTCTCATCCTCAATCATCTCATCTACTAACTTGGGCCTCTCCTCTTTTCAAGTGGTTACCCAACTTGTTCCTCCTTGCCTAACCCCTCGAGGGGCATCATATCACCATCCTAACATCTTCTCTTCTTTTTATTTGAATGGTCATTTCTACGTAATAACCATTCAAAGAGGGGAAAATGTAGACATCTAAAATGTCCACATGATTAATTATGATTAATATGTCCCAAAAATATCCAAAAATAAATCATATAATAATTAATCGCAAGATTAATTATTATTTCTAATCCATTTTATCATATTCACCCTTTATCATTTATCATTTTATAGATTGATAGTTGTGTTAGTTTAAGGAATTAGTTAGTTAAATTCTTAGTTTTAAATTTGCATACCAACATAATTTTTTTCTACACTCCCAAAGAATTAAAATGCATAATTTATAGCTGGAAATTAGGCAGGGACAACTAGAGAATGCAACTTAAATTGGATACTATTGAGAAGCACGCAGAAAAGATATATGAAAATAAATGGTAGACGAAGTTGTGAAGAGTGTTTCCAAATGGAAAACTGCATATGATTGTTTATATATTAGGTATGAAAAATAATTTGAGGAGCACAAGAGAATTAAAAGAATATTTGCAGAGAATGGAGGGACAATTACATCTTAGTTTAACAAGGCTATTCAAAATAGCAGTCTTTTAGGTAAAACAATTATGCTAACTACTTTTTTCACATTATGAAAAGAGGTCGTCCTATAACAAATTTTCCTGAAGATAATAAAATGTTATATTTTATTTGTGTCCTACATTTTCCTCATTCTCACCGGTATGAAAGTAGTGGTTGTGATTGTGCAAAATGAGTAGCTGTTGTTGACAAAGAAGACTTGAAGGAGAAACTTAAGTTTGCACGATACATGTCTTTGTCTAATGATGAGGTTACAATATTAGATAATACTTCTTCTTGGGTCTATATGCATGTTTATATTGTTAAGGGCCATGTGAGAAAGCCTCACTTACTTTCTATTCAAATTATGAGAGAGATCTCCAATGTTGAAAAACTTTATGAATTGTTAATAAGAAGTTTAAAGGAGATCAATGGCATGGATGATTCTATAATTACAAAATAATTGGTATGTGTTGGGGCATATGGGTAATTTTTAATGAAAGGTTGTCGTAATGGTCTATGTATAAGACTCCAAACATCTCATTTCCCATATATTATTGTCATTCATTGTATAGCTCATAGAATAAATCTAGCATACAAAATAATTAGCAAAGTTAAAACTTTAGCAAAAGTTGAAGAACTTGTTGGAGAGGTGTATGCTTATTTATGTCGTAGTCCTAAAAGGTTCATGGAATTCCATATCTTTGTAGAAGGAATAAAAATAATCATAAACTATTAACATATTTTGACACTAAGTAGATCTCATTTTATACATTGGTTCATAGGGTATATGATGAGTATCAATCCTTATTCAAGGAAGTAATGTGGCATAATCTCATAATAGTGGAAAAGGATCGGATTTGATACATCGTTTGACTGATATAGAGACATTTTTGATGTTGTGTGGTATCCTTCCCATGTTGGATAAAATGCATTGTTTAATTAAACAAGCCCAAGAAAGAACTATGTATATTGTTGATTTTTCTAGTTTGAGGAAACATGTTTGTTTGGAAATAGAATATTTTTTCTCAATGAGACTGCTTTTTCAAGTCCAAAGTTTTATAGTTAGAATAATTTGATAAATATTGGAAATCCAAGTAGCTTTTTGAGGTTCAATTTTTTTGGAGAAGTATGTGCTTCTATACGTGGATATGAGATACCAATGCACTTATTTTAAATAGTAACCGGTAAGGTTGAGAAGGTAAATGTCATAGGGACGCTCTTTGATAACATTGTATCATCAAAAAAGGTAAGGTTAAGAGAAATTATAACTTCCTACTAGAAGAAATAAGGGAACATTTTATTATGGATGATTTACTTGAAGTAATGACTTTAGTAAATCCCACCTATTGAAATAGTATGCAAAATAAAAGATCTTTGAGGAAAACTACCACAATATATTGACTACATTGATTCAATATTTTTGTAATCCTGTTAATATCAATGGAACAAATATTCCAGGTATTTTAAGCAAGAACAATTTGATTGATCAATCCCATGAATTCACCTCTATAATGATTGAAAAATTCAAATGTTTGGATAATCCCTTATAGTATGGAGCAATAACCCAACTATGGAAAAAAATTGGGTTAAGTACTATTTTGCAAGAAAACCATGACAAAGTTTTTCTCATTGCTGAGATATGTCAAACAATGATTTTTTTTTAGTTGAAGATGAGAGAGTTTTTAACACCTTGACCTTTATAAAGTAAAAATTATGAGACAAGCTTGAGAAAAATATGGAAAATTGTTTGAGAATTGACACATATGATGGTGCAATTGAAGTGAATATCTTCCCATGACAGGGGATTTGGTAGGATGAAATTATATTAATGAAATGAGAGGGGTGATAAAATGCCACAAATACAATAGATGACCCTATATTGGAGATGGGGATGGATCTATTTCACTAGTTAATCGTAAAAAAAAGTCATAGACACAAATCAACTAAATGATAGAGATGATCCACCATCAATACATTGGAAGATTCCATTCGTGGATATGTGATATAGATGTTCATATAATATATTCAAATAATCAGTACTTTGTTCTGATAATATATTTTTTCTTATTTGTATTTTTCAAAAAAACAAAGTAGAAATATTTAATTGATTTGTAGTCTTTCAAATGAAATATTGAAATAAAAGATTTAATCGATCGGATAATACAAATGAAATCAATGAGACAATGATCAACTATATCAAGGATTTATTTTATCAAGGTCCAGCCCCAAAAGTGAACATTTGGGATAAATCCCTAGCTCTTTTTCAAAGGGTCATTTTGATTAGGATAATACAACCCTCTCTCTTATGCCTGGAGAGGAAGAGATTAAATTTTATGTTTTTGATATGGAGCCGAGAAAAATCCTCGTGTCCTAGGATGGATTTCCGATTTCTTCTTTTAACATTTCTAGGATATTATCAAACAAGACGTTGTGGAGGTGGTATAGGATTACTTCATATCTGGTCATCTTATCAAGTAGGTTAATAACACTTTTCATGTCCTTATTCCTAAAGTGACTAGGGCTAGGGACCTTGAGGAATTTAGGCCCATCGGTTTGTGCAACACTAGCTATAATCTGATTATTGAAATTCTTTCTATAAGGATCTAGAAATTTCTCTTAAATTTTATCTCTCCCAATCAAGGGGCTTTCGTTCTGGGAAGATAGATTCTTAACAATATTATTGTGATCCAAGAGGCTATTCATTCAATTGATTCTTTAGGTAGATCGGCCATGTTGATTAAATTAGATATGCATAAAGCATATGATAGAGTCTTATGGTCCTTCCTTAGGGATATCATGGTCAATTTGGGATTCAGTGCTCACTTTGTCAATTTGATCATGACATGTATCTCCACTGCTAGTTTCTTTGTTATTATCAATGGCAAACCCGAAGGTTTTTTCCGGAAGGAGAGGCTTAAGACATCGAGATCCCCTCTCCCATTTTCTTTATATTATCATGGTGGAAACTCTCAATAGGTTATGTAATCAAGCCATCTCTCAAACCCATATTCAAGGGATCCAAATTTCAAATGGTCTTCCTCCTGTGAGACTTAATCAATTTTTTGATGATAATTTCTTATTGGGAAAAATGGTCATTCAAGAGGCCATCAATTTTTAAAAAGTATTGCAAGATTATGAAATGGTCTCTTGACAACCGCTAAACTTCCAAAAGAGCATTATTTTTTTATAAATGTGGAGGAACAGTTCCAGAGTAGACTAGCCCACATTCCAGGGTTGAAAAATCAAAAAAATTTTGAATTCTTATCTTGGGATGCCCCTCATCCTTAAAAAACCAGACATATCCATTTGGAATTCACTCATTGAAAGAGTGAACAGAAATTGGCTACATGGAAGGGTTCTTTGTTATCTCAGGAAGGTAAGATTTAGCTGCTCTAAAGTTCTTTGCAAGGCATCCCAATTTATGGCATGTCCCTTTTCAAGCTCCCGACCAAAATCATTACTTCCTTAGAAAGGATTCGAAATGGTTTTTTTGGGTAGGGGCGGAGGATCATTTTAAATATCCTTTGGTTGTGTGGAAAAAATTTATCAAACCAAAAAATTATGGGAGACTAGGTCTTAAAGATATCAAATTAATGAATGAGGCTCTTTTGCCAAAATCGGGTGGAGGATTGTGAAATAATAAGGCATGTGGGTTGATATTATAAAAAGGAAATGTTCACAAAATATAGACAAACTGAAACTTTATTCCTATATGGGGACCTTCCTATGGGATCTTTCATTGGAAATCCCTTGAGGATTCTACTGACTATGTTGGGGAGGGGCATTAAATGGATTATTGTGAAAGGTACTAGAATTAATTTATAGCAAGATTTTGGCTTGAGGATAAATTGTTGGCTCTAGAAGATCCTTGGAATTCTATTTACCAATATTATGAGGAGAATGGAAAAAAGATGATACAAGAATTTTGGACTAGAACCAGTGAAGGCTTCAAATGGATTCCTATTGACCCTCCTCCTAACTTCAAAGGACTTATACAACCATTTTTGGAGCTTAATTTAAAAATAAAAAAATTCCATATCCCAAAGTTTCAATTGAAATAATATTCTATCATTTGGAGGAGGATGATTATGGACATTTTTCAATTAAATATTCTTATCTTCTTAATTTCAAAGCCCTAGAACAAAAATAGTATTGGATTACCTTGTGGGTTAAGGATGTAATTCCTAAAGTCAACATTTTTATTGGTTTTCAGATTAAAAAAGATCCTCACCCTAGAGAACCTTAGAAACAGGGGAATGATAATTCCCAAAGGTGTACTCTATGTGGTAAACAAGAGGAACATGTTAACAATTTGTTTATTCAACGCTGCTCTTTCTCCTTGACTATTTTTTCTTTTGTTCTAGAGATTTTTAATCTTCAATGGCTTCTTCCCAATTCCATGGATGAGATATGTTTACAATGGTGTTGTCCCTTTAAATACCCGGTCTTGGTGAAATCCTGGAGGATGGCTCTTCCCCATTTCTTATGGATTTTGTGGAAGGAACAGAATAATAGAATTTTCAGAGACCAATTTTCTTCGCCAATAAGGTTAGTGCTCGGTTGTGCTTAGCCATTAAAGATAATGTCCACTGTTCAAGGGAAATATTAAGGATCCCTGCTCTAAGTTTGAATTTGAAGTCCTTAAACAATTCCCATTTAGTCCGCCTAGTTTCAAAGTTCCTAAGGTTATTGTTAAATGGGTCAAACCAGTGTGTATAGCTTTAAACTAAACTTCGATGGGGCCTCGAAGGGAAACCTTGGGATAGAAGGAGGAGAGGGTATTCTTAAGGATCACATAGGCAATTGGATGTTTGCATATTTCAGCCCTTTGGGGACCCATAGAAACAATATTGCTGAGGCGGGGACCCTTCTTTGGGGTGTTAACTTAGCAAAAAAATAAAATATTTAAGATTGTTTAGATAGAGAGGGACTCTAGTATTATTAGTAATTACCTCAAGAAAAATCATAACTTTGGTTGGATCCTTGGTAACATCCTCTCAGACATCAAGGAACTTCTTAAGGACTTTGATAAAGTCACTTTTCTCCACACTCCATGTAGTGGCAACAAATGTGCTGATAGACTAGCCAATCTGGGTGTGACTAGTAATGATTTCAAAATTTGGAATCAAGGGGATGAAATCCCAATTGCAATTAATAATATCCTTATTCATGATATGAAATAATTTTAAGGTTTCTTACCTTACAAGCAAAGGGGGTATTATTAATCTTATGTTTGGCAAGACTGGTCGCATGTGTGAAATCTTTATTTATTTCTATGAACTTAAAGGGGGTACTATCGTCCCTGTCTCCAATTGTCATCTCATTTTGAAAAATCATAATATGGGAGGAAAGATAATGTGGAACCCTCCAGCCATGGATCGATTCAGAACAATCCCTCCTTGTGGCATATCTTCAAATGAGACATTTTAGGGAGTTCATTTCCAAACTCAAAGGTTCACACCCTTCCTTGGCCCTCAAACTTGGGAAAGCCTGGGATAGTGGAAGAGTTGTGGTTAGAGGTGTGGAAATTATCGTATCCGAGTAGGCCATTGTGGAGGCCACTGGCATGGACATGGTGGGCTTGAAAATCTTCAAGGACCGAACAAGGAGGAACCATGAAATCCAAACCTTCTTTCAAGGTAAGGAAAAAGTGTATTGTCTCATAGATGGTATTGCGAGGTCTTATATCCATGGTATATGGAATATTGTATGCCTCTACATTATGTGTTACATTACCCTAGAAGGAAAGTACAAGAAGATATATACCCATCATCTATCCATGCTCAACATGTTCCGACACAAAATTGTTATGAGTATTCCATTTTATTTGTATATGTATGTCACGACATCGATTAGAGACTTTCACCGAGGAAAGGTGGATGCTCCCCTGCACCATGGGATTATCCTTATTCTCTACGAGAATGGAAAAATGATTATTCCTTCGAGAGATTGGAGGAAATGAGGTGGATTTGGATGATACTCTCATTCTGGCGGATTGTCTGACCAAGCTTAGGAGTGGAAAGGGCACTAAAAAAAAGCCGAGACAAAGGAATATCAGGAAGAGTTGATTCCTATGGAAAGTACAAGGGTTGAATCATCTAAAGGCATGGAAAATTTTCATTTGGGATGGGAGGAGACAGTTGAGAATCTCAAAATTAGGATTCAGAAGCTGGAAGAAGACAAGGAATCCATGGCTGAGATCATTAAGGATTTGAGGGATAACATGTATGACTATATTGAGGCTTCCAAACAAGTTTGTATATCCCAATGTATCACGAGAGTTGATTTGGTAGGAATTAGTAATTTTGTTAAGGGTCTGCAGAAGAGAATTGTGAAATTGGAAAAGGGACGGAAATAGAAAGGTTTTAACCCCATCGATGAGCTCTAATGATGATACCAAGGGGAAGGATAAATTATAGATTGGCATGGATGAAAATTAAAAGATGTAAAGTCAACCCAACTCCCAGGAGGGACCCCTCAAATGTCTCAAGAAAAATTAGTGTCTTTGGCCTTTTAGCGGATTGTTGTTGAACTGTGTCTGCTTTCTATTATGAGGACTTTGCTAGTTTTTTTATGTTTTTATTTTTGTGTAGACTGGTGTGTTCTTAGGTTAAGTTGTTTTAACTCTTTTGGTGGCCCTATCTACTTTTATGTCTCTATTTTTGCAACTCTCACATTGTATTTTTGGTTGTAAGGCTTCTGGGACCCATAATCCCTGTTTTATTTTCTTATCTAATAAAAAATGAAAACTTGAAATACATTGATTTATGGTCTTCACAATAGAAATAAATTGTTTTAAAAACACTCATGTTTATCATACACCTATATAGCATTAACATAAAATGTTTTTCATTTGTCTTGTGTACCACTATGTATTAAAATGAAAAATAACACTATTCCTAATTCAACTTGCTTGAGACATGCCCTATATGAAAAAAATTGAAAAGTGAAAAAAATGGAACAAATTTAAAAATTTAATTACTCTTAATTTCATCATCCTCTACAACATGTTACACTCTTCATCTATTGAAATTACAATTTTTGTAAGTTAAAGTGATTGACATGTAACTTTGTTAGCAATTCATAACTGAGAGTGGAGCTTTCCTTTATTATTGTATGCAAACTTATTGACAAGGTTATCAATGGTTTAATGAAGCCAAAAACATTGTCTCATCTACCTTCTTAGGAATTTGGTTCTTCTCTTACATCATTTTTTCCTTCATGTTCTTCTAGAATGCATCATTCTTAATGAATTGGTGTGTTTTGTAAAAGACATTGGCAAACAACCCTTTGTGAAATCATGTACCCTTCTATGCATCTCCTGTAACATTGTTTGACACTTATTCAACAATTCTTGTGCTTCACCTAACATCACACACTTCTAAATGATAGATGATGTATTTATTGAGGCACCAATATGATTTTGAATTGCTTTGGATGCCATCTCCATGTCATTGAATTCATAGATAGATTCCAAAAAAATTCTTGCTATATCATCTCTTAAATCCATCACATTTATGCTATCAATTACATATTTGCAGATCTTTTTAGAGATTCCTAGAGACCATCCATGAATTCAAACAATCTAATCAAATAATAAATTTTTTTGTTTATTCCCCCCAAACATTATCCCTCATAAGAATCGACCCTCAAAATCCATCTTCATGATGAAAGCATCCTTTCCTTGAGTGGATTCAACCTTGAAAGATTCAAGCATATTCTTATTCATATATCCCTTGTTGAGAGGTTCTTAATCTTGAATGGAATCATCCTTGGGATAATCAAGCACCATTCCATATATTTGTTCTTCATTGAGAAGGTCTCCATCTTCTTGAAAGGAGAATAAGCACAAGGTTGGGGCTGAAATATCAAGATCATCATTTTCCCAATCTTGACCATCATGAGCTTGGAAATTCATCTCCATGATGAATTCATCCTCTTCTTGAGTATAGTCAACTTTAAGAAGCCCAAGCATTAAGTATCATTTATGCATTCCTTCTTGAAAGAGTCATCCTCTCCCAATGGGAAAGAGAAATATTCTTATTATAGATGCTAAATCACACACTTTGCTTTCATTAGGTCCCGATCACATACCACTATACATATGATTCATAAGTGAGAAAAGTACTAATTGACCACTATCTTTGGCTTCTTTGATTTCTTTCTGGGTTCCTTCTTAGTCTTACACACCCTATTGCCCAATATTAATTTTAATTCTTCATCTTTTACGAATCTAAACACTAGTTCCCAACTAGGACATCGAGTGCCTGTGGCACCACCTCATCCCCTCCGGGTGCCCACGACCTCTTTGTATCTTTCTTGCCTCTTTTGGGCTTCTTCTAGCCATTGGGCATCTTGTTTTCTTATAGGTTGGACTTTTAGTGGTTAATTAAAAAATTCAAACAAGGAAATCATATAAATACAAATCTATGTGACCATAATAAAGGACCAAGATATTAGAAGCATCTACTATTATCACCTAAGGTTACATTCAAATGAATTCTAAGAGCATCAAAGTATCCATATAGCTATCATTAAAGGGACAATGTCTTTGCATTATTCTACATACACTTCATAGGAGTGGAAGTTCATTTTTATATCTACACATCTACTTACATTTCTACATTTAGGTAGTGATCTCTATTCAATTTTTACGGCATAAGATCCACCTACAAAATGATTCTTCACACACACATGCATAACTACATGGAGTCTAAAATATAGTGTAGTGCCTAGATCATAAGCCCACTATGTCGGGTGATTTCTAGGGTTAGTTTGAATCCCCATTTAAATCCTTTTCTTTTTAGGATTTGACATGTTTTTAGGTTTTGTAGGTGTTATTTCTCTTTGTAGGTTACATGAGAGTTACTGTGGGAATAGTGTGACATACAAGAGAGTAAAATTGATATCTAGTGAACATCTTATGACATAGAAGAAATCACTCTCGACAATTTTCAAAGTCACATGTGCCCCGAAGGCCTCTGAACCTAGGCACCCTTAACTTTGATCTAGGCACCCCAATCTAGCATGTTAGAGAGTTTTGTGAGTTTCTTGATGTGGTTGCGACATATTCCTCCTCATGTTCAACAATTTTACAACTTGGCATACCTTGGGATTAATTGCAAAATCAGCTAAGTATCTTATTATATCTCTTGCACTTAAAGTTTCAAGTTTCCATTTGTTTATTGCTTAGGTCAGATTTGTATTTCATTGCTTTATTTATAATTTGTTACAACTATGATATAGGGTTTTACAAAAAGCTTATTTTTGTTAAATGATTTGACAAACCCATCTCATTCAAACACTCTTGGGTCCTCATTTCATCACTTCCTAAATTTTTTAGGACCCTCTTATCATGGATGTATCCATCCATTCTTTTTTACAGGATCATCCTAATTGTACCAATAAACTTAGATCTTATCTATCTAACACTTATATTCATCCCCATACCTCTCCCTAAGTATATGTATCATAAGTTTACTTCCTCTCTATCTCTCAATGAATATCACATCACTTTCACAACTAACAAGTTGCCTTCTCAGGACATGTTAGAGCATTCTTCCCCCTCTATATTCATATTTGTATCAATAATGTGGGGTTAAGCATGACTTATTTGATAATGGCTCAAGGCTCAATATTTGTAATATTGAATTCCTCCACCAATTAGGTCTTTCGAGACCTCTTTGGCTCCTTCATTTTTTCTATCCATGGACTTCACAATATCTCAAGTTACGTCTTAGGTATTATCACCCTCCTCTATTCTTGTTGGGCCATGTACACTTTGCCCATTCCATACCATGTAATGCCCATAATATTAATTATAATATTATTCTTGGGTGGCCTTAGATCCATGTTATGCATGTGGTTTCTTCTACTCTTCATACACGACTTAAATTTATTTATCAAGGAGTTTTCTACGATGTTCCAATAGATCCATCATCATTTGCATATTGTAATTCTATTGAGAATTCCACAAACACTCCTAGTTCTTTTGCATCTAGTCACGATTTCTCCAAATATGGTCTTGGTTATAAATATTTTCTCTGTTATGGTTTCTTTAGTAATGGATTAGGCCCGCATGGTCAAGGAGTCATAGAACCATGGGCTCTCCCCACTCAATCTAACAAGCTTGGATTGGGATACCATCTCCCCTCTATACCATATTTGGAAGCTTGTACTAATTTTCATACTTCCTCGCTTCCTCTGGTATATCCAGATCTCATAAGTGATTCTACTTGGGGATAATTTAGACACTTTTGCTACTGATGACTCTCTTTTAGGATACATGGGATTTTACAATCAAATCCCTTTTTGTCATCGTAAGAAGCTCTCTCCATCACTTATTAATACTACTTGTCTAAGTTGGAGATTCTAATGTGCTTCCTGAGAGTGTTGATGCTCTTGATACAATTCCTACTAACACATACATAAAGGATCAGTCCACTCTTCTCAACAAGGATACCATTTAATATAACCTCGGCACTTCTACTAACTCATGCATGGTTTTGTTATCTGCGCTTTCCCATGCTTGATGAGCAAAGAGATATCAAACAAGTTCTTCATAAATTTTCTGATATACTTACATGGGACTATAGCGATATGCCTAGTATCGATCCTTATGTATCCATGCACAACATTTTCCTTCACCTTGGTGCAAATCCTATTTAATAAAAAATCCATAAAATGCATCCTAAAGTCACACTACTTGTTAAAGAAGAAATCCAACACTTACTAGATGTTGGATTTATTCATACACGTGTGATTATCCTAAGTGGGTATCTAATATTGTGCCCATTATGAAACTAGATGGCCTCAATAAGGCCTCTCCCAAAGATAGTTTCCCACTACCACACATTGACACTATTATTGATTCCACTATTGGGTATAATATCCTTTCTTTCATGGATGGATTTCTTGGTTATAACCGAATGACAATTAACCCATTGGATTGGGAAAAAACCTCATTTAGTACGCCTGGGAACATTTTGTTACACCATCATCATGCCCTTTGACCTTAAAATGCCAAGGCCACTTACCAACGAGCGATGACACATATATTCCATGACTACATTAATAATATTCTTGAGGATTATGTCGATGATATACTTTCCAAATAATGATGTTGTTGTATGTATGCTCATGACCTTCGCACACTCTTTTGAATGTTTGTGACAATTTAAAGTGCACTTAAATCCAAAGAAGTGTGTCTTTGGAGTTACCACTAGTAAGCTCCTTGGGTATATAATTTCCCAACGTGGCATTGAAACTGATCCAAATAAAATATGTTCTATTATTGATATGCCTCCACCCCGTAATTTGCATCAGTTATGCTCATTTCAAGGTAAGATCCAGGCCATCCATCATTTTATTGCATAACTCAATTTTAAAACTCATCTATTCACATGTTTAATGTAGAAAGACAATAAGTTTTTCTGGGACGATCATTTCCAAAAGGCCTTTAATGATATTAAAGCATATCTCTTGAATATTCTCATCTTAGTACCTCCCACGACTGAGAAGCCTTTCTTACTATTTATTCTTGCTACATTTTATGCCTTACGGGCCCTTCTTATCCCAACACAATGATTCACAACGTGAGAGAGTTGTTTATTACATTATCTCGAACTTTTCTCTCTTACGAATGCAATTATAGTTACATTGAAAAACTATGCCTTGGTCTCATCTTTGTAGCAAACAAGTTGCACACTACCTTCTTAACAATGAGGTCCATATTATTACTAAAGTAGATCCATTACGATACCTCTTGTCCCTGCAAACATCTCTTGGGAGGTCTGGCGCGATAGGTCATGCTACTTACCAAATTTGACTTCAAATTCATTCCACATAAAGCAATCAAAGGCCAAGTTATTTTTGATCAACTAGCTAAAGCACCTCTGCCTGATGCATCTCATGTCTATGATTCCTTTCACGATGATTTCACTACTTATGCCATCGAAAATGATACTTGGACCATTTATTGTTAAAATTCTCATTTCTACTCTAGTGCTGGGGAGAAAATAGTCTTCATCACTCCACACAATGATCCTCTTTGCTTTGCATACCGATTAGGGTTTTCCTATACTAATAAAAAATTTGAGTATGAAGCCCTCATTCTCAGCCTTACCACCACTCAAAATCTCCTTATCCAAAATATCTACATACATGGTGATTCATAACTCATTATCAATCAAGTTAATGACACATATCACACAAAATAAGAACACCTAATTCCATATAATACACTTGTCAGGATATCTTAGCTACATTTGAGTCTTACTCTCTTATTGTCATCCCTCGTAAAGATAATCATCATGCGGATGTTATGGCTAGTGCGACATCACTTATCCCTCAGGACATCACTGATGAGCAAGCCACATTCATCATCCGACACGTGTGATAACCTCCACTTCTACTTCACCTCTTGCAACTTGTGTCATCACACATAGTAATGATAACCCCGAATGGTTCACTCTAATTTACAACTTTCTTTATCGACAAACCATTCCCGATGGTCTCAACCTCATGAATCTCATCACTTGCGACACGAGGCCACATGTTACATCATCATAGGGGTGGAATTATTTAAACGATCATTTGATGGCCATTTTCTACGATGTCTCGGAATCACTGACATCCCCACCACTATCTCTCAAATACATGACAATCTATATAGTGGCCACTTTTCTAGAAAATCTATGTCATATAAGCTCTTATACATCATGGCTATTATTGGCCTACTATGGAGCAAGACTTCCTAGAATAAACTAAACACTACAATAAGTTCCAAAAGCATGTAATATTCACCATGCGATTACATATGATCTCCAGTTGATTGCTCCAATATGGCCCTTTTCTTTATAGAATTTTGATCTTAATGGCATGAAAAATCCTGAATCAGTTGATGGCCACAAATATATTATTATTGTCATAGAATATTTTACTAAATAGGTTGAAGCAACACCCTTACACACTACATCTATTTCTAATATTTTTGATTCATCACTACTCACATCATTACATGTTTTAGAATTCCCTCTGCCATTATCATTGATAATGGGTCTTCTTTCAAAAATAAGGATGTTAAAAAGTTTTGTGTAAAATTCAAAATTAAAAATCATTCTCTACTCCTTATTACCCATAAGGAAATGGCCAAGATGAGGCCACCAATAAAACCATCGTCAAAATATTACACAAAATCGCTTGACAATAAAAGGTGATCACTAGCATAATCAACTCCTATATGCTCTCTGGGATTACCACTAGTGTGCATATGCCCACTAATGCCACCCCCTTCTCGCTAGTCTATAGTACTTGAGGTTTTCATTCCACTAGAACTCAAGATACCATCATTACATGTTTCACTCAAAGGCATACTTAAAGACAATGAATATTGTGAAAAGTGCTTACATGAGCTTGAAATGCTTGACTCTTGCCATGTCTAAGCTCTTAAACATATTCGCTATCAATCCCGCATCGCCTAAGCATATAATCACAAAACGCATGCTCATGAGTTCAATGTGGGTGACCTAGTGTTAAAGTAAAATAAAATAAAAAGAACACCAAATCTCCCCTTAAAGGAAAATTCAGGCCCAACTAGCTCGGTCCTTATATCATCATTGACAAGCTAGGTATATCACCTTTCCCCTATTTTGGGAAAGCTACTTAATAACCCACTCAACATTATGCATCTTAATTGATACTAAACATAAACAACACTCACTACCCTATATGACACACTCTAGTTCCGTGGTTCATACTCAACTACTGAGGGTCTAAACCATAAATTAACCTCACCACACTCAATCTCTATGCTCTATAATTCATTGATCATATCTATCTAATGCACAAATTCAAACCATTTCCCAATGATGTACTCTTGTTCTATGGTTCATTCTTGACTGCTTAGGGGGAATTTATAAATGAACCTCATCTCATGCATACTCATTTACACTAGCTCGGGGCACACTATCCTATCATTCACTTTGCATTCCATCCCATTCATACTCACAACATATTACACATCTTGGTCAAATTTATTATTGATTACTTATGCTTACATGTACACTTTGCTTACTATGCTAGATAGATACATAGTATGTCATTATCTTTATCATATACACATGCACATTCACTTGCCTTGTAGTTTTGAATGTATACTTTACACAAATCTATTACACACAGCATGAATGATTAGCATTGTACCTCTTACCAGTCCCATAACAGCTCATGTGGGCATCTAATTTCATACACACATCACATGTTATATTTTTTTTTATGCTACTTCGCATTCTTACTAGGACACTACTCTATATCGGATCATACACGCTTTGACATACTTTTAATATTTCTAACATGCTAACGGGTGTTTCATAAACAACATTTTTATTGTAGGAAATATTTTCTACTATGGTTGTTTGTTACTTTTCTTGCTCTTGCTTGTCCTTTTTCCCATTGTTTGCCATTGTTTGCGGGATTTTCCCTTTGTCTTGTGTACGCATTGTATGTTTTTTTCCACTTCAGCTCTGATTTTCTTGCGACATTATGAGCGATGTCCCATGTTTGAAACCCACTTTTCACGATCTATATTGTCTTCTTGATTGCTGAATTACACTTTTTCTTCTATATACGTCTTTGTCTCAATGTTTGTACTAACACATGTTTTCAACCACTTTGTTTGCATGTGCCTTGGTTTCTACCAAGCACACTCCCTTCCTCTTATAGGGCATTAGTTTCACATTAGCGATTAGTCCTCCTTTGGGTGACATACTCCTAGCAATGTCACATGTACCCCAAATGATGGGAGGCATACATTTGGTGAATCAATCACCCCATACATCAATTCACAGTCATTGTACAACATAGTTCAGTGACGAGGATCAAAACAATACAAAGTCTCAGAAATGACCTAGAATCTGACTTGCGTCTTCAACACAACATAGATGTTAGTTCCCAGGACATAGACATGAGATCACGGCACCCCCGATTCTTCTTGGGCACCTATGAACATGGGGAGTTTATAGTTTTTTTATCGGATCGTCACATTTTTCAATAGTTTACACAACATTTTTCTCAAGATGCAGTACAATCCTCCATGTCAGCATGCATGCTTTCTCCATTTTTCTATTCACATTGGATCAAACTAGATCAAACTTGAACAAAGTAGGATCACACCATCTATAGTGGTGTATAAATTGTTGGGAATTAGTCAAAGGATGGAGAATAAAACTAGACCTTTCTCCTTACACTTCTTTTGTCGTGGCGTGAGATCACCCAAAACTGGCACTTGGCGTGAGATCACCCAAAAATTGGCACTTGGTGTGAGATTGCCCAAAACACTCACTCTTTCCATGAGATTTCCCAAAAAAATCTCTCTTCTACAACATCTTCAAGACACTTCCTATCATTCTTATTCATCATGGATCAGGTGCACATGTTTGTTTTTCACATTTTTACACACTTTTACATGCTTTTAACATATTTGGATTGAATTTTTCATATACACATATTTGACTACTCTTTTTCTCCTCTCTTTTACATGCCCTTCCTTATGGGAAGTAGCATTCACATCATCAAGCATCAAGAGACATAGAAAAAGGTACAACACAACATATACATATACACTTTTTCACCCCTAGGGTCACTTCCTCTTCTCTAGCTTCCACACTTCAATTTTTATCACTCCACACTTTTTTCTTGTCTCCTCGGCATGTTTTTCTCCATCGATCTATATGGTTATTAGGTACACATCTATTATATACTTTATTTTATCGAGCATTCACTCAAAAAATAAAGTGGGGACAAATATAGACACTAAATCATGTAATTTGGGTACATATTTAAGTCTTGATCACATACCACTATCCATATGATTCCTGATCGAGAAAAGTACTAATTGACCACTTTCTTTGGCCTCTTTGCTTTCTTTTTGGTTTCCTTCTTAGTCTTACACACCCTATTTCCCAGTATAAATTTTGATACTTCATCTTTTCGAGTAGTCTGAAACCAACGCCTAGGTTCCCTCGTCCCCTTTGGGCCCCTGATCTCTTTGTATCTTGCTCACCTCTTTTGGGCATCTTCTAGCCATTGGACATCTTGTTTTATTATGGGTTAACCTTTTAGTGGTTAATTAAAAATTCAAATAAGTGAATCATATAAATACAAAGCTATGTGATCATAATAAAGGACCAAGATCTAAGCATCTACTATCATCACCTAAGGTTACATCCAAAGGCATTATAAGAGCATCAAAGCATCCATTTAGCTATCATTCAAGTGATAAGGGAGTGCATTCATCTGCATACACTTCGTAGGAGGGGAAGTTCATTTTTACATACACACATCTACCTACATTTCTACATCTAGCTATTGTTCGCTATTCAAGTGCATCGACACAAGAGCCACCTAGGGCACGATTCTTCACACACACACACACACACACGTAGAACTACATGGAATCTGAAATGTAGTGCATCAATCGGTTGTGAAACTTCCCTCCTCATGTCCATCAGTTCTCGATCGGCCACGATTCGTGATTTTTGTAAAACTAGCTTAGAATTTATCCCTTCTCTTTCACCTCAAGTTTCATTTTTATCTTACTTATTGCTTACATCATATCTATACCTTATTGCTTAGTTATTTCGTTGTGACTCTGCTGCTGATATAGGGTTTTACAAAATATTCACCCAAATCGTAAGCTCACTCTTTTGGGTATCACCTGGTCATCCACTCCCCATTTGCATATTTTTATTTTATAGGATTTGATGTGTTTTGGGGTTTTACATGTGTTCTTTCTCTTTACAAGTTATAGGAAAGTTCTGCGGGCATGATGCAACATACATGCAACTAAAAGTGACATCTAGAAAACATCTTGCAACATAGAAGAAATCACTCTCTGACAATTTTTGTAGTCACAGGTGCCCATAGAAGGTTTCTAGTGCCTAGGCACCCCTGACCTGATCCAAGCACCCCAGTCGAGCCTGTTCCAATAGTTCTGTGAAATTCTATGTGCAATTGTAACATATTCCTCCTTTTGTTTAGTAGTTTTCCAATTCGGCATACCTTGGGATTAATTACGAAATCAACTAAGTATCTTATTCCATCTCTTGCACTTAGAGTTTCAAGTTTCTATTTACTTATTTCTTAGGTCAGATTTGTACTTCATTTCTTTATTTATCAATTATTACACTGCAATATAGGGTTTTACAAAAACATTTTTTTTAAAATCACATATTCACAATCATATGCATTAAACGGATCTTCATTTTGAATCTTGAGAATGTGATTAGAAACATGGGACCAACCTACCAAGAAGTTGTTTGATGTCACTTTTTATTTATTTGTCTTGCTTGTCATCTTAGGATTGTTTTTACGTAAGCTAAGATTTCAATGATCTTCGTCACCTACAAATAGATAATTTTCATTCATGATTGATGGGAAGTACAACTTTGTAGAAAAAATCACTAATTTAGATAATATTTAGTCATGGTATCATATTACTATTTAGGGGGTTTTTGAGTGAAGAAAGTATTAATTATCCCCCATCTCTTGGCCATTTTTATTTGATTTCCATCGTCATTCCCAACCTCCACCATACATATGCCAAGTCTCTGTTTTAGCATTTCTCATCATTTTATCTTTGATCGGGCTCCCATGGGTGCCCTGGTCCCACCATGGGTGCCCGATATTTTTGGACTTTCCACCACTTTTTGGGTTCTTTCTAACTATTTGAGGTCTTTATCTTTTTAGTGGTTGGCCAATTCAAGGTTAATTATGAAATTAGATCAAGAGAACCCTATAAATATAAAGCTATGAGACCATAATGAGGGACTAAGCACTATCACTACTATCATCCACCTAGAGTTGCATCCATCTATTGCATTGGAGATCATTTGGAATCTACATAGCTCCATCACAATGAACAAGGCTAAGACATATGCATCACACATAGCATAGGGGAGGATTCTATTCTATTTCATGCACAATTCTATTACATTTTTTACACATAGTTAGCTCACTACATCATAAAATGTGACTGACACGAGAGCAACCTAGGGAATGTTTCACACATACACAGATAACTACATTTGGGTCTAAAATGTAGTGCATCACTCAGTTAGTACAACCACCATTGTGGCATCTAAGGTCGGTTTGACCCTTTCATATGCATTTTTAATTTTAGGGATTGATACTTGTTTAGGGTTATGCAGTCTTTCTATTTATCTTGGTATATCGGTGACATTTGAAGAAGTGTAGAGAACTCAATGAGACACACAACGAGGGTTTCAAACCATCTATTGAACCTATAAAGATCAATTATAGAACTTTTACACAGAATAGAGCACCCATTCTATAGACCAGCACACTCAGAGCACTGTATGTACCTATCCTTCTCTAGGTGCCCTAGTCCGGAAAATCAACCTAGTTCCATCCTTTTCGGGGCTCTGCAGAGTCATTCTTGCTTCCGGTTTCCACAGATCACCTCTGTGACATAGTCCTACGAACATGTTCTATCCAAATAAGTTCTTTCCTCTTCTCTCTTACACATTAGGGTTTCTATTTCCATTTGTGTATTTTCTTGGTCATCGTTATATTCATTTACATCATCTATTTACTTTATTTACAATCTTGTGCATATATTAGATTAACTAGTACACATAACTACCATTTTAGTGAATCCCACATTTCCATGCTTCCTTTTGATCATTTCATCTCCTTATCAAGTTATGGATCAATCTTCTTATCATACCTTTACACCAACTAAAGTCTCATGCATAGTTACTACACCATTGTGATTTTAAGCACATGCATACCCAACATCCTCCTCAATTTGTCACACATAGGGCCGATCCATTTATTAATGTGGTTACTTACTCATCCTAATCCACCTATGGCTCCATCCACATATCGTCCTCTACCCCTTACTTCGCAGCTCCTCCCACCACTTCTAAGGGTTATGACATCATTGAACAACTTAAAAATACACACACTACTATATCTCTTAATGAATTATTACACAATGCGTCGATTGTTGTAATGTTAGGAAATAAGGGATAAAATATGTAGAATAATCCCTCATAGAATCGCAACAGTAGAAACTAATATGTAAAAATATTACAGATCTCAAATAAAAGTGCAAAATAAAATAACACAACACAAAGAGACAATATTTAACGTGGTTCACCCAATTTGGGTTACATCCACCAAGAATCACTTGCTCATATTTTATTACAAGCCACCGCTCTCTCAATATAATACCCAAATCTGTTTGGAGCTATGCTCAACAAACTCTACTGAATTCATTCAAAAACACATATGTAATGTTACATTAACCCTACCATATGTACAAAACCACATAAGTAGATAATTGTTTAAGTAGTTTTACAAAACCGTGGGTATCAAAACCATGGGCCAAAATCGTCCCATAAACCTATGGGTCAAAAATCACGCCCATATGAGAAAATCACATTTCTCTGTCTATCAGGCACATTTTAAGGCCAAAAACAAAACCTTGGTGAGACAACTATGGAAAGCGTACAATACTCTTAGTGTACAATCTTCAACACTTTCACACATGAAAACAAGCTCCATAACCTAACAATCTCCCACTTGGATACTAGTTTTCATTTGAGCAAGCTTTTCAACCCTTCACTAGTTTCCATGAAGACCAACCAAAGTGAACACAGCTTCAATTTTTCCCTTGTGACCACCTTGGTCATCATGTCTACAGGATTTTGACTGGTATGAATCTTCTCCAGCTTCAACTTCTCTTCCTCTAAATCTTTCCTAATGAAATGGTACATTAACTATATATGCTTCATCCTCGAGTGGAAAGCAGAGTTCTTAGCTAAGTGTATAGCACTTTGACTATCACTATGCAACTTTCCTTCCTCCTTCTTATGCCCCAACTCCTCAATCAATTATTGTAACCAAATGATTTCTTTTCTTACCTCTGTGGTAGAAACATACTCAGCCTCCATGGTTGACAAAGCCACCAGCTTTTGTAGTCGTGAAATCCACCTTACTGTTATCCCACCTATAGTGTAAACATAACCTGTCATGCTCCTTGTTTTCTACATCTCCAACCATATATGAATCTACATAACCACACAAAGTGGTGTCTGATCCACTGTAGCACAAAACTATCCCCATGGTCCCTCTCAAATACCAAAGGATCCAATTTATTGTCTGCCAGTGATCTCTACCTGGATCACTCATAAATCTACTCACCGCTCCCACTACATGGGCAATATCAAGCCTAGTGCACACCATGGAATACATCAAACTACCAACCATTAATGAGTAAGGTACCTTGGACATCTGGTTTCTCTCTTGCTCTATCTTGGGACACTACTCCTTTGATAACTTGAAATGGCCTACCAAAGGAGTCCCAACCGATTTAGCATCCTGCATATTAAACCTCTCCAAGACCTTCTTAATGTACTCTTCCTGAGATAAAGTCATCTTCCGTCCTTCCTATCCCAAGATATCCTCATACCAAGGATTTTTTGGCTGCCCCCAAATCCTTCATAGAAAAGGATTCACTTAGCTACTTCTTGAGTACTTTTATTTCCTGCATGTTTTTACCTGCAACCAACATGTCATCCACACACAGACATAGGATAATATAACTTGCCATCCTCAAATTTCTTTGTATACACACAATGGTCAAAATGAAATCTAATATAACCTTGCTCCATCATGAAGCTATCAAATTTCTTATACCATTGACACAGATCTTGTTTCAAGCCATACAAGCTCTTCTTTAGTTTGCACACCATCTCCTCTTTACCTTTGACCTCTCATAGCCCTCACAGTTCTTTGCATATATAGTTCCTCCTCCAAATCACCATGGAGAAATGTAGTCTTTACATCAAGCTATTCTAATTACAAGTCTTTTGATACAACTATCCTTGAACAGTTCTAATAGAAGTCATTTTTACTACGGGAGAAAAAATATCATCAAAATCTATACCTTTTTTACTGTGCAAACCCCTTGACCACCAACCAGGCCTTGTATCTTTTGTTTCTTCATTCTTCCTCTTTAACTCTAAACACCCACTTGTTCTGTAATGCTCTTTTTCCTTCAGGTAGCCTCACCAAATCCCATGTCTGGTTCTCCATGAGAGCCTGATGCTCCTTATCCATGGCTTGTTACCACTTCTTCCTGACATCTACCTGCATTGCTTCATCAAATCTCTTTGGCTCTCCACTATCAGTGAGTAATAAATAATAAAGAGAAGGAGAAAAAATTCAGGTTCTCTTCTTACCCTAGAAGACCTCCTCAATATAGGAGTTTGGGGTTCCTGTTGAGGAGGTTCCTGAACTGATTCATGTGTCACTTTCCCATCCGGAAGATCCTCTACTACTGCATATTCTTTCTTGGATTCTTCCTGTTTTCCTGTAAATGCTTCTTATACATGAATTTCTCATTAAAGACCACATCCCTAGATTAAATTATTTTATTGTCTTTAATACTCCAACATTTATATCCAAATTCATCACCACCATAACCAATGAAAGTACATTTTTCTAATTTAGCCTCTAGCTTAGTCCTATCATCCTTGTCTATATGGACAAACAGCTGACATCCTAAAACTCTAAGAAACAATAATCAACTTTCTTACCGTACCAAGCCTCCTCGGGTATTCCTCTATCCAAGGCACTTGAGAGTCCTCTGTTTATCAAGTACATAGTTGTGCTCACCGCTTCTACCCAAAAAGAAAGAGGTAGTCCCGCATGTAACATCATGCTCTAGCACATTCCATTATTGTCCTGTTCATCATTTCTTACACCCCATTCTACTCATGGAGTTCTAGGAATCATATTTTTCTTGCATGGATTCCATTCTTAGAACAATAATCATAAAATTCATTGCTATAATACTCCCCTCCATTATCGACCTAAGAAATTGTAGCTTAAGACATGTTTCATTCTCTACTAAGGATTTTCATTTAAGAAAAGTATCAAATACATCAGATTTTTTCTAATACAATAAACCCAAAATTTCCTTGTTACATCATCAATAAAAGTAACATAATAACTTCAACCCCTAAGAGATGATACCTGATTCAGCCCCAGACATCAGAATGCACCAGCTCTAACTTACTCTCTTTCTTTGTAGGTCCAACCTTGAGAAACCTTACTTGCTTCTGTTTCCCATATATGCAGTCCTTCACAGAACTCCAAACATGTTTCGTATATTTGAGAAAATCATTCTTTATGATCTTCATGCCCTTATGGCTCATATGATCGAGCCTATAGTGCCACAATTTTGTATCTACTTCTGAAGCCACAAGATTACAAACATTAGTGTTATAAGTGGTTAAATACAAGGTTCCAACCTTCTTACCTCTTGCCACCACAAGAGCACCCTTGGTAACCTTCCAAGAGTCTACTATAAATATCATAATACAACCATCACTTCCCAACTAGCCTACCGATATCAAATTTCGTTTTAAAGTAGGCACATGTATGACATCCTTCAATAGTCATGTATTCCCATTTTGCATCTTAACCCGAATAGATCCTTTTCCAACTATACTGCAAAGCTCATCATCACCAAGAAAAAAATGCCCAAAATCCCCTTGAACATAATCAAAAAAATAATGCCTATGTGGAGTAGCATGGAAAGAAGCCCCTGAATCTAAAACTCAAGATTCAGTAATATTGTGTAAAGAAAGAATCAACACATCCCGACATACATTTCCCATTGTAACATTTACCTCCTTATTTTTTTCCTGTTGTTTCTTCTTATTCAAAGCTCCCAACAATCCTTCTTTTCATTCCCAAACTTTCCATAGTTCTAACATACTATCCTGATTTTGGATTTTGACCTTGCTTGATCCTTTGATTTTCCATGGCTTCCTCTATTCTTCTATCTCCCTCTAGTTTCAACTGTCAAAGCATTCCCTAAAGTAGAAGATTCACCAGAGATTTTTCTTCACATTTCCTTACTTAGAATCACCCCTACAACATCCTCAAACTTCAACTTTGAGTTAGCTAGAACCGAGTTGCTTACCATCATTACTAGGCTATTCCAACTCTCATGTAAAGAGCACAAAATTAATAAAGCCCTAACTTCTTCATCAAATTCTATTGTAACTGAAGCTAGCATATTTACAACCGTATTAAAATCATTTAAATGATCTCACTATCAACCATTCTCAAACATCTTCATATTAAACAACTTTTTATTAAAAATATCTTATTAGATGCAGAGGATTTTTCATAAAATTTCCTAATGCATCCATCAATTCTTTTGTAGTCTTTTCCTTTGAAACATTAAGTAATACCGAAGATGCAAGACACATCCGGATTTTCCTAAGTTCCTTCCTATCAAGAAAATCCCATTCCGCATCTATCATTCTCGAGGGTTTGTTCACCTTCTCGAACAACAAGATATAAATATCCTTCGATAAAGGTAATCTTCCATCTGCATCTTCAAAAGACTCGAAATTCTACACGTTGAATTTATCAACCCTTGATCTTCCATCATCTGCCATAGCTCCCACTCAAGATAAAACTTTCCTGCAGTTCAACACTTTAGCAAACCAAACTAGGATGTGATACCAATTGTTAGGAAATAAGGGATAAAATATGCAAATAATCCCTCACGAATCGTAAAGAGAAACTAATACGTAGAAAATATTACAGATCTCAAATTAAAGTGCAAAATAAAATAACACAACACAAAGAGACAATATTTAACGTGGTTCACCTAATTTGGGTTACATCCACCAAGAATCACTTGCCCATATATTATTACAAGCCATCGTTCTCTCAATATGATACCCATATCTATTTGGAGCTATGCTTAAAAACTCTCTGAAATTCACACACGATTTCAAAAACACATCTCGTAATGTTACATTAACCCTACCATATGCACAAAACCACTTAAGTAGATAACTACTTAAGTAGTTTTTACAAACTGTGGGTATCAAAACCATGGGCCAAAACCATCCCATAAACCTATGGGTCAAAAATCCGCCCATATGAGAAAAGCATGTTTCCCGGTATATCGGGTGTGTTTTAAGGCCAACATTTTTTTTTCGAGACAAGCTGTGGAAAGTGTACAAGACTCTTAGTGTACAGTCTTCAACACTTTTACACATGAAAACAAGTTCCACAACCTAACATGTAATAGGATAGAAGCCTCCCTTCGGGCCATTCATATTGAAAGTGATAATTCCGCAGTGGCCTTTTCACATCTTATACAATCCCTTTATAATTTACCACATGCTATATCTTTCACTGATGAGGATATGTCACCTTTTGCTAAAAGAAATCTGTGTGCTCCTTTTCTCATTACTGTCGTTGTTATTACTACTTGCATCAAACACATCCTCATTGATAATGGATCAGTTGTTAATCTTTGTTCTCATTCTCTCTTAAAGAAATTGGGTATTAGTGATAATCTCATTTCTAAGAATTCCACTCTCATTCGTGGTTATGATTCTACCACTCACATGCTTAGGGACTATCTCATTACATATTCAGGTTGGGCCTAAGACTGTTCTCACTGAGTTCTATGTCATTGATGCCTCCTTTTAGTTCAATCTCTTGTTAGGTAGGCCTTGGATTCACACAATGCAAGCAATTCCATCTATTATTCACCAATGTGTCAAGTTTTTACATGATGGCTATGAACATACTATCACCACATATCTAAAGCCATTCAAATACTTGTCACATAGACCCTATTACTGCCATGCCTATACCACCTTCATAATGTATTTCATATAGTAGTCTTGAAACATATGACATTGGTCGATCTATCACTTCACAATCCCCTCCTATCGTTGTCGGTGTTCAAATTATTTCTACTTACATTGTGGCCATTATTTCACCTACAGTATTAGTTCCTACTAGTGTTCCTTCTCAACTAGTTGTGGCACCCTCTACTACTCCACCTATGGTGCCACCTACCAACATCCTTGATAATGATTTACAACATGATGATGTTCACACCAATGATTTTGAGGATTCTGATGATGAAGTTGACATTATTGAACTTATGGATGAAGCATTAAGACAACTTGATTTTACTCCTCTTGGCATATACGATTCTTATTTTAAAGATATATTTGTGGCCGATGGCTAGAGAATATAGGTTTAAGACCCCTCCATATACTAATGATATGGTATTGTATCGAGGATCCATGTAAACAAGTGTCGACATGTTTTGCGCACCTCGTGACTCTGTGCTCACACTTGGATAGTCCTAGCTTAATTAAATTGGCGCATATAATATGCTCATCACTCTTCAATTACATTTCCTATTCCCTTTGGTAATATATCTATTCATAATTATTCTTCTCTTGCTTACATTCCAAACATGTCTCGTTGGCATGCTCACGGTTGTTTACCGATCACCTTTACTAATGAAGAATATGCACTAAATGTATACACACTCCGCTAAAATGGGTCCCTCTATGAACCTCCTCATTACTATAGCTTATTAGGCTTCGATGCTTCTCTAGTAGGTTTTGATCATGACAATGATGATCTTCTTAATAGTGGCCCATAGCCATATTTTCTTGACACATTTGGGGGCATAACACCTAATACACTTACCCCCTCACTCATCATAACATTTATACATCTATCATCTTTGCATTTTCATTTAGGCATTTGCATCACACATTTTAGTGTCATCGTTACCTAATGACACACTCTTGTGCTTTGGTTCACACTTGACTATTGAGGTATTACTACACATTAACCCCACACATTACACTATCGACACCACATATCACATTTTATCATACATCCCGTGGGCATACATCCTACATTCTACATTTAGTCTACAAAATTTTGACATTTGCACATTTACACATCATACATACTTGCATCTAGCATTCGATACTACTCATCATACATGCTAATTTTAGTCTACATCGTACATTACATCTTATACATTATACATTACACATTTTACTCATCACATGGTCGTCTTTCATCATTACATATACTACATTGTAATCTATGCACCGCACTCACACCTTATGATGCACTTTAGTTCCTCATCCATAAATGATCATATCAATGGTTTACCAATCAAATGAACCTTACACTCATCATGCATTCATCATTTGACCTCTCATCATGCAACATCTCTAGGTTAGTGACATACGCTTTAGGCTAAATGGTCACCTATTCTATCATCTTGTAGTGGTATACACTTTAGGTTACATCACCACTCCTTACTATTCATCTTATAGTGATATATGCTTAGGGCTAAATCATCACTCATCCATTCATCATGTCATGATATACACTTTAGATATAGGGTTCATGCACATACATCATTTCTAGGTCACATATCATCACATACACATACACATACACATACATTCATCACATCACATTGGACACAACACACTTTGACCATTTCCCGATGATGCACTCTCGTATACGGTTCATTCTTGAATGCTTTGAGGGGGAAACTAAATGAACCTATTTACATACATCTCCATTCACTTGGGGGCACATGGCTCCTATCACTCCATTTTGCATTCCATTCTATCCATCCACAACATACCGCATATTATGGTTACCTTTACTCTTGCTTTCTTTTTCTTGTTCATGGTCACTTTATTACTCATGCTAGTCGATAACTTGTATGCCATTCATCCATATCATACACATATGCACATTTACATATTTTTCTAGTTATGATCACGAATACAAGTCTCTTGAACATGTCATGGATGCTATCCTTCTACCCTTCCTATATTGGTCATTGGGGGCATCCACATTTGTCTCTCTCAGCGCTATCATTTCATTTTTTTAGTTAGCACTTTATTTTACTTGTTTATTCATGCTTTTGACATACTAGTTATCTTTCTAACATGCTAACGGGTTCTTCATGTGCAACCTTGGTTATACATGGATATTTGCTTCCATAATTTTTTATTACATTGTTTGTTATTATTTTCTCTTGTTTGCGGGCTTTGCCTATGTTTGTGTGCACACTTGTTTGTTATTTGCGGCCATGATGGCCTTGCATGTCTTGTGACATCGTGAGTGATGTCCCATGTTTTTGACCCACTTTGTGTGACTTACTTGTCTTATTGTGTGTTTACTACATTTGCTTGGTATCTTTTACACTATTTTCCTAGTTGTCTTGCAAATGTCCAACAAGGAAATTTACAATTTCTGATCATGACAACTATACCCTTGTACCAAAATTTTTATGTTTTATCATTTTGAGGCACCTCGAGTCTACCCATTCAGTCCAATAACCTCCCAATTGGTGTTAATTCATTCCTCTAGGTGATTTAGAAAATTCCATTCATTCCCCTTAGGTGATTTTAGGAGTTCATTAAAAGTTGTAAGCTTCAGGCAGTTATGGGAAGGGCTATCACTGACCTTCCTAGGATTGGAGAAACCCCATGGAGTGGAGAAGAAAATAAAAAATAGACGTGGAGGTAATTAAAATTCCTTGGGACATCATGGAAGAAATTCAAGAAGATTCTGGAAGGACTTGGAGAAGTTGGGACAATTTCAATAGAATTAGGGTTCATAGGCCTAGGTAGTGCACATGCCAAAACAATTTTGAACTTCCGAAGGTGATTCGGGAGCTCCAGATGGAGTTAGGAGAAAAAAACATCATCGAAAATGGAATTCCAATCCCTACAAGATGGTGAAATTATTTTTTCACAACACTTTGGCACATTGGGTCTGCAAGTAGTTTTTCTCATGCACATGTGGAGTACTAAATCAAAAATCCAATTTTTCAGGGATCAAATGGAGGAATAAAGACCTAATAATCTCACCATTATATTCAAAAGGTCATTTACAGTTAGGATCATATAAAATTTCATCAAAAATTCCATCGGGAGCTCAAGTTATCGTCGTTTCAAGTTGTCCTCTTGGAGCAAGTTCGAGAGTTAGTCAAATTTTACGAGGATGCATGTCAGCTCCAAGAGCCTAGTGGGATTTTGTGTCCCTCACATCCCTCAAGTTCAGGGACATCAACCATGCAAAAATGTGCCTAGCCCCCATATGACATATGGATCCTCATGCGACCTCCAGGATCACGGTTCAGCCCCTGGTGCTTTGCATGGAGCTCAAAGCCTCAATTATCTGATCGTTGCCACGTGTCACCACAAGGAGAGTTATGTAATTTGATGTCCCTCAAGGGTAATGGACATAAAACATGGAAAAATGTGCCCATCACCTAAGGGAGACTTTTAGTCACCCATATGACCAGCTTCAAGCCCCTAAGTGCTTTAAGGTTGATTTTTAGCCTTCATTCCCTACCGTTGGATCTCCGCCACGTGTCGTCACCTTTCTCACCATGGAATTTTATGTCCCTCACATCCCTCATAGGTCAGGGACATCAAACATTGAAAAATGTGCCCATCTCCCTTCTCATCTTTATTTCAAAATTTTAAATACCCACCTATTTCCCGCTTCTAACTTCTAACATTCCGTGCACAACCATATATGCACACTCCCTCTGCAAACTCCTACCATCACTCCACCATTGAAAAATCTAAAAAAATCCATAAAATCATTAAAATCCCTTTCCCATGGTGATATGTAGGTCTTAGAAAGAGATTTCATCGAGCTATAGAAAATCCCCATTCACGTGAAATCAAAATTTGCAAAAATCTTGCAAAAAGATGCACGAATTGATGAACTATTTTTTTCTATTCATTCCTATATTCAAAACCATAAAAACATACCTTCATACCCTCATCTTGTGTCATAAAACGTTCATAGTGAAGAAATCCTTTTTCCAAATCTAACGGAGGATTTTTTTGATTTCCCATCAATCTGCAATAGATAGGAGCTAAAAATTTGCACACGGACTCCAAATGAAAAACCTATCACAATGGAGTTTTTTCATCATGAACGGAGACAAAAACCATACCTGTAAATTTTGATCTCCATTAATGGCCACCATGGTAGCTCCATGCTCAAAGCTACTGTCAGTGAAAATTTTAAATTTTATTTCCAAGCATTCTAGTGGGCAAAATCAAGTGAAATTTAGAGGACATGGCCGTGACGATGAGCCGAGTCTAGAAAAATATATTCCATTGTAAACCGAGAAGTGGAAGTCCACTTTCTAAAAATAGTAATTCAACCTAAGAAGTGGCCAAGGTGAAGGTAGTGTGCACATGATTGAATGAATAATTTCATCACATCAAGATGGTCAAGAAGAAGCAAGAATCACATCTTACTATAAATAGTAAGTCTCCCATATGGGTACTCGTTATCAATGGTAAGTCATACTCAAGGGGAATTTTTGGAATAATGGGACATAGAGGGATGATCATTCAGGTCAATACCATCATTCGGGATCATCCATGGGCATTTCTCATAGGGAATTCGAGACTCATCTCAAATAATTCAACAATATCTCTTGACACTCACTTCATGGCTCGAGTTATAGGAGTATCTTGTGCGGGGTGGAAGTTGTGGTCATCGGCAAAACCATTCAGCAGTGTTTTTAAAACTCATTCCAAAGCATCTGTGAGCTAATTTGAAGGAGTTTTAAACGAGTTTGAAGATTCATAGTTTCATCACATTGGGGTTTTCCATCAACGAGGATCATCAGAATTCATCAGGGGTAACATTTTCTCTTCTTCTTCCCTTTTTCTTCTCTTCATAGCCCCAAATTTCCTACTCTTCTCAATGTTCTAGTTTTACGTTGGGGTTGCACTTTTTCATGTCTTAATGTTTCTAATGTAATAAATCACCTTTATGTTATAAAAAGGGACTTAAAATTTTCCTAGGAAGTTGAAATTTTTTAAGTTGTGTGAGGACATATGAAAAGGAATTTGTGGGTAGATGATGAGTCACCTCTCATTCTATAAATTGTAAAGCCATTTACAGTTCAAAGTGGTTGGTGATTGATTTTTAAACTCAAGGGTGTATTATACCTTGAGAGAACAAAGGAGATAACCATTTTCTTCCATTTCCCTCACAAGTTTTCCTCCATTCCCACACTATGTACAACTTTTGTTTAAGCAATAATACAAGAAGGATTTTCTAGCCTTTTTTGACTGAGGGATTTATTGATACTTTGTGCTCATAAATTCTAATCGGTCTTATTGCTATTTGTAGATTTGTTTCTTCTCATAAATGCATGTGTTGAAATTTCTAACTAGTGTGTGCAGGAATCTGATTTTCTACTCTGCAACATTAGTTCTCCTATCTCATTTCTCACTCCCCTTTCCCACTTTATAGACAAAGTCCTCTCTAGCAAGAAATTGCTAGCTTTTCTGCAAGGTCAATGGAGTTCCCCTATTAGATCCCCGGCCATAAGGCCACTAGGAAAATCCACCTTTACTCACACATGCATATACGACAGTTGCACCGGTTAAGTAAAGGGACTTAGATTCCTAGAGCGTTGGTAAGAATTCCACAAAATTTTCCACTCGAAAAATTTTCTTGCCTACAATTTTAGCGCACACCATGGGGCAGATTTAGTAAGATCATACCCAAAATATGACCACAAGGTCCCAAAAATGTAAAAAAATAATTTTAAAAAAAAAATAATAGTTCATGGAAATCTATTGCTTTGAAGGCTACATTATCAATTTCTTGTAAGTGACCTTTTGTATTCCACAAAGTGTGTTTTTCATATTCCTATTACAATTTTTTTAGTGCTAGCATTTGAAGAAGAATTTGTAAAAGCAAGAGTGAAGAAAAGTAGAAACGAAAATGGAAGATGAAATAAAAATACGTCAACCCATTGTCCTAGGGGAAAGAAATATAGGCCTCGCTTTCTCTTGGACCCCCTCTTCACGATAAACCAAAATTTCCCGTAAGAAAATTTCTGAAGTTCAAAGGTGATGGCACACAACTCCCTAAAGAGCACATATCGACCTTCACCACATCATGTGGGATTCTTGGTGTCCAACATGAATATGTTGTTGTAAGATTGTTCATGGAGTCTCTCCAAGAAAAGTAGTGGAATGGTTCTACCTCCTACCTTCTTGATCCATCACTTTGTTGGAATGACATCAAAAGGAATTTCGAGGAAAGATTCATATTTACTGAGGAATTTCAAGACCTCCTTGTTCAATTGACACAAATAAAGAAAGGAGAAAATGAAACTATGAGAGACTTCATGGCTTGTTTCGACCACTTGCTCCGTAGGATACTTGGAGGAGGATTCACCATCAAAAAACAACGTCAAGAGATTCTTTATTAGTTCTCAATCACTGGAGGTAGGATTTTTCCTACGAATATTTCAACCGAGGGATATTGCAGAAGTACAAAGATTGGCCATTAAACTTGATGATGATCTCATCCTCTCTGGAAAGATCAAGAATCCTTCAAAGGGTAAAGCTCAACGTCTTGGAGATGAAAGAACCGATCCTTTTTTGCAGAAAATGGAAAATGAAATGGCATTGTTGAGGAGGGAAATATTTGAACGAGTTTCTTCTCAAAGAAGAAATGGAAATCAAATTGTAGGAGCACCCTGAAGCTTTCCTTGGAGGCCCCACTGTCAATGCAAGTTGTAGGAGTAAGGAAAATGAAGAGGAGATTGAACAAGAAAGGGAAGGTGGTGATTTCCTAGAAAGTGATGAGTTTGAGAATGATACACAAATTAGATTCTGTGAATATTCTGGAGGTAATGAAGATGATGAAGAAGATGCACCTAGCTTCTCATGTGTGGTATTCACTCGTTCTCAGTTTGAGAAAGGGGGCTCTTCCTCCACTGTTGCGAAAAAAATAATATCAAGATCATCCTATGGTGACTCTAAAAAAATTAATCAGTTGAGGATCTCCACTCCCACCCTCCTTGAGTCTCGCATTGTTGAATCTTGATCCTGTAGAAAATAAGAAGTCTCTAGCAATTCCAAGTAAGTCTTCTGATGCCTCTTCTAATTCTAAATCTAAATCTTCTCCTATAAAATCTAGTACTTTGAAAGCTCCTAGTGTACCTTTCAAGATCCCCTCTATTCCCCAAAAATCTACTCCTACTTCCAAACTTGTCCTAAATCCAAAAGCAGTCCCTTCATCACCCTCGCCCACATCTTCTCCTTTTGAATTCATAGAATATGCGAACAAAGCCAAAGTGCAAATTACTGAAACTGAATATTTGCGAGACTCACCCTGAACAATTTGAGAGATTCATCCAATATATCAGAATGGAAGTTTGACACCCAATTTTGTAACACCCTATTCTAAAGGAGTACTACTAAACCCACATGTGCCTCCCTCATAGAACATGCTTTCCTTGAGCGCATCCAAGACTGACAAGGTCAATCCTTTCTACATCTCCCTTCTTGTTGGAGAATATGTACTTGAACAATTGCATAATAGATTTTGGTGCCTTAGAAAACTTGATGCATTTAAAGGTCTCCAAGGCTCTCAAACTCACCATGACTCCACCTGGTGGATCTTGTTACTCTCTGTAGTCAAAAGAAGTCCCACTTGTAGGGAAGGTCAAAGATGCACAAGTAGCTCTCACCATATTTCTAGACAAGAAAGTTTAGGCAATGATTTTGGTGGCAAACATTCTCTTCATTTGGAATGTTGCTAAGTAGGGGTTTCTATTAGTAGTTGGGGTAAGATCCAAATGAAATGGTCTTCTACAACCATTCCAGTTAAGGGAGACATGGAAAAATTACTTCTAGAGAAGAAGATGAGGTATACAAAGGCAAAAGTTTGGAAGTCCAAGAACTGGTATCTTGTACCAAGATACTAGGCAGATGAATCACTTTGTGACAACTAAGGAGGAAGATGATATTCCCATATTGATAGGGCCATACATGCCTTCCCAGAGAGGTATGGACCTTGAAGAAGTATTGAGGAGATTCGAGTTACAAGAGGGCAACCTCGGATGATGAAACCATAAAGAAGAGGAAAAGGTTCTTGGCGAATCTCAAATGGAAAAATCAGCTTGTGTGTTTATCCATGATGAAATCAAGGTATTTTCATTCCCATTTGGAGATGAAGATGATCTCATCCATGTCATTCATGGAGGGACAAGACCAACTTGTGATGAACCCGTGAAAGGTTTGAAATAACTATCTGTATAAGAACTACTTAGAGTCGTAGAAGAAACAAAAGATCCTGAGCTTAGTCTCAAAATCCTAATGCAAGCCATGAACCTAAAAGACAAGTGTGAATTTGATTTGAAATCTTCAATTAATGTGAAGGTTGGCCATGTTGAAACAAAGCAAGATGAGAAATATGATGCCCCCTTGAGCCAATGATTGATGGATGCAACGATGAAATGGAGATATTTTCTTTCCCATTTGAAGAAGAAGACTCTTTCCATGATGAAGAAATTGAAGCAAGGATTTTGAGGCATTTGAAGCTAAATCTCCTCTAGAAAATGGAGTGATAAAATGCAGCGATTCCCAAGATGATGAAGTAACCCCTCCTGGATAGTTTCCTGAGCTTGTAAAATAAAGATCCTTTAAAGGCATACAAAGATGAGCTACAATAAGTAACAAAGGAGATCTTTGTGCAAGAACTATTAAATGCAGTGGAAGTTATGGAAGACCTTGAGCTGTTTCTTGATCTCTTGACTTGTGTCATGGCCATACAAGACAAGTATGAGGTTTCTTCCAATCCTCTCACCAGTACTCAGATGCCTCATAATGGAATAGAGATAAAGGATGAATCTAAGGTTTTTCATGGAGAAGATATCAATGATCATAGACCTAGGAAAGAAAGTAACTCATAATATTCAATAAATTTGAATGAAAATAAACTTCAAGGTAGTGATGAGATTCTTAATGAAGAATCAAGTCTATGGATAAACAAGGAAGGAAATGACACTATGAAAATGATTTCAAAGAGGATGAGGCTAGTGGAATATCTAAGAAAGGGCCCAAACATTAAGAAGCTCATGTGGAATGGATCCTACAAAAACAAATACAATCATGAAAGCATCTGAATTTCATAAACAAGCTAAGGAGAGGAGGCTACTTTTCTGGAACCAATCAATAGCTTCGTAGAACAACATCACTCAAGGTGTTGCCCATTCAGGGGTGTATTTTGAGGAATAAAAAACTTTAGTGAAAGCGGTTGTCCCTCACCTTGTACCATAGGTGATTTATAGGTGTTGTTTCCATTTTTTTATGTTGTGTGTTTCCTTCCATCATTTTTGGTGTGTTTTTGTTTCCTTCTTTGCTCTCTCTCTCTTGTCAAAAATTGTGCATGACTCCGCAAGGCCCAATATATAAGGAACTGGTCAATGAATCATATGGTCTAAAGTTGAGATTATAGATTCCCTATGTCATGTCTTCACTACACTCAGTCCATGTCATGTCCCCAAGATAGAGACATTTGTTGTCTTGCAAAATGTGCAACAAGGAAATTGACAATTTCCGAGCATGACAACTATACCCCTGTACCAAATTTTTCATGTTTTATCATTCCAAGGCACCTCAAGTCTACTCAGTTAGTCCAGTAACCTCCCAATTGGTGTTAATTCATTCCCCTAGGTGATTTATAAAATTCCATTCATTCCCCCTAGGTGATTTTAGGAGTTCATTAAAAGTTACAAGCTTTAGATAGTTAAGGCGGGGTTATCATTGGCCTTCCTAGGACTCGGAGCAACCCCATAGAGAAAATCAGAAAATCCAAAATAGACATGGATTCAATTAAAATGCCTTGGGACATCGTGGAACTGATTCAAGAAGACTCTAGAAGGACTTGGAGAAGTTGGGGCAGTTTCAACAAAATAAGGGTTCACATGCCTGGACAAAGGCACAAGCCAAAATATTTGCTAAACTTTCAAAAGTGATTTCAAGAGCATTGGATGGATTTAGGAGAAAATAAAAAAATTTAGAAATGGAATTCCAATCCCTACAAGATGGTAAAATTATTTTTTTCACAACACTTTGGTGCATTGGGTCTATAAGTAGTTTTTCTCATGCACATGTGGAGTACCAAATAAAAATCCTCCTTTTTAGGGATCAAATGGAGGAATAAAGACTTGATACCCCCACCATTAGATTCAAAAGGTCATTTCAAGTCAGGATCATATAAATTTTCATTAAAAAAGTCCATCAGAGCTCAAGTTATCGTCGTTTCAAGTTGTCCTCTTGGAGCGAGTTCGGGAGTTAGTCAAATTTTGGGAGGACACATGTCAGCTCCAGGATCTTGGAAATATTTTGTGTCCCTCATTTCCCTCAAGGTTAGGGACATAAACCATGGAAAAATTTTGAAGCCTTCATATGAAATATGGATCCTCATACGACCTCTAGGATCACCAGTTCAGCCCCTAGGTGCTTGCGGGAGCTCAACCGTCCGATCACTTCCACGTGTCATCACCAAGAGCACTTTGTGAAATTTGATATCCCTCATAGGACATGGACATCAAACATGGAAAAATTTCCCAGGCCCTAAGGGATACTTCTAGTCACCCATATGACCAACTTCCAGCCCCTCAGTGCTTTAAAGCTGATTTTTAGCCTTCATTCCTATCGTCGGATCTCCGCCACGTATCGTCACCTTTCTCACTCTGTGGAATTTGATGTCCCTCACATCCCTCATAGGTCAAGGACATAAAATATTGAAATTTTTCCCATCTCCCTTCTCATCTTTATTTCAAAATTTTAAATACCTACTTGCTTCCCGCTTCTAACTTCTAACATTCTCATGCACAACCATATCTGCACACTCCCTCTGCAACCTCCTACCATCACTCGCCATTGCCAAAGCTAAAAAAATTCATCAAATAATTAAAATCCATTTCCCATGGTGATATGTAGGTCTCAAAATATATTTCATCAAGCTAAGAAGAAGAAATAAAGAACAAAGAAGAAGAACAATAGAAAATCCCCATTGTCGTGAAATCAAAATTTGAAGAAATCTTGCAAACGAATGCACGGATTGATGAACCATTTTTTTGTTCATTCCTCTATCCAAAACCATCAAAAACATACCTTCAGACCCTCCTCTCATGCCATAAAATGTTCAAAGTGAAGAAATCCTCTTTCCGCCCAATGAAGGAAAAAGATTGATTTCCCATCAATCTGACAATGAAAATGAGCTAAAAACTTGCACACAGTAAACTCCAAATGAAAAACCTATCACAATGGAGTTTTTTTCATCACAAATGGAGACAAAAACCAGACCTAAAATTTTGAGCTCCATTAATGGCTGCCATGGCAGCTCCGTACTTGAAGCCACTGCCAGTGAAAATTTTAAATTTTATTTCCAAGCATTCTAGTGGGTGAAATCAAGTGAAATTCGGAGGACATGACCATGATGACGAGCCAAGTCTGAAAAATATGTTCCATCACAAACTAAGAATTGGAATTCCACTTGCTAAAAATAGTAAGTCAACCCAAGAAGTGGTCGAGGCGAAGGTAGTGTGCACGATTGAATGAAGAACTTCATCACATCAAGATGGTCAAGAAGAAGCAAGAATCACCTCTTACTATAAATAGTAAGTCTCCCATGTGGGTACTCACTATCAATGGTAAGTCATACTCAAGGGGCAGTTTTGGAATAATGGGACATAGAGGGATGATCATTTAGGTCAATACCATCATTTAGGATCATCCATGGGCATTTCTCATAGGGAATTCGAGACTCATCTCAGAGAATTCAATAGTATCTCCCCGACACTCACTTCATGGCTCGAGTTATAGAGTATCTTGTGTGGGGTGGAAGTTATGGTCATCAACAAAACCATTCAACAATGTTTTTAAACACTCATTCCAAAGCATCTGTGAGCTAATTTGAAGGAGTTTCACATGAGTTTGAAGATTCAGAGTTTCATCACATTGGAGCTTTCCATCAACGAGGATCGTCGGAATTCATTAGGGAAAATCTTCTCTCTTCTTCTTCTCTTCATACCCCCAACTTTCTCTCTCTTCTCAATGTTCTAATTTTATGTTGGGGTTGCACTTTTTCATATGTCTTAATGTTTCTAATGTAATAAGTCACCTTTATGTTATAAAAAGGGACTTAAAAGTTTCCTAAGAAGTTGAAAAGTTTTAAGTTGTGCGAGGACATATGAAAAGTATTGGGGGGTAGATAATGAGTCACCTCTCATTCTATAAATTATAAAGCCATTCCCATTTCAAAGGGTTGGTGATTGATTTTGTAAACTCAAGAGTGTATTGTACTTTGAGAGAACAAAAGAGATAGCCATTTTCTTCCATTTCCCCCCTCACAAGTTTTCCTCCATTCCCACACTATGTACAATTTTTGTTTAAGAAATCAATACAAGAAGAAGGAGTTTCTATCCTTTTTTGACTGAGGGATTTATTGATACTTTTTTCTCATAAATTCTAATCGGTCTTGTTCTATTTGCAGAGTTGTTTCTTCTCATAAATGTATGTGTTGAAATTTCTAACTAGTGTGTGCATGGATATGATTTTCTACCTGTAACGTGAGTTCTCCTATCTCATTTCTCATTCCCATTTCCCACTTTATAGATAAATTCATCTCTAGAAATAATTTTTATATTTTCCACGAGGTCGATGGAGTGCCCCTGTTGGATCCCCAACCACAAGGCCACTAGGAAAAACCACCTTTACTCATACATGCATATACAGAAGCTGCACCCATTAAGTAGAGGGACTTAGATTCCCAAAGAATTAAGAAATCCACAAGTTTTTCCACCCAAAAAAATTTCTCGGCAACACTCACTTACACCATGTTTTCTACATGCATGGTTTTTCATACTAACACTTTATTTGGCTATCCATCTTATTTGTGTACACCTTGGTTTCTACCAGTGCATTCCCTTCCTCGCAGGGAAGATTTTTAGGGTTCATGCGGTTGGTCCTCATTTGGGGCCACATTCTCCTATCAACAACATCACATGCACCCCCAAAGAGGGAAAACATCATTTTGGGTTTTACATTCTACACACCGCATTTATACCAATTCGGTTTAGTGCACTTTCGCCCTGGCATTGTGGATTACATACAATGAGTGAGTTCGAGACTAGTCTCAGAACTCCATACATAGTAGATTTTATAGACAGGTAGTCCTTAGCATTCGGGGAGTAGTTAAAGGTTAGAGGATAAAGCAATTCCTCCCAATACATCTTCTCTCGCCGGCGTTGGATCATCCAAAAAACTAGGACAAGATAAAGATCTCTTCACAAATAGTTCGGGAAGGGCAAGTTAAAGGTTGGAGGACATAGAGCATTTCCTCCCTATACTTCTTCGGCCTATGGCATCGGATTGCCAAAAAAACCTCGACAGTATAGGATATCCTTTCTACACTCTTTCTCTCAACATGGATTAGGTGCACATGTTCCATTTACATTTTTCATTTGCGTACTTTACATTTACATGATTTTTACATACATACACATGCATCTTTTACATAGTTTTTTACACTTACATACATATATATTTGACTACTTGATTGTTTTCTCCTTGCAGGTCTAGTCGTATGAGAAACAAGAAGTCAAATGGGGAAACAACAACAACACTTTGTAGCGGCACACCTTACATACTAACCGCATGTGTACACAGTAGAAGCTACACATGTGTTTCCACCATAGGTTCTCTCTCATCACTTTTTTACATTTTTCATCTTTAGTTTCCATGCTCCATCATATTTTTTTCATTCCACACTTTTTCTAGTTCTTCGGCATGCTTTTTGCATCACTCAACATCGACATTAAGTATGCATCATTATCTAATTTATGTTACCAATATTTCCGCTCACCAACATAAAATGGGGGAAAATGTAGACACAAAATCATGCACTTTAGACAATATTTAGTCTCGGTCTCATACTACTATTTAGAGGGTTTTTGAGTGAAGAAAGTACTAATCAACCCCATCTCTTAGACATTTTTATTTGATTTCCATATTCATTCCCGACCTCCACCATACATATGCCCAATTTGTTTTTAGAATTTCCCATCATTTTAGCTTTGACTGGGGTACCCAAGCTAGTACTTGGGCGCCCTAGTCCCATCATGGGTGCCTCGATCCTTTTTCGACTTTCCCACCACATTTTGGGTTCTTTCTAATAATTTGAGGTCTTTATCTTTTTAGTGTTTGACCATTTCAAGGTTAATTATGAAATTAGATCAAGAGAACCTATAAATATAAAGTTATGAGACCATAATGATGGACCAAGAACTATCACTACTATCATCCACCTAGAGTTACATTAGAGATCATTTGACATCCACATAGCTCCATCACAAGGCACAAGGCTAGGACATATGCATGACATACATCATAGGGGAGGATTCTATTCTATTCCATGCACCATTCTATTAAATTTTATACACATAGTTATCTCGCTACATCACAAAGTGCGACTGACATGAGAGCAACCTAGGGCATGTTTCACACACACACACACAACTACATTTGGGTCTGGAATGTAGTGCAACACTCAGTTAGTAAGACCACCATTGTGGCAGTTGAGGTCATTCCGACCCTTTCATATGCATTTTTATTTTTATGGATTGCTTTGTTTGTTTAAGGTTTTGTAGGTCTCTCTATTTATCTTGAAATATCGGCGACATAATCAAGCGTGCGGCAATAACTTAATGTGACACACAACGAGGGTTTCAGACCATCTGATGAACCTGTGAAGATCAGTTCTAGAAATTTTAAACAGACTGGGTGCCCATTCTACATACATGAGTGCCCATAGGTATCCTAGTCCTTCTCTAGGCACCCTAGTCTAGAGAATCAACCCAGATCCATCCTTTTTGGGCTCTTGCACAATCATTCTTACTTCTGGTTTCCACAGTCACCTCTGTGACACAGTCCTGTAAACATCTTCTATTTAGCTGAGTTATTTCCTCTTCTCTCTTACACAATAGGGTTTCTATTTCAATTTATGTAGTTGTTTGGGTCATCTTTATATTCATTTACAACATAGATTTACTTTATTTACAATCGTGCATAGCTCGATTAACTAGTACACCTAACTACCATTTTAGTTAATCATACATACTATCAAATTATGTCTCCATCAAATCATCATGATGTTTTTTGATCGGCTTTGTCACACTTGGGTGTTCTTCCATCAACATGGGAAGCTCAACATCTTGCTTATGAAGTTATGAAATTTTTTTCATACCTTCAGTCTTGAAATAGTATGTCTACCCATAGGTCATATAGTTTTTGAACAGTGTATTTCATTTTCTTGATAGGGAGGAGCATCTTCATTTTAGCATTGATTGGAATGGCGGCATATGACCAATTCATATGCATTTCCTTGCTAATGTCCTGATAGAAGCTTTAGCTCAACAACATACCATATGAGGTTGTAATTTCTGCTACAAGTATTTTCATCTTGATCTTCTTTTCAAGAAAATCTAAAACTTATACTTGAGCATACTTGACCTGGAAAACAAGAGGTAATTATTTGGTTTTCATGGAGTAGCAATGACTAGTAATGTGAGTGAGAGATATATCATAAACACTAGATATAAAGGTTCTACCTTCCCGGAAGTGGAGGGTGTGGAAGAAAGAAGAACTATACACTTATTTGACCATTAACCAACAAGGCTAGATAGAAAGGCTCTACCTTCTCAACAAGGTTGTATTTGTGTAAAAATCTATACTTAAAAACCATGTTCTTTCGTAGATCCATTCATCTCCACTAGGTGTCCATTCGGGTTCATAAAAACTTATCATAGAGTTAAACAATATTCCTTTTGGAAGGGGTTGAAAGGATATGTTCAAAAATTTGTGGCGTAATGTTTTGTGTGTAAACGTAATAAGGGTGAGACCATTAAGACACCTAGTCTCCTACAAACCTTGTATATTCCTAGCAATAGATGGGAAGAGGCATCTATGGATTTCATCATAGGATTACCTAAATTAGAAGGGAAAAACAACATCATGGTCGTAGTGGATATACTTACCAAGTATGCTCATTTTTATGCCTTGTCTCATACTTTCATAGCTAGTACATTTTCCATCTCTTTTATGGACATAGTTCAAAACCTCCATGAAATTGCAAAAATTATAGTAAGTGATCATGATCCAATATTTACGAGCAATTTTTAGAATATTTTGTTCTCTTTTTTGGGTACCCAATTGGCCCAGAGTTCACCTTATCATCCCCAGTCAGATGAGAAACTTGAGGTGGTAAATAAATTTTTGGAGGGATATATTCGATGTTTTACTTTGGATAAACAAGAATGTTGGGTGCAATGGTTACCACTTGCATAATGGTGGTATAATACTTCATTTCATACTTCATCCAAAATGTCTCCATTTCTGGCACTTTACGAGCACCATCCTCCACCAATCATCTCTAGCTTGAAGGTCAAACCTAAGGTGAGAGAAACTTAAGATCAAATTCAACACCAACATGAGGTAATCTCTAGTCTTAGAGAAAATTTGGTAATGGCACAAAACACATAGAGCAACAGGATGATCGATCTCATTGAGTGAGTGACACTTTAAAGTGAGAGAAATTTTTTTGTATGGTCGCAACCATATAAACAGTTGTCCTTAACACAATAGAAGAAGGATAATAAGATTCCACCTAAATACTATGGTCTTTACCAAGTGTTACAAAAAAATTGTAGTGTGACCTATAAGCTATAGCTCCCTCAAGGAAGTAAAATACATCTAGTCTTCCATGTTTATTTCTTGAAGAAAGTCATTGGGTAGCACATTTCAACCCAATTAGTTCTTCCTGAACTAGATGAGGAAGGAAGGATCATATTAGAACCTGAAGATATTATTCATACGCACACCAAATTATTGACAATTAAAGTCATTACCGAGTATCTGATCAAGTGGAAGAATATGGATATTGAGGATGCAACATGGGAAGATGAAGCATTTCTGCAGCAACATCCAGGGTTGACCAACATTGGGGAAAATGTTTCTTCGAAGGGGAGGGGCATGTTATGCCCTTAGTCCTATAGCTTATATTGGATATTTGTTTCCAAATTGTGGCTTACATAATCTCTTTTCTTATCATATGTTATTCATTTATTCTTTCATATGCTTAGTAGTCTAGCCTTGTTGTTGGTCATAACATAATAATGGCATATATAGGTGGTAGTAAGGAGTAGTTTATCATCATAATGAACACTTAAGTCTTATTGTATGGTTTGGAGGTTTCCCCCTCGATGTGGATTAGAAGCTATTCTACTTGCATATTTTGATCATTCATATATAATTTGGTGTTATATTGTTGTTGACATTCAGATTTATCCAAGTAATTTCATTACATGTAAATGTACAAAACCCTATATAATCAACCAAAATGACCCATAAACCTAACTATGTGTAAAACCCCTACAAAATGGTATTGTTTTGGTTGACGTATAATTCGTACATCACCTACATTTTCACTACTTAGAAGATGCCCCAAATCACATGTGTTTTTCACCTAGAGATGTAATATATTTATGGATGCAACTATATTTGATCACCTAATCATTTGATAATGCTTTGTAATGGGTTGGTAGCATGTTTTTGAGTTGGATTTTATGAAACTTGGGTTGAAAATCTTAACTATAGAACTTGGTTTTAAGGGCTTCATGAATATGTTGGGGTTGTTGTTAATGTCTTCTACTACTTTGGGAAGATTTAAGAGAGCTTTGTATGCCTTTTGAGTGATATTTTCTTGAAAGTGCTCGGTAATTTTTAGGTGAGTAAATTAGTGCATATTACTTGCTTATATAAGGTTATGTAGATATTATTTTGCATTAAGGCCAACTCATAGGGAAATTAATGACCCATAAAAGAGATTAAAATGAGAAAATGACAATTGGGCGGCCCTTAAAAATTCTTTTGCACCAAACCATTTGGAATTTTGTTCTAGGAGGGAAATGTAGTGTTGTAAAGTTCTATGAACAAAAATTAGAATGATTGGACTACAATTTAATGATGTGATAGTTTATATCAATGAATGAGAAGTGTAATGAGGAGAGAAAGTCTTTTGATATGACTAGGGATATAACAATTAGGCTTGGAGTAGGTGCACAAGTCATGATTAAGGGATTAAGCCAATATTAACATTATCAAGTGGCAAGTTATAAAATTTATATGTCTATGCCTTATCATAACAATAAGTCCTTGATGTTAACGTGAAAATTTTTAATTTAGAATCCATGGCGTGAACAATAGTGATGTAAAAGTATCAACACAAAAATTTAAAAAAATAAAAATCAACTCGCCAAAATTAAAATTGAGCTCAATTAGCACAATTTTTTTTTATGCTAATTTTTCTGATGAAAAGAAGTGTCAATATGTGTCATGATTCTAATGCAAGTTAGAGTTAGTGTAGAACCCATGCTTAAAAAATTGTGATTCTAATGCTAAAAGAGATTCTAAACATCAAAATATTAGTGTCATCATTTTTGTTTATATTTTCACGTGTTCTTTCATACCTCTATGAATAATGATATGATTATTTATCTTGTTATATATTTGAATCACATGACCTTGTTATCATGCAAATGTGCAATAGGAAAATTGAAAATTTTCGAGCATGACAATGATACCCCTATGTCAAAAGTTTCAAGTTTCACCTTTCCAAGACACCCTAGGTCTACCCATCCTCAACACCAACCTTACCCAGTCAGTCCAATGACCTCCAATTGGATGTTAACTCAATCCCCTAGGTGAATTATGAAATTCAATTCAACCCCATAGGTGATTTTAGGAGTTCTTGAAGAATGTTATTTTTGGGCAGTTATGGGAAGGGTTGCCACTAGCCTTCCCAGGATAAGTATAACCCCTTGGAGTGGAAAAAGGAGCCAAAACCAACATGGAGATGAATGGAAGGTCTAATAACATCATGGAATTTATTTTTGAATATTCAAGAAATATTTGGAGTTGGGGTAGATTCATCAAAAACAGGGTTTACAAGCCTAGGTAGTGCATAGGACCAAAAGAGATACTTGAGCTTTGCGAAGTGATTATGGGAGATATGGATGTAGTTAGTAGCTAAAAATACATCTCTGAAAAGGGAATTTAGATCCCTACAAGATGGTGAAATAATATGTTTCACAACACGTTGACGCAATAGGTTTATATTTGGTTATTTCCATGCTCAGTTAGGGATCTAGAAAAAAACTCCTATTTTTAGGGCTTAAGTGGAGGAATCAACATCTTATACCCCAAACCATTGGATTTAGAAGGCCATTTTAAGTCAAATTAATATAACATTTTTCCAAAAATTCCATCAGGAGCTCAAGATATCATCGTTTCAAGTTGCCCTCAAGGTGAGCTTCCCGTAGTTAGTCAAATTTTGATGAGGACACATGTCAACTCTAGATCCCTGCGTAATTTGATGTCCCTTTCATCCCTCAAGCTAAGGGACATGAGGGACGGTAAAATGTGCCCAACCACAATATGCCCTCTGGTCACACATAGAACCTTCGGATCATCAGTTCAGCCCCCAAGTGCTTGTCGGAGCCTATCCCTCAATCGCTCAGATCGTGACAAGTGGCGCTGACACTGCACGATGTGAAAACTGATGACCCTTATGTCCCTTTAGAAAATGGACATGAGGGACATGAAAATTCACCCAGCCCCTTGTGGCCCTCAAGTCATCAATGTGACCATCTACAATGCAAATTTCCATCCCTCATGAGCTAATTGGAGCCAAACTCACAACCGTTGATGCTCGCTAATTGTCATCGACTACAAGCACGATGTGAAATTTGATTTCCCTTTCGTCCCTTAATGCTTGAGGCACATAGGGGATAGAAAAATTCTCCCAGCCCTAGGTATGCCTCTAGTTCTCCATATGACCAATTTCCAACCCCCAAGTGCTTCTCTCAAGTTTTTAAGCCCTAATGCTCAACCGTTGGATTTTCGCCAAGTGTCGCATGGAGGTGTGATGTGAAATTTGATGTCCCTTTTATCCCTTAATGCTTAAGGGACATCAGGGACATTAAAATGTACCCCACCCCTAGTATGCATTTTTAAAATTCTTTAAAACTGACACTTAGCTTTATTTCCTGTCCGCTTCTTCTTCATAGCTCTATACCTTGTCATAGCTATGCTCATGCTTACACCCACCCACCATTGTTGCTTTGAACCAGCTCTTCCATGGCCACCAAAACCTCCAATCCATGAAAATACATAGGTTTTAGAGGAAAGATTGATCGAAAGAGTTAAAGAAATGAAGAATGAAGGAGAACAACAAAGAAATTCATCCGAAAAACCCCATTGCCGTGAGATGAAGATTCAAACATATCTTGCAAACTAGTGCACGAATCAGAGAACCATTTGTTGTTGTGTTCATCATTCTCAAAGGCCATAAAAACCTCACCTACAGACCTCCCGTTTGTAGAAAGGAATTTTCATAGTGAAGAAATCTCCCTCTTGGCCCAACGAAGACAAAAGTCAAATTTCTCAAACCGACAATCGGTTTGAAGAGAAATTTCACTAGTAGAAAGAGAAAAAAACCCATATCAAAAATATGATTTTTTTATAAATGGAGAAGAAAACAAAACCTACAATTTTCAAGCTCCGTTAATGGCTTCCATGTCCAAAACTGCCACTAGGTGAAAAATTTGAAATTTTAAAATCTCACGAACCAGTGATCGGGTCAGCCTAAGATTTCAGAGGGATGATATTGGGAAAAAACCCATATCAAAAAACTTTGTTCCACTATGATCCAACCACCAGAAGCTCACTTTCTAAAAATAGCAACTCTTCTACATGAGAGACTACTATTTTAGGTAAGTTACCAACTAAAGAAGCTGTGAAAGAGGCGGTGAACACAAAAGTGATATTGTAGGCAAAAATCATCGAAATGGTAGTCTTGGTCCAAAATTGATACTTACTAAAAATAGTAAGTGGTCTCATGAACACTCATTAAAAATAACAAATTGGTCCAAAAGGTGAGAGGAACACAGGGAGAAAGAGAAATTTGAGTTGCAATATCCAATTGAGGTTTGAAGGAGCTGATTTTTCATACTTACTAAAAATAGTAAGTCATCTCATTGGCACTTACTAAAAATAGTAAGTCATTCCAGAGGATAAATTTCAAAAAGGGAGCATTCTGAGAGTTGAACATTCAAATTGCAAGCTACAGTTGGATTTCGGAGAAGAATTTTAACACTTACTAAAAATAGTAAGTTGCTTCATTCAAGAATAGCAAGTGTTGAAGAACCATTCATAGTTTTGCTAGTATGTTCATCGGTACCTAGCACCTGTACAGACAAATGTATCATTCTGTAGGACATATGTCGGCAGAATATGACAATGTTGCAAAGGGTCATCACGAGAGGGATTTTCCATCCTTGGCTTCTTTGAAGTGGATCTCCATGAGCAATGCCCACGGTCACCATTGGGATAACTCAACAATGTTTCTAAACACTCAGTTTGTGGTGTCTGTAGGTCATCAAAAGGCAGTTTCTCTTCGCAACAACTTTTCTATAGTATGAGTGAATCATTCACAACAAGGAATTCAAGGGAGTGGGTATCTTCTCATTAGCATGGGATAGAGAAAAATTTGACATTGAGTGCAAGTCTTAAGGAGTTTTTCAGGAGGCAAAGGATTTAGAGATTTAGAGTTTCATCTCCTTGGAGCATTCCAATGATCAGAATCAATGGACTTCATCAGGAGCAACATCCTTTCTTTTCCTTCTCTCTCTTCTCCCCCACTTTCTCTCTCCTCCACGTTCTAATTCTTCGTTGGGGTTGCACTTTTTCATAATGCCTTAATTAATTAAAAATGACTTTATTTTCAATGTAATAAGTCACCCTTAAGTTATAAAAGGGGACTTAATGTTTTCCTAAGAATGTGAAAAGTTTCAAGGCATATGAAGGGTCAATGGGGGATAGGCAAAGAGACTTCCAAAATTCTATAAATTGTAATGAGCTCCTCATTCAAAGGGGTTCTAATTCTGAAAATTATTCTAGCTGGTTATATTCTTGTAAGTTCATGAGAGAGCTTTTGCTTGCTTGTGAGTGAAAAGAGTTAGCCATTTTTCTCTCTAATTTCTTCATTCCTTGACTATGTACAACTTTTGTTTAAGCATCAATACAAGAAGAAGGATTTTCTAGCCTTTTTTGACTGAGGGATTTATTGATACTTTGTGCTCATAAATTCTAATCGTCTTGTTGTTATTTGCAGAGTTGTTTCTTCTTAATTTTAATGCATGTGATGGAACTTCTAACTGATGTGTGCAAGACTATGATTTTCTACTTAAGAACATTAGTTCCCCTACGTCATACTCTCACTCCCTTTCCCGCTCTCTTGACAAAGTTATCTCTAGCAAGATATTTCTAGCTTTCCACGAGTGGTCGGTGGAGTGCCCCTATTAGATCCCCGACCACAAGGCCAACCTGGATAAAACTCATCGTACTCACACATGCATATATAGAATCTATACCATTTAAGTACATGGACTTATATTCCCGAGCATTGGCAAAAAAACCCATAAGTTTGTCCACCCAAAAAAATCTCACCAACATATCGCTTGTACTAAGAATTTTGTATGACTGTGCGGTTAGAGGTTTCTATGAGTATGCCCTATGAAGTTTGATATTGACTTCTAGCATATGAGGCTTATGTGCTTGAGGTCTAATAGTTGATGTTTGTACTATTATTTGTGTAGGTATGACCTTATCTTGACCACATTGTAGTTGAAACTTAAATTTGGAAAAGTCTAAGTCCATGCATGATCTAATACAAAGATGTTAGGTGTTAGCAATTTGGTATATGAAGGGTGGCACATTTATAGTTGAGGGAATGAAGGATCCCACAATTTTGGTAAGTCACACATAATATCCATATCACAAACATTGGGCATGAAAATAAACGCCACATATCCTAAGAGTGTGGAAGATGGTTGACATCTACTGCAGATACAAATGAGTTCATTCCCGAGAAATTAGTATCACGTGGATTCTAGGGGATGTGAATCGAGGAGTGCTCACACGTTTTTTGCATACATGCTTGCATTTTGAACTACTAATTATCATTGTAATACAATGGGACTTCTCTATCACATCATGCTTAGCCCATTATAAGAGGACTATGTTGATTGTTGATTATTGCAATTGATTATTGAGCCATATTTTTGTGAAGCAATTTTGAACTCCCAAGTTATCATTAGATGACCTTGAATACCATTATATAAAAATATACATGATAAGATATTTACTCAAATATAATAAATAAAATTAATATTATTTTGTTGAATTCTATTTAATATTAATCTGCAGTAAAATTAAATGTGATTCATATTCAATTTTCCATAAATAAAAGATTGAGTTGATTATTATTATAAAATATTTGTTTCCGTTTTCCAATCAAACGAGGTTGAGTTTTCCCTCTCATCTTTTCTATCATCAATTTGTTCCATCCATTTTTGCACCGAAGCTGTGACTACCGCTCACACAAACAACTCAAGCATGTTGACAACGTGAAGGAGCTTGACCTGCTTAGTTACAGTGTACGCAAACTACTACACCCGTCCAGATAGCATATGCCTTCTTGGAATCTGCAGTTTTCCTGTGGTACAAGTTTTGTTTTTTATTAGAGAGAAAACAATCCGTTGAAATCAGAGGTATGCCTATCAGCCACCATACAAATACAGAGACACCCAGTCAGCCCTTTCCGTCGTGGCAGATTCCAGAAATCATGGTCTGTGACATTTTTAGATTTGTTCTTATCTTCGTTGGAGGCAGAGTGAATTTTATCATAAACAAACTTTTGAATCCACATCTACCATGGAAGAACCATTCATAACTGATCTTCACATCAAATTCGGCCACGTTTTGTTTCAGTCCAAAAGTCCCTTTTCAAACACTCACTACACAACTTGTTATTTTCTCTGCCAAGCATCTAAAATGCCTCTCACCCTTCCAAAATCTTTGTGGGATGTCCCCCATTCTATCCCAAGGATCTTATTTACATAGGTTGGGAGGATGACATCCATGCTCTATTCCAAAGCTGTTTCAACCAGCCTATTGTGTGTAGACTATAAGCGATCCATTTCATGAGGGGCCATTTAAATGAGGTATTTTGTCAAATAGTCTACATGCCTAGCTACCAGTACACTTGCAACTGCAACATCAGACAAAAACAACTTTCCATTATGCGTTGATGGATTTCCATACTGTTCTAAAGCTCTCCTCTTTGCACGAGCTGCGAGGATGCGGCAGTGCTGCAGAGCCTACCTTTACACCTGTAATTTGCATTTGCTTATGGTTTCCAAGGCCGTTCAACAACCCCATTATGTGGATCTCCTACAAATGCACGGTGACATTGTCACAGTGGCAGGAGTAAATTGATAAACCTTGTGCCTCCCACACTCAAGATCCCATTCCTCCACACCTACCCGTCATTCCTCCCACCATCTCTACCACCAAAAGTACTCTTCCCTTTCTCTCAATTTAATTTTATATTTTATTCATTCAATTATTGACTGTTTGTTATTTATTAGTTTATGACAGGGTTAGGGTTAGGTCTCGAAGCCATATTTTTAAATCATGAACATAATTACGCCGAAGGTGTTCCCCCTATGGTAAAGGACTTCCGGACGTTTCTGCAGCGATGTTAAAATTGATGGCCTCCCGACGTTTTCCAATGTGTTTTATTTTGACAGTTGTTTGGACGTTTCCGGCTATTTTTAATAGTTACTATTTTTAATTGTTTTGACGGGCGCTATTTTTAAAAGTGACTATTTTTAACAGAATTGTATTGATAGCGTATTTGATTGTTTAAGAATACAGAATAGAGGCAGATTGAGACAGAACATCACCCAGATTTGGTTACGGAAGATCACCCAGATTTCTGCATGTTTTACGTTCTATTGTAAGTTATCTGTATGCTTTATTTTTCCATTGGTATTTTACATTTTTTTGTTACACATTCTTCTAGATTGCTAATAACCTCCATGCGACAGTCCAATCCACAAAGCATGTCTGAAACATCTCTTTCACCATGCTAGCAGTAGGCAAGAGGTCCAAATAATTTCAGTGCAGCAGTGTAGCAAGTTGTAATCAATGTCAAAAAGGATGTAATTTTGTATAGGAATTTTTGTTGCCACTACGGCCTAGCTGAAGACCTACCAAGAGTCTAGCTCAAGACCTACCAAGACTATAGCTCCTTCAATTGCAATCTCCGAGAAGTCCAAGGCAACAGGGATGTATCCCAAGAACATCATCTCTCAACTTTCAACCCTAGAAGGCCATAGATCCGGCACTGCATGATGTAAAAGATATAGATATGCAAATCATGTAGCGACAGTTAAGATCTACAGGAGCACAAATTATTTGTTTTCACAATTCCAACATCTGCATTCAACTGTCAAAGTATTGCACTTTTTTATTCAATTATCGATGGACAGTAAATTCCTTTTTACATGTGTTATTAAAGTCTTTTATAATGTAGTTGTTGATTTCAGTGGATAATAGATTTCAAAGTCCCTTAAACAATAACAACACTAAAATTAAACAACCTAACTCCCTTAAACAATATTCAAAGTCTTTTGATAGTCACTTGTAATAGTTCAGAACCAGTATTGGATATTAGGAAGGTTAAAATGCCTTGGAAGGCGATTAGAAGCAATGAAAAAGGCATAGGAATGGCTATGGTAAGATTGTTAGCAACTTAGAGCCATGCATACTGAAACACTTGCACATGCCTTATTCGTATGGTCATGGAAGCCAATGCATTTGAGCCTGTAAAGTACAATTTGGAGATTAACTATGTTGTGCAAGAGAGGCCACGACTATTGATTATGCCTACCTTACCGAACAGTCTTCAACCTACCAAAAATAGATACTTGAGCATCTATTAAAATATTTCTGACTCCAGGAGCCAAGGAAAGTTTTATTCAAATGATGTGTTGTCAAGATTATATTTTTAATAAAGTACATGTCATTAGTATTGATACATTGAGGCATTAAAGTTTTGAGGATTTTAGGGTGGTAGTAAAATTTGTGTAAGGATTACATGTGTAGATAGGAACACTGAGCTACTGTTACAGACAAAATTCCACATGTAGAGGGAATTATAAAAGGTGTGGTATATTACCGGGAAAGTTTTCTAAATGAAAAGATAGAGGACATTGAGAGGCTAAATCATGGTTGCAAAAGTGCCTCTACATCTTTGTATTTACAAATATATGTTCTCCTTTTGTTGCACTCTCTCATTCCTTTTTGTGCTCTTACATGTCGTACTTTGATTGAGTGAAAGAACTGAACCTCCCCTCGAAAAGTCACAACCTCCTCTCAAATCCCTGCCCAACATAGAACTATTGTCTCAAAGAGAGTAATTGTATCTGTAAGGATGACCTGCTCAATTTTTTCCAACACCATGCCTAAAGAACAATCTTTAGACCCTCATACTCTTCCATAATTGGGAATCATCTGCCTTGAAAAACTCATTGGTAGCCTCAATCAGACAGACGTATGAGATCCTTTGTACAATTCATACTTGTGAGTCTCTGACTAAAAGCAAGTTCCTAGAGTATAGAAGAATGAAGTAAACATGAAGCATGAGAACCCATTGAAGGCTTGTTGTTTTAAGATATTCTATAATTTTGCTTGGTAGTTAGAAGAGATAAAAACATGGCAGGGGCATGAATGAAACAAAAATGAAATTACATGGCAATATGGTCAAAGCACGAGTTCATCTATCTGTCAAAAACCAAGAAAGATATTAAAACAACAAATTTTGAAACATTTATGATACTGTCAGTTTGACTGTTTATCCTTCTGCAACTTACTGTAAATATTTCTACCTCCCATAAATCTGGACAAGTGGTCTTTATCGTGTCTTTAAGAGGTCAAGTTTCTTCTTTGCCTTATGGAATGTTGTGAGTGTAGAAAATGATTGAAAAACAAGGTAGAAGTTTAGTTTTTCTCTAATAGCTCATTAAACTACTCTAATACCATTACCCTTATATGCCTCGGTGACAACTATATTCATATTGTCATTCAGCCTCTTTCAAGCAGACCATTCTTGTTTGGAGATATTACTCCTAAGACATTTAGCACACCTAAGTGCCAGCGTGCAGTCTTTCCTTATTTCTTATACTACATCAATGGGGAGAAATCTCACAACATCTTCAATACCAACCAAGAAATTCCACAACTTCATTCTTTTTTAAAGGTCCCTCAACTTCACACTTTTTCTTAGATTGGAATTCTCCCACGTGTATCTGAAACCAATGAAGCATATGAAATCATTAATAAGAAAAATATAATTGATCATCGATGGTCTCTGATTATGCAACCTACCATTTGAAATATATATTTTACCCACTTTATTAGAGAAAGATCTCACTGCCAGCTATGCACAAAGTGGAAGCTGCACTAATTTGAAAATAATAGGGTGTATATCATGATAATTTGTAACTAACAGAGTAGATTGAATGACAATTTTTTCTTTCTGCTCCTAATCATATTGTGCTAATTAGGTGAATTTCAAGTTTATGGATGTAAACTAAATCTCAAAAATTAAATGGGGAAATATTATTTTTGTAGAGAAACCTTTGTGCAATTTCTTCTAAACCATAATAAAAAAAATACAATTTACTATCTTCTTATGTATGGCCTCTACTAATATACAATTTTTAATAACTCTTTATAATATTTTTGGTTTTGTTGTATTACAACTGAGAATGAAATTGAAAATAGAGATTAATCTTAATGGAGGAGTCCCTCCTGTTGAATTCGCAGATACATTTAGTTTTATTAACTTCCTACTTCATTTTTTTTGCAGGATATTTTTGATTCTATTTCTGTGACGGTAAAGAAAAGAGTGTTGTCTTTAGACAAAATTCAAGTGGGTTTCAATATTGATTGAAGTATTTATTCAATTGTTCTATTTATTGCTAACCCAAAATGATCTTTATCCAACAGGTGGTACTCCATAATCCTGTGACTTCACAATCATGTCGACTCCTGCAAAACGAGCCCAACGAAGAGAGAACTATGCAAAAAATAAAGTACACATAACTACTGAGCAACGACGTCGTAAATTAGAGCATAGAACAACGAAAATCTCTAATATCTTTCAACTTACAATGACCAACAACCTACGATCCCCTGACATTCCAATCTTGCCATCAAATACAACTACTGAAGAATTGCCAACCAACATTCCGCATGTAACTTCCATGGAAAAAAACTTTCAAGAGCATACCACTTCCTTCCGTACGAACCCATCTTTGCTAACAACTGTCACTTTCCCCCAAATGTCTGGGATGCCACATGAAACTGTCTCAAGTACTGACCTCTCTTCAGTTCATCCCACATATACAACCAGTTTCTCCTCTCCTTCAGACTGCTTTCCACCTTGCAATCCACAAACGACTGAAACAGAACACCCCACCCCTTCCAATACACAAATATTTCCCATATCCCCACTCTCTTCGCTGAATTTAGAAGCCCAACGTCAGTTTCGCAAAAGAATAGATTTGTTGGCGAACATCCAAACTTGCTCAATCTGTTTGGAAAATTACCCAGAATTAAAACAATTTCCTTCGAAGGCTTTCCCTCGTGTAACAGATGCAAAAGTGAAAAACAAGGCCACCGCTTCTCTTCATGGAACAACATGGACCCTGAAAAATAACCTATCATTCTTGCATCTTTAACCCAAATCAAGGAGATGCTTATCACATGAGTTAATCCATTCATGCAAGTCGCCCAAGTACGTGGCGGGTAATACAAATACTCAGGACACACCATAAGCTTCCCGCAAAACATTACTTCAATAGCAAAGACCCTACCCCACCGCCTTGGAGATTTGGACATAGTTCTCATACAAAGGGAAGGATCTAATTTTAAAAATTATGATTTCTACGTCAGTAGATCTTGTGTTTGTGCAGCCTTGCAATATAAAATCCAACACGATCCCTATTACAAAGATGTCTTAATCGATGATGACACCCTTTCCTCACTACCATCCAAGTCATCAAATGTTTCCTCCTCTCTCAACACAACCACAATGGAACCACCCCAAATACAAACTTGCTCTACAACTCATGGTAGTGGTGTTTCCATCCACTTTGATAAAACATATGAAAACTCATCGTCTTTCATGCCAACACCTCACAATACAGAACAAAAGAAGAGGAAATCAAACAGTTCTTGCTCAACCATGATGGTAACACTCCATTTACCATGCCATGGCTAGAGCTTGGGCTTTCACCAATAAATGAATACAATATGGAGGGCCTGTTCTCAATGGCTTTCCCAACTTTATTTCTGACAGGAAAATAAATGTGGCAACAACCCCACATTAAAGAAGTTTTGATGCATGAACACCGCACTTCATTTGATGCATTACCATGATGGGTGCTTCGGTTCCCACCCAAGATTTCATTACTTCCTTCTAAACCTCATAATGCGACACAGAAGCCAGTCCACGGCAATAGTATTTATGAAACAGAACAGAATCTGGAATCCCTCCAACAATTAGAGAGCTGCGAAGACAACTACTAGAATGCCCCAAAGACAACCTCCCAGATAGCTTAATGTGCTTTGGATCGAGCCTTCGAGGGACACATTCATTTTGGGAAAAAATTAGAAACGAGCTTTCAGATATGGTGGAACAATTGGGGACACCAACCTTATTCTTCACTCTAAGTGCTACAGACACTAAATGGCCAGATCTCCACAATATTATGCCTGGTGAATGCCCAACAGATCCTTGAGCCGCACAATGTTGGAGAACACTTAACATTGTCTCTAACCCTCATCGAGTATCAACATACCTGCATCATAGATTCACAATATTTCGGGAAGAAATATTGCAGAAGGAACTTGGAGCAGTAGACTTTTGGTACATGTAATCAAATCTACTTATTTCAAAGTTTTTCCCAAACTACATATCTAATATTTATGTTCCCTCATCTCATAGGTATGAATGGCAACATAGAGGCTCCGCACATGTCCACGGTTTATTGTGGCTCGAGAATGCACCAAAAGTTGATGAACTGGACTGGGAGGACACAACAGTTATTGAGGCAACAAAACAATACTTTGATAAGTTCGTGTCTGCCTGGAACCCCGCCCTGACTTACAACCACTTGGATTTCGTTCGCAAGTCACTCCTAGACGACCCTTGCTTGCTAGATACAACACAAATTCTATCCATCTCCCCATGCGAGAACTTGAAGAACTGCTTGTCGAGTTCGGCGCCACACTAAATGTTTAGAGTAGACATGTCTCGCATAGAAAGCAATCATAACTATAGTGCAGGTACAACACTCCTTGGGCCATGCAACCTACTTCTTCCTTGCACATTGAAGGTGATGGGAAAATAAAGTACCTCCCTTCCGTAAACGATGACAGAGTGAACATACATAATCGAACAATGATATATACATATGGAGAGCAAGTGTCGATTGCCAACCGGTACTTTCCCACCATGTCGTTCTTAAGTATATTGCAAAATATGCTTCAAAGGCGAGCAACGCTCATAAACATATCACCAAATATTATCCATATTTTCAAGAGACGTAGACGCAGATTCTCCAACACATATAACGATCCGTAAAATGCTCACAGAAAGCATTGTTGAACATGACATAAGCGCACAAGAAACATGCCACATGCTGTAAAAAATGCCACTTGTTATGTGCAGCCGTCCATTTGTATCATTAAATGTTGGAAAAAATATTTTGAGACGTGTTGTTGAAAGTGACGCCGATGCACAACAAACAACCACTTTCTTGGATGCATATAAAGTTCGTCCAACTACCATGGAACACCTACCACTTATTCAAGTTGCTCGATATTGGAGCTACAACAAGAATTGTAAAGGTGATAAATGGAAAAAGTGACCGACACAAGCAATTGTTTGGGTCCACCTGAGATTTGTGGATGTCCCTACTCAAGAATCAACGTCATATGACCTTTTCTGTTGGTCAAAACTCCTATTATACAAGCCTTTCAGAAATATTGCGTTTGAATTTGGCTCAACCCCACATGACATCAATGGCACTTGGGACATGTACAAGCACAACTACAAACCGTGGCATGTTCTATGCACTACCACAGACATAGGACTTGCTACAGATGTTAGTTCGACTGAGCCCGAATGCAGTATTCAACAAGAACCATTGCAAGAATGACAGGTCTTCGCACAACTTTTCCCCGAAACAACATGGGTCTGCACAGTCTTGAAATGTTGGGGAAATGAGATTTTGACATACACAATAATTGGACCATACATGATGTTCCCCATGATTTGTAGATAACTGGTTCATCATTCATCGAGAGAGAGAAGGCAGACACAATTAACAACAACATACATGCCACACCACCATCTTCCACACTTCCTTTGTCTCTAGAATAAAAAATAGGTCTTGATACCATACTACACCATTCAGCAAACAAATCCCTTCTACCTCCACTAAGATTGATAATTCAAGGAACGGATGACACAGGAAAATCATTTCTGATAAATAAAATCTGGAATTCATTCACAGCATCAACCATATCTCCCTCACCTCTACTTGTGCTCGCCCCTACTGGTGTTTCAGCATTCAACATCTCTGCATCCACAATCCATGTAGCCATGTGTATTCCAATCAAAGAACTAAAACCCCTTGAAGGTAGTGCATTATCGTCTTTTCAAGAGTCACTGAAACATATAGAATATGTTCTTATTGATGAAATGAGTTTCATCGGGCCAAAGTTGCTAAGAAAAATTGACAGTAGGATCTGCGAAGCTTTCCCACACTCAAGAACATCGACATCCTCCTCGGTGACCTCGGGAAATTACCGTTGGTTTTGGACAGTCCTCTTTACGCAAGTAATTCCTACGGAGCAACCCTTTGGAAGGGATTTCAGTCTTCCATTACATTGTGAACAATATTTCGGCAATAAGGAACAACCAATGCACAAGTTTCATTCCAAAATTTACTACTCCACATGTGAGATTCAACCCCTCTAATTGAGGATTGGGAACTCCTGATGTCTCACATAGACACACACCTAACTTAGTAGGAGCTCAACATTTTTAAGGACACACCACATTTGTTTGCAAAAAATGATCAAGTGGCCTCGCCACAACCTACAGATGTTGAAGGCATTGAATGTTCCGATCACCCAATCCATTGTTGAAAGTAACAAGCGGATTGGACTAGGAAATCCTGATGATGATTAGTTGGAACACAAAGTTTTGTTGTGCAAACAACAAAAAATCATGCTTATTGCAAATCTATGGGTTGATGCAGGCCTCGTGAATGGTGCCACAGGAACAATCACGACATTGTCTACTGACACATCATTGCAACCACCAGCATTACCTTTATTTGTTGTTGTAAAATTTGATAGATACAACGGCCCATGTTGGGATCCCTCCAACCCGTTACATATTCCCATACCCCCTATTTCAAGAGGGAATCGAAGACAGTTGCCGATTAAAATGGCCTGGGGATTAACTATCCACAAGTCACAAGGACTTACTTTGCACAGAGCAACCATCGACATTGGAACCACTGAAAGGCAGGGTCTGACATTCACAGCTTTCTCCAGAGTTCCCTCACTTGCAAATCTACGCATTTCACCTGCTTTTTCATTCGAGAGATACTCAAATATGGTGCACGTACCAGCACTCGGAGCAAGAAGAAAGGAGGAAGCAAGACTACTATCACTCAACCCATCGTAAATACTACCCTCTGCTTTCATAGCACCTCCGCTACTACTATACTCAACACTTCTTCTATCCAAAGCGGCACAGTTGTTCAAGGGATATCAAATGTAATCAAGTTTATTGAAACTAAAATTTCCCACTAAAGGCTACCACTCATGATATAAATACTGCAAACGTATACATGTCTCATTACGTGTACGTATACCTTCATTTATTTGATGTTTCCAAATATGATATGCAACTTTAAATGTACGAATCTGTAACATAATTAAATGTACACATACAACATTACAATGTAATGTTTCAACTAAAGTCCTACACTACAACTATCAATCACACACATTATCAATTGTATAATAAATGTTTCTCCAACAAAACACCAACTGAACAACCGATGCACAACTAACAACATCAACTATAAAATTGATTAACTATCGAAAACGGTATCACAAGTAATCATGTACGAATTTATAACAAGTTTGAAATGTAGAAACAACCTTCAAATTAAGTGGATCAACTATATTTCTACAATTACAACATCACTCAAACCCCTTAACAACATCAAGTACAAAAGTAATAACTATGCCTCTAAATCAAATAACATATACCATTCGGCGTTCACATCTCATGAAACACATGTGATTGTTAGTATTATATCCTGAAATGATCGAACTAATTTGTATCTCAAACAACCCTAATATTTATGTTTATATTCACTATGACTTAGAACTAATGAAATTTTAAATCACAACCTTTCTTTTTTACATCTAATTTTTCATATTAATATTTTGGTAACTGTTTTCTTGTTTTTCAACAGAACCATGGGCATAGAGGCATGTATTTATGCGAGTTTTGTGGATGGCATTTGTTTGACTTATTATGGAGCACCTCAAATTTGTGGGATGAAATTGATGATTCCCAACAATGGCAGGGCATTAGTTTTACGTCGGTCAACCAAAAGAAATAAAAGTTCTCAAGTCAACAAATATGATTTGTGTCCACTTTTGAGAGGTAGCTCACACATTTGATTTATGCCATAAATACACATTTGTGCCATAATTACCAAAACTTTTCCAACTCATCTACCACATTGGTATTATGCATCATGATTCATGGGTTACCCTTGTCTCACCCACGAATTATCTAATTAAACCAATTTCTCAGTAAAATTATTATTGCGTCAATACAACCTAGAAAATGAAATATTGGTTATTGGTTTCCACCCAAGGTTTCCTTTTTTGGCAGGATTTAGTGACAGGTAAGGAATTTGATAGTAAAATCATGGATATAAATAGCCGCAGAATAGGTCAAACCATGTATCAACTAAAGTTGATCCTTATTTATGAGAAACTGTGTATCGTTGAATTACACAAGAATAGTGTATGGTGTTTTTTTAAGGTGGGAGCTCATTGTCAATATCATTTTTAATGTCTTTTATGTTAATGTTTTTTAAAATATATAAAATCTCAACATAACCCTTGACACCTGCCATGTTGTATCCCTTTTAAAAAGCATATAAATGAGGCTTATAAGTCTAAAAACTCAAACTTAGTGTAACGTATTTTTTAAAGGTGGGATCTCGTTGTCAATATGGTTTTTAATGTATTTTACGTTAATGTTTTTTAAAAAATACAAAATATCAACATAATCCTTGAAACCTACCCCATTATATTCCATATTACTATAAATACTTGTTACTTACATTTCATGAATTGTTTTATACTCACATGAATGGGCGTGACTACCAAATCCTTACACTTGTTTTCACAACAACCACTAACAAATTACATCCATGTAACATGAATTGGGTAATTGAGGGAAGATAAACTCGTAAAGGAGCAATAGACACCTATATCAACTAAAAAGGTGAGGGTAAGGTTCTGAATTTCAATGTATTTGATTCCATGGGTGATGACATGAACGCCTTTTGCTTCGCCAATGTGGTTGCTTATAACAACACCACAGTTCAACTTGTCAAAGTTTACTCAAGTCCAAAGGTACCTTAAAATATTTCAATCCGAATTTAATGACACTAGCAGTCCACAGGAGCTCATTTTGAATATGGAATCTATTTTCCACATGTGTCTACAACGTCTGACAATGAATTTCCCCTCCACCATTTCCTTTTCACTAGTATAGCTGCACTCCAATCCCTAGCACTTGGAGTCTCGTAGTCAATTTTATTGCTTTTGTAGCCTCTACATACGTCATTTTTACTATTACACGAAAAGATGGAATCTATACACAATGATGTACCATTCCCATTAAAGACCAAACAAGATAAACTCTAGCCATAACCTTATGGGGAGGCATATGTGATGAGATCACACACATGTTGCAACCACGGGTTAATGCAATCGACATACATATACCAATATTAGCTATTAAGAAATCCAAGGTTACCCCATTCAAAAAAATAAGCTTGACCATAGGGGATAATATAAGATCTGTTTTGGAACCTCCTATAGAGGAAGTAGAAACCCTCCGTATTTGGGTAAGTACCACAATAATAATGAATTTTTAAATCAAGCGAAGTGCGAGAAATAGTGGTTAGCAAAATGATTTCCGACGTCCAAGCTCCCTCTTTACAAAACCCATTATAACAGGTTTGTAATTGTTCTGACCATTATAGATATCAATCTAATAAAAATTATGCTATCCTGCTTGCTCTTAGATAGTTAATGGTAAACAGTGCCACAAAAAATGGTTATACCTATGAATGAATCTTAGCATTGCTTAAAATACAACTTGGATTCTACCCTATACAAATATAAATATAGATGCTCTTCTTGTGTGGGACATTATCAAACAAGTGGTGTTCCATGGGTTCAAATTCATCCTTGTTGTTTCCGTAGGTGCCTACATGGTAAAGATCAATTATCATGTACCAAATACAACTCCATTGCATGTGAATAGGATGCAATCTATACACCAATGTTAAAAACTTTCTTGGAATCCTCACCATTTGGCTTTACATTTACTACTATGGAAAAAAACAACTACATTGTGTTATTCTCATACTCAACATCCATGCACATAATCAAAATTTTGTAACTTTACTTTTGTGAACCAACTTAATTGGTAGCATTATGTACTGCTAATTGAATTCAACATTATTTAATTATCCGGAACTATATTATTATTCTACCCTATCATCTGGAAAAGAGGCTATTTACCTAAATTACTTGATTAAGTTATTGTTTATAAAAGTTAATTCAAATTCCAACCGCTTTCTTCTAAAATCCTCACCACCACTCTTCAATCCAGATCAAATCAAATTAAACAAGACATACACTCCACACACCATTCAACAATTCATGACCTCAACATGTATACAATTACCTCTGTAATACGCATCACACTTTTTAAAACTCCACAACACTTCACAAGCCATTACAAAAATTAAACAAATTCTGCTACTAAAGAGTGAAATCATCAAACACACGAACTACGCGTACACAATTGAATATATAGGTACTACTAGAATTAAACACTTTACTCATTCTACTAATATTTAAACTATCTGATACAACTACTTCCCATCCCAATTTTAAAACAATTACGAAACTACTATAGCGATTGTCTTGACAAAAATTACTACTTTCTTAGGTAAGTAATTTTGCTTCAAAATTCTCAGTATATGCCTTGTTTTTACAACTTTACTATTACAAAATACTATACTCATAATAGAACACAAATACCACAATAACAAATAAAAAATAGCACCTACTGCTCATGCTCACAAACTAAGATCACAATAGCCTAAATGCATGCCTTCCTTTCACCAGCTACTAACCTCTTCCCACATACGATGTACCTTTTCTCACATTCATGGTGTTATGATCCTCATGTGTGGATTTCACTAATGCCTCAAGGTTTTGGTGTAATGGTTCGTTACATTTGGTATCAGAGCGACCACCTAGGTTCGAGTCCCGACACGGGTAGCTACATCAGCATTGCAGTGTTCACCCGAGGCTCATATAGGGCAGGGTGTGGTCCCACTATACGGGCGCAAATCTAGCCGGGGTCCGGGCTACGGAAGCGTGGTGGGATGTTATGATCCTCATGTGTGGATTTCACTAATGCCTCGAGGTTTTGGTGTAACGGTTCGTTACATTTGTAATGATCCTCATGTGCAGATTTCACTAATGCCTTGAGGTTTTGGTGTAACAGTTTGTTACATTTGGTATTAGAGCGACCACCCAGGTTCGAGTCCCGGCACGGGTAGCTACGTTGACATTGCAGTGTTCACTCGGGCTCGTATAGGGAAGGGTGTGGTCTCGCTTAGATGGGCGCGCAATCTAGCCTAGGGTTTAGGCTACGAAAGCGTGGTGGGATGTTATGATCCTCATGTGTGGATTTCACTAATTCCTCGAGGTTTTGGTGTAACGGTTTGTTACAAATGGTAACAATGCTGATTTACATAGCCATTCCCCACGATCGATGACAAGTAAGTCCACTCCACATCTCCTCCATTCTACATACACCTACTTCCCACCTATCATATTTAACAATGTCATTTCACCAAAAACACCCCTTCCGACCACAACCCTTTCACCACGTCCCCTTAACTATACATTTGTGGTTAAAAAACCATAGATAGTGGGTGCTTGTAAATTTAGAGGTTCAAGCTTACAAACCATATTCCTTCTGTCCACGACTTGTTTATTGGTATTTATACTTTACATAAACAAAAACTACTTTAGTATTACATAAATAATGAAATATATTAAAGAGATATGTCACTAAAATACACCGAAAACAAACTCCGTAAAAAAACATATAAATGAGGCTTACCGGTCTAAAAACTCAAACGCGAGGTCAATATTATTTTGTAAAGCTCTACTTTTGTATTAGTGTATGGTGTTTTTTTAAGGTGGGAACTCGTTATCAAAATGGTTTTTAATGTCTTATATGTTATTATTATTTTTTAAATACAAAATCTCAACATAATCCTTTACACCTGCCCCTTTATATCCCTAAAAAGAACATATAAATGAGGCTTATAAGTCTAAAAACTCAAACTAAGTGTATGGTGTTTTTAAAGGTGGGATCTCGTTGTCAATATGGTTTTTAATGTCTTTTATGTTAATATTTTTTAAAAAATAAAAAAACTCAACATAAGCCTTGACACCTGCCCCATTGTATTCCATATTACTATAAATACTTGTTACTTACATTTCATCCATTGTTTTATACTCATAGGAATGGACGCGACTACCAACCCCTTGCAGCTGGTTTCCATAACAACCACTAACAAATTGCATCCATGCAACATGAATTGGATGATTGAGGGCAAAGCAACTCGTAAAGGAGCAGTAGACACCTATGTCAACTAAAAAGGTGAGGGTAAGGTTATGAATTTCAATGTATTCAATTCCTTGGGTGATGACATGAATGCCTTTTTCTTCGCCAATGTGGCTTCTTATTACAACGACACGGTTCAAGTTGGTGAGGTTTACTCCATGTCGAAAGGTACCTTAAAATATGTCAAACCAGAATTTTAAGACACCAACAGTCCCTGGGAGCTCATTTTGAATATGGAATCTATTTTCCACACGTGTCTACAATGTACAACAGAAATTCCCCTCCACCATTTCCAATTCACCAGTATAGTTGCACTCCAATCCCTAGCACTTGGGTATGTAACCGATGTTATTCGTGTTGTAACCTCTACATACATCATTTCTACCATTACCAGAAAAGATGGAAGCTATACACAATGATGTACCATTTCCATTAAAGACCAAACAAGATATACTCTAGCCATAACCTTGTGTGGAGCCTTATGTGATGAGATCACACATGTGTTACAACCACGGGTTGATGCCCCCGACATACATATACCAATATTAGCTATTAAGAAATCCAAGGTTACGAACATTTAAACAAATAAGCTTGACCACAAGGGCTAATACAAAACTATTTTTGGAACCTCTAGTAGAGGAAGTAGAAGCCCTCCGTATTTGGGTAAGTACCACAGGAATAATGAATGCTTAAATTAATCTTAGTGCAGAAATATTGGTTAACAAAATGATTGTTGACATCCAAGCTCCCACTTTACAAAACCCATTCCAATAGTTTGTAATCTGTTGCAACCATTATACATATCAATTTGAAAAAAATTGCTATCCTGCTTGCTCTTAGATGGTTAATGGTAAACAATGCCGCAAACAAATGGTTATAGCTATGAATGATTCTTGGCATTGCTTAAAATAAAACTTGGGTTCTACCCTATACAAATATAAATATGCATTGCACATGATGTTAGAGGACCCACCTGACATTATCTGGGAAATGGATTCCAATGATGTAGCCAAAGCTCTATTAGGTTTGCATATAGATGCTCTTACACAACTAGATACATGTATTAATGTTGTGTGGGACATTATCAAACAAGTGGTCTTCCATGGGTTCAAACCCATCCTTTTTGTTTCCACAGGTGCCTACAATGGTAAAGAACAATTAGCATGTACCAAACACAACTCCACTGCATGTAAACAGGATGCAAGCTATGCACAAATGTTAATTTTTATTTTTGAATCCTCACCATTTGGTTTTGCAGATTACTACTATGACAAAAACAACTACATTGTGTTATTCTCATACTCTACATTTACGCACAAAATCAAAGTTTTGCAACTTTACTTTCCTGAACCAAATTAATTGGTAGCATGATGTATTGCTAATTGAATTCAACATTACTTAAATTTCCGCAATTATATTATTATGCTACCCTATCATCTGGCAAAGAAGCTATATACCTAAATTACTTGATTAAGTTACTCTTTATAAAAGTTAATTCCAATTCCAACCGCTTTCTTCTAAAACCCTCACCACCACTCTTCAACCCAAATCAAATCAATCATGACCTCAACATGTATACAATTACCTCTATAATATGCATCACACTTTTTAAAAAATCCCTCAACACTTCACAAGCCATTACAAATATTAATCAAATGTCACTACTAAAGAGTGAAATCATCTCGACACACGAACTACGCGTACACAATTGAATATATAGGTACTACTAAAATTAAACACTTTACTCATTCTGCTAATATTTAAACTATCCGATACAACAACTTCCCATCCCAATTTTAAAACAATTACAAAAATTGCTATAGTAGTGTACTGACAAAAAAATACTATTTCCTAAGGTAAGTAATCTTGCTTGAAAATCCCGAGTGTATGCCTTGTTACAAATACTAAATACTATACTCGGAATAGAACACAAATACCACAATAATGAATAAAAAAATAGCACCTACTGCTCATGCTCACAAACTAAAATTACAATAGCCTAATTTTCTACCTTCCTTTCTCCAGCTACTAAACTCTTCCCACATACAATGCTCCTCTTTTCACATTCAATGATGACAATGCTGACTTACATAGCCATTCCCCACACTCGATGACAAATACTTCCACTCCACATCTCCTCCATTCTACATACAACCCTCTTCCCACCTTACATATTTAACAATGTCATTTCACCAACAACACCCCTTCCGACAACAACCCTTCCACCACGTCCCTTTCGGCGTTTACTTGCTCCCCATGGAGCAACCAAGTGAGTCCTTATTATCCTACAATCTATTATTGCCCTTGATTTCTATCATTCAACTTAATTTTATATTATTAAAATTAAATCGAAGTACAACCACGAAATATAATTAATATAGTGCGAACTTTACATATGTACAGTGACCAACCACTCTTTCCGCAAGATAAAATAATTCGAAAGATTATTACGCTGAAGGCGTGTCTACAATGGGGTCGAACCCTCCAGCCTCTGACACATGACAGTGACATCAACGACTGTGTTTTTGTTTTCGTACAGATACGTTGATTAAAAGCATCTCCACCGTTTGAGTGAAATGCGTGTAAAACAACAACATCCTTAATATGGCTTTCTTTGGTGACAATGCAACGAGAGTAGTGTCAGTGAAGGCCACTTCGACAATGAGGCGTTCAGTTTCAGTGAAGGCCACGTAAGATGGCATTGTTTGGTTACCTTGGTCATTCGCAATATTCTCGGCGTGTTCATGTTGTCGCACACCTACACAATTGTATGCAGTCCCCAGGTCGATTCCCGCAACCTTTACTTTACCCTTTGCCATAATACGAGCTCTCGATTGAATTTCAAGTTTCAACAGAAAGATCTAATTTTGCACTATGTACTACCAGAAAAATTGCTTTCTTGAACAAATTCCATCTTGATTTTAAGCTTGCCATTCAGAAGAATTTACAGGGAGAGCTATGTCACGAAAACATTCTGGAAACCAGTAGATGATTCTGGTGAGTGAAGGTTCGAGATGACGAAACGATTTCTGGCTGGAACATACCTTTTTAGTTTTGAGTTTAATTAATTATTCAAATGTTAAATGTTATGTTTAAAGAATTCATCATAAATACATAAATACAAAAATACGTGGTTATGTTAAATGTTAAATACTGGTTTCCCGAATACCTTTTTATTAAGGTATTTATGTATGTAAGGTATTTATGTATTTATGTTTAGGTTCATTCTTTTGCTAAACATAAATATGTGGTGCTATGATGAATACATATTCACTTGTTTTGAGATGCTCAAATTATTATTTCCTATAATGGTAGATTGGTTGTAGGTCATGATTACCATTTATTTACTTCTATTTTATGAAGTTAAATTATTATGTCAAATACGTTTGCACTGGGAAAAATACAAAGCACATTTTTATAGCATGTCAGTCAAGTCTATCTGATCACATCAGGCCGCATCCTAGCCCATATCAACGACTTCAAATTGATCTCTGCCATCCACATGCATGTTTTCAATTGATAGAGAAATGAAAGCCCTAATCACCTCACACAATGTCATGTTGTCGGCCCTGTTGATGCTGACAGAAGAAGACGTGAAAGTGTCAGAAATGGCGTTGTTCTAATTGAGAAGACCTCCAAAACAATGTCCCCATTGTCATCTTCCCTGATGCCCCTGCAACACATTCTTTCAATGTCAGCACTAATTGAGGTCGTTCGTCTTGCAATGCGTTTTTTTGTTTTTGATTTAGTGGACACATATTGCTCAATACTTATTTAATCATATATGACCCAAAAATATTCTCTCCTTATTTTCTCCTCGGTATGAAATATATTTTAGTAAGCTGTCCATACATGTCAAAATATCTTCCAAGATTTTTCACCTCTCAACATTTTTTAGTTGAACTAAACTGATCTAACAAATTTAGTATATTAAATTCCATATTAAAAAGTGTTTTATTTCTCTCCTTTTTTTCTGATTGTTTATTAATGACTTCGCCTTACCTATGAAATTAAATTTCATCCGCTTAGAAAACTTAACACCATAAAAAAGTAAAATAACAAAATAGAAAATCTCAATCAATGGATAAATTCTTCCTTTCATACATATTTATGTTCCCTTAAGGGGTTCAATTATTGATGAGTGTTCCTGCATCGCCTTCTTTTTCAATATTTACTCGAGCTTAAAATAGAAAAGCATGCCTGTAAAGTGCTACAAGAAACACCCAGTGTGGCGGGGTTTCAAACTTGGCCCTTATTGAATGCTCACCAAATTTTTATTTTGTCCCCTTTAAGATTGCATTTTACTCACATGAATAATGCAAAAGAGTTTGGCACGAATAAGTGGAACACAGATGGTAGATATTATTTGGGTAGTAACACTTTTCTATGTGGAATAATTGTGGGACATACAAGTATTTAATTCATGCCTATTGATTTCCAACATTCCGTAATTGCATGTTTTCAATTGATGGAGAAATGAAAGCCCTAATCGCCTCACACGATGTCGTGTTGTCGTCCCTATTGACGTTGACAGAAGAAGATGCAAAAGCATCCAAAATGGCATTGTTCTGACCGAGAAGCCCTCCAAAACAATATCCCCATCAGCGTCTTTCCTGATGCCCCTGCAACACATTCTTTCATTGTCATCAAGTTAACTGAGGTTGTTCATCTTGCAACACGTTTCTTTTGTTTTTGATTTAGTGGACACATGTTGCTCAATACTTATTTAATCATATTTGACCCAAAAAGATTCTCTCCTTATTTTCTCCTCGGTATAAAATATATTTTAGTAAGCCATCCATACATGTCAAAATATCTTCTAAGATTTTTCACCTCTCAACATTTTTTAATTAAACTAAACTGATCTATCAAATTTAGTATATTAAATTCCATATTAAAAAGTGTTTTATTTCTCTCCTTTTTTCTGATTGTTTGTTCATGACTTCACCTTACCTAGCCAATTAAATTTCATCCGCTCAGAAAACTTAACACCATAAAAAGTAAAATAACAAAATAGAATATCTTAATCAATGGATAAATTCTTCCTTTCATTCATATTTCCGTTCCCTTAAGGGGTTCAATTATTGACGATTGTTCCTGCATCGCTTTCTTTTTCAGTATTTACTCGATAGCTTAAAACTGAAAAGCATGCCTGCAAAGTGCTACAAGAAGCACCCAATGTGGTGGGGTTTCAAACTTGGCCCTTATTGAATTCTCACCAAAATTTTATTTTGTGCCCTTTAAGCTCGCATTTCACTCACATGAATAATGCAAACGAGTTTGGCATGAATAAGTGGAGTACATATAACAAATATTATTTGGGTAGTAACACTTTTCTCTGTGGAATAAATGTGGAACATGAAAGTATTTAATTCATGCCTATTAATTTCAAACATTCCTTTCATTCTACATCTTACCTATCAAATTAAACATTGTCCAATCAAATTCCTTGGTGCCATTAAATAAAAAAATTAGCAAACGTAATTGACAGATTTGCTGATATGTATGATGGATTAAGGGTTTCAATTACTGATGGTTGTTAAGACACCACCTATTTTCCTACATTTGCTGCAACTTACGACTAGAAATCAAGGCTACAAATTGCTACAAGACATAAGCATTTTGCATGGGTTTCAAACCCCGATCCTTTTCAAGTTTCCCTTTTTTATTTTTATCCTCTTTGTGAGATTGAAATGCTTAAGTGGAGCATGGATAACAAATAATATTTTGGGAGGAACTATCTGATCCATGAAATAGGTGTCGGACATGCAAGTATTTAATTCACACATTTTAATTTCCAACATTCCATTCATGTTTAGTCTTGTCTATGGAAATAACAACTACAAAAGGGGCTACAAATTGCTGCAAGAATCAAGCATTTCATTTGGGTTTTGAACTAAGACCTTTTGGAATTCCCTCATTTTTTTTGATTAGGTTCACGTGTATAGTCCAAACAAGATCACAGCTATAAAGTTGAGCACATATACTATAAATGTTTTAGAGGAGGAATAATTTGAGTCACAAAATAATGTAGGGCTTGCAATTAATTAATTTCCATCGTCCAAACAAAATCCTCAACACCCCCCCCCTCCCCGCCACACACACAAAGAGCATACCCCTTTTTTGATGGTGCTCGTTGAATGTTGACATCATCATGGTTGTTGATGAGGGAAACCATGATCGAGTTTACACAACAATAGATTCTTTACTTTCCTTCTCTCCTTAACACTACATTCCTCCACCCATACCCTTTTAGATTTCACAAAGGATATGGGTGTTATTTATTTCCAAATTGCAAGCAAGGAACAACATATGTTGTATTCTAGTTTGCGAGAATGTTTTCATTGTGCTTTTTATATCATTTATGGTAATGATTGTTAACAGACGACATCATCACAATTGTTGTCTGAGGAATAACCTTTTTTTTCGTCATAGCTAGAAAAAATCCCTAATCCAATACACGTGTGCATTCACTATCTCTCATTGTCGGGTCCACTCCACATTTTCCTATCTATGTTGTGTCCCATGAAAAGTCCATTCACATTCCCCTTACATTTATGTCTTTTTGAACTACCCAATAAATGTAAGAGCTGAAATCGTAAAAAATGTACTTCTTCATTAATGTTCCACCACTCCTTACATTATGAGATATCTCCACAAAGAGTTGCATCAATTACTTACACATCCTACCTTTGCTAATTCACATGATTAACAAAAATGTCATGTGCTTGTTTGAGGGTTCGAGTCTTCAATCGCCTCCCCATTTTAGTTTCCCCGCCCTTGCACTTATCCACTCTTTAACCCCTTATTCTACGCCCCTCTTCCTCTCCTATTATTTATCTCCCTCTATTTTCACTTCTTCAATAGATCCCCTTCGATCGTACATTTCATGTATTGCTATATTACTCCATCAAACTATGCATGGAACCTTACAAACATGGAGAGATGCAATTTCATCGTAATTTTCATCACATGGGAGGCCCTTCTTACTCATTCAAGATTGGTTGTTAATGTCCCAATAAATTATTGAGAGGTAGACAATGTTGATTTACACATAATCTTTGAAGTCAACAGATAACAAAATGGGGCCCAGTTTTTAAGCAAATTTATCAGAGTAGACCCAATACCAACAGATTTATTTCTTGTCCAAAATAAAATAAAATTTAATGCCTTCCAACCAAACTCAATAATTTCCAAAATAGCATAATATATAAATACAAAATACTCATATATTATCTAAATGTTCCCTTATTAAAAGGCAGAACGAAACCCCTGGGAAATACAATCCACAGTTAAACAGACACAGACATACACGTATTTATATAATATATTATTATAGGACTGGAATTCAGAAGAGATGGTGATGCTTCTTGCCATGAGATTCCTCAGCTTCTTTCTTGTCTTCCTTCTTTTCATGGTGTTCATGAAATGCAAAACCACCACTGCCAACAGCAGCAGCAGCAGCGATCTCTTCTTCTATTTTGTGCCTGTGAGCATTTTCTGGGTCTTTCTTTGCTCTATGCTTCTCATACTGTCACACCACATACCCAAATGTCAGCCACAAACAATAAACACCAGAAACCAAACTTAGAAACACTTGTACACATATGAGAATTAGATTTTGGAACAAACAGAGTGAGATTTAATTGATTTAGGTTTCTTGATCACCTTCCATCAAGAAAATCTTCATGGGAGATGATCTGAAACATTCATCAATTAAATCTCAAAGAAATTTTCTAAAAATCTATTTATCTTATTATGTATTATGGATCTGGAAAGTCTTAGATCTTGGGCTGTCAATTGGGTCGCAGTTAAAATATTTATATGTAGACCTGGGAGTCATTTTCAGAGAGATGAGTAAATATGAGGAATGGGCATAAATAATTGGTATGTTGTGATTGAAATTGGTTGACTTTCTGAACTTTAACACTAATTAACACCACCCAAAAAAAGCTAAACACTCACCATGGATAACCTTCTCCATAAGAGCATCCATAGTATGTTGCTATTGAAGCCAGGAACGCACCATATCTATATATAGGGCGATCCCGTGGGAGCCATATCTCTTGAAAGGGGTGTAAGAGGAATAAAGATTACCCAACTCCCCTTCCATATAGAGAATTGTAGATAGGCCTGCTAATTATAGCAGGCCGCCTGGCCCCTATCCTTATATGGGTGCTCTCCTATAGTATGGTACCATTGAATTGTATCCGGTGAATTATCTAATTGTATATATATTTAAAACCATTTCAGATCATTAACTAAGGCATATATTCATAGGAACCCATACCAATGCAAATGCACCAGCAGCCGCGGTGCCAAGCTCAAGCAGTCAGCAGTATGTTTGTGGCGTTTTTCATCCTTTCTGGCCTTGTCATGTCCTCTTCACGACCATAGTCAGCTTATGCTCCTTATGGTGGCGTTTTTCATCCTTTCTGGCCTTGTCATACTCCTCTTCACGACCATAGTCGACGGTGGTCTGCTCTACATAAGTGCTGTTGTTGGGGTAAGCATTGACCTCCTCTTTCTTGTGATGGAAGAGGTGGTGACGATGCTCCTCAGACATACTTATAAGCCCACAAGGATATATACACAGCAACTAGCAGAATTCTCCAACGACTCCAGAAACAGTTAATGCTGGAAGAGAGAGAGATTGATGATGGAAAGGGGAAGATACCTAGTGTATATATAGTAGGGCGAGGAACGAAGATAACCGCGTTTTGGATGGTGGCGTGTGCACATGGGTTTAATTAATTATATGTTTATTGTTATAAAATGAAATGAGATCATACGCGGGGAAGGTAGGCACTGGGCAGAGGTGAATTATAGTTGCGGCGATAAAAAGTGGCATCCACGATGATTTTGGTGTATCTGTCTATTTGATTTATGTCATTGATCCAACAATCTTCTAGAGCATCTCCTTTCATTTTTTATGAGCGTGGTCTAGTGATGGACAATATCATATATTGTAAGGGTATCCTTCTATCATGGAATGGTGTTTTCATAGTATATCATATTTTGCAACAATTATGTTGTAATATTCAACTAGTAATCATACGTGAAGTGTACAATGGAAACGCCGAAGGGGATGGAGTGAAAAATGAAAAAAATGAGGAAGTGAAATAGAGGGAAAGGATGAGGGGTGATCAAGAAGGGGTTCGATGGAAGGGGAGGACATTGAGTTCCAGTGTATCGTCTATATCTTATATGTATTATTCATGGCGGTGCAATATGTGTATGAAGAGGACAAACTAAGAAGCGGGGAAATTTGAAAAGGTTCCATGTTTGAGACTCAATTGAGATGCATGCATCGTACATGTTTCACGGGTCAATGTTTTTCTATCGAACTTGCTGAAGTGAAAGTTTAATACTGAGACTCCATATAGTTTCATACATTGTTGAGTACAAACTCTTCTTTGATTTACTTGGAGGGTATTTTTAAAATTACCACTTTGTTATATTTGACCGCAATGCACTGGGATGTTTGGGCACAAAAGGCCGAGCCAAAGAAGGAATGAGAATAACTAATTTGTAGTGGGTGGGGCTCGATATGTAATCCTCCAGCACAACGCTACACCGACCAAGTGAACCATATCATTTACGGGAACTTATGATCCATTTTTATGATAGATAGCTATCTCGGTGCTTTTGGATGGGAGCAGATTCGAACCCATAGCTTGCGGTTGTTGCTTGACAGACCACAAGTGGGAGACAGACCATGAGATGAGCGGATTGTCGGCGTGAAGCGCGACGGACCATGTGATGTGGACGCCAAAAGGGATCTGAGGGGAAGCACAATATTTTTAAAAATTGAGTGGAGAGAGAAATAAAGAAGTGACAAAATAACAACATTGAAAGTCAGTGTATATATTTATGAAGTATGGAAAAACTACAAGTACAAGAGGAAGTGAATGGGGAATGACATCATGAATGTATATGTTCGCAGAAGGAGGGGGAAGAAGGACTGGGCCACCTAATATTATAGAGTAGGGAGCTGAAGACTTTTTAATTGGGATTCTTCATCCTTTCTTTTTGGGAGGTGATATGATAGGACATTTTGGAGTAACGTTCGAAAGAGAAGGGGGTGAAATGTGTAGGTATTTTAGGGAGGGGACTCTAGACATTGCAGTGAACATAACTCCAGGTCATTCTGAAGTGCCTATATCCACAGTTTCCTTAGGTATAGTAAGCCCTTCGGACTGTGGATTGTAAATGCCCAGGCCATTTTTAAAGGAAGTTGTTTGTGGTTCCCTCTAGAGTTTGGGGGTACGGGAACATGGGTGGGGATTTATGGATTCTAGGGAGGGCCATTGTATTTGTCAAAATCGATGACAACAAGTAGAAGAGCTGGAGGAGATGAAGAAGGGGTGTAGATGATGTCGATAACAGTGCCAATGGAGCCGTTCACAAGTCTAAATTCAACCCATAAATTTGCGGTGAGCATAACCTTTTGTTGCTTACATAGGAGAATTATTTGTTCTAGTTGTTCTTCATCATGTTCCTCTGAACTATTGAGCCTAGTGAGCTCAACATTGGAGCATGCTATTGGAGCATTGAGGGATTTCAACATGCTTAGATTGTGTTGATCGACAAGATCATTTCTTGCGAATAAATGTAGAGCTAGAAGGAAAGGTTCAATGTCAATGCCAGCTATCTAAGAGTTTGTTCGTTGCATAATTATTTTCTAGTTGTCGACCTCTGAAGATTCCATCTTTGATATTCAGCAGAGTTTGTCGAAAAGAAACTTGGGCCTCATCCGAACATTGTTTCTGGAGATTGTAGTAAGTGTGATACATGTTGTGAAGCTAAACCATAGGTTTGTTCCAAGAGTGAAGCGAAAGATTTGAAGTGAGGGAAGGCCTCACGAAGATGGAAGTCGATTTTGGCAAGGAGTATGGGGCCTATGAAGCTCATCTCATCAATGAGAATGTAATGAACATGTTGCAGGGATTGTTGAAGAGAGGAAAGCGACAGGATTTTGAGCCTTTTGATTTCCTTTACTGGAATGCGCAATGCGGCATGTATAGTTGATGCGGAAATGTTGAATGCGAAACTCATATGGGTGCAACAACCGGAGAGGAGACGATTGTTTAGGGTATGCTAAGCACAATGAGAAGTGAATATTGTTTATGAGGTAAGATTTACTTGTGCCTGCAATACTTGGATAATCAATTTCAGAGGGGTTGAAAGCATTCCTTTCTTGTAATGATTGAGAATTGTAGCAAAATCCTATTGTTGTTCTGCAGAGAAAGGTGTAGTGTTGGATGTGGAATTATACATTTGGAAAGGGATAGTTGTAGCGGGCTTGCACATATCAATGAAAGACAAGCCAATTTCATGCAAAGAAAGAGGAACATCATTATGGACCCAATTGTGATGCAAGTCGAAGTCTCGAAGGCCTAGCATGTTGAATTTATCAAGGCACGTGGAATTAGTAGGATGTAGTTGGGATAAAATATCCCATTCAGTTTGCAATGGTGTGAGCCCGAAGATTTGACACATCTCACAACTTGTTGTAAGACTAGGCTTTGATGACTTCAATAAGTCACCAATAAGTGTAACAAAATCCATATTTGGAGGGTGCTTCATATATGCATAAAATAATTGTTGGCTCGGAATCCAACAAATAACATAGTATGATTGATTTTATGTATCCTTATATAACCATTTTTTATTTAGATAGAAACTAATAATATTTCTAAATTAAATTTCTTTATAAAAAATGGAAATGGTTTTATATAAATAATATTGTCTATTTTTATTATGCTTATATACCCTAAACCCTAACATATAGAAATCATAAATGATTACATACTTAACATTTAACTAAAAGTAAAAGAAATTAACATAGATTGTGTTCACATGAGTTACACTACTATATGTCATGTAATGTTAGGATTTGGGTTGATTAGTGTTAACATTAGTGTAGACAAATGAATTTAATTTGTGATACAATTTGTTTGAGTTAACATTACCAATTTAAATCAAAATCACACAACTCAATTTAACTTTGTATATAAAATATTATAGTATGTCAATTTACACTTTTTACATTTAGGATTTATTGAAATCAATCTATTGATGCTTCAAAAGGAGTTTTATAAGTGGGATAATTATGGTACAAACAATATGCGATTTGAAACAAATATTTGAAATGAAGTAGGGAAACAAGTTAAGTTTGATTTAGAATATGTTGAGTAATCATTAATATAGAAAATGAACTATAATTTAGTACCTTTAAAATAATTAAGAATATACACCCAAATGGATTTAAAAAGTTGAATTTAAAATAATAAATTATATTTAATTATTCTAAAATTGGTAAATTTATAACTCAATATATCCTAAATATTTCAAAAATAAATGTCCTACAATTACAAAAACTCATGGGTGATTTTATGTATCCTTGATATTCATACTCTATTTAGATAGAAATAAAAGTAATGACATTTCTATTAAGTTTCTTAATAAATAAAATAAAATCTTAAAAAATGGTTTTGAATGAAATAATACCTTCTTCCCACTTCGAAAGCTGAAAATCAGGACATCTTTTCCTCTCCGCGTGATCATGGCATCTTTCTTTTGTTTCTGTTTTTTTAAGGGTACCCACAAGCAGAAATATACTATTTTTATTTATTTAACATCCTTGTTGTTCAAGCAACAAATACATACACACTGAAAGCATTCTTATAAGAAAGAAAATCCGCTCCCTCGCGACTTCTCGTTGACTGTAGTATATACAATGTTTATTTCTATGTTCCCTTTTTCATATTCGTAGTCCAAGATTTCAATGGTGGCGAGTGTGAGAAAAATGTGGAAATATCTGCGCAGTTTTGTGGTTGCGAGCAGGAGAGCGATCAAACCCTATCATCACATCTCGCCGCACTTCTGCGCCAAAACATTTTCTTTTAAAAATTATGTTAATTATATATATTAAATATATCTTGCCGACATAAAATGTGCATTATCGCTAGTTTATTTAGTTTGTAAAATTCTAATTAAAAGTGATGTTGCAGAGAGGGGGATGTGTTCGTATATAACATTAGACCTAGAAAATTCTTGGGATGGCCGTTTTCTCTTCCCCTTTGTCTCAACACTTATCATGTGATAATAGCATTAATAAAACTAGCAATTGCATGTGTACAATGCAATGTGAATGCCGAATGATACAAGTTATTTGATTTAGAGGGATATGTTAATTACATTCGTAGTTGATGTGGTTTGTAATTATTACTAGGGGTCAGTTGGTTTGTTCGATACTAGTAACTTGCTTAGGAGTAGGCATTGGCAACATCGACTTTAGAACTCTGACAACTTCATGCATGGTGGGTTGATCAGAGGGTCATTTCTTAGTGCAAAACAAGGCCAAATGGAAGATTTTTCTTAAAATCCCAAAATTCTGTAGTTGTTGCAACTTCTGTATCAACATTTTCCATGACTGTGTTGTTGTCTACTTTTGATAGTATCTATGTTCACATACCAATGTCAAAGACAACTCCATCCACATTTGATTGCTCCATGCTCCAAACAACAAACCTTAAAAATACTTAAACAATGTACAATGTAAGCTCCAAAAGAAAATTAACAAACATAAATCTTACCAACTAAGGAAAAGAAAATATGATTACATGTGGTCAGAGGAAGAGGATACCCAAGATTACAGGCTAGGGAGGCTACCACCCTATTCATATTGGATACCTCTTTAAACAAGGGCGCTATACTGTGCAATCCAAACTAGGCTGGGGCAGTTTCTCCACTATTTGGCTCGTCAGGGACACCCACTTGGATAAATATATAGCCCTCAAGGTAAACATGAGTGCACCATATTTTATTGCAACAACTTGAAAGGAGATTCACATCCTCAAACAAATAGCAAAAGGAAACATAGATAACAAGAAAGGCGTGGTTGAATTGTTTGATTATTTCAAGCACAATGGCCCAAATGTGCAACATGTTTGCATGGTTCTTGAGCTTTTAGGGGACAATTTATTCAGCCTATCAAACATTATGAATTTATGACAACAAAGGAATTCCATTGAACATGGTAAAGGAAATTTACTTTAATGTTTTGGTAGGGCTTGATTATTTGCATGGTCAACTTTCAATTATTCACACAGATCTCAAACCAGAAAAGATTCTTCTCCCATCTACCATTGACCCCAACAAAGATCCCAGGAACTCTTACGCTCCACCCCTACTTCCCTACAGATCTGTTATGCCCATAAATTCTTCCCCTGCATTAAATCATGGCGAGAACAACAATGAAAGGTTAGCAAGAAATCATAAGGAAATATTAAAGAAAAAGGCCCAATTAGGAGGGCAAGAAGATTGTGGGGATGTAGTAGAGGATGAACTTGAGAAAGATGTAAAAAAGCTATCTGAGATGTGGGATAGCAAGAGGATATGGGATAATGCTCTTGACCACAATAGAAAACCCAAAAAAATCAGCCCTTCTAAGACAGAGAAGGAGCTTGATCTTAAGTGTAAGATAGCTGATTTTGGTAATGCTTGCTGGACTGGATGCACTTGAAATTTAAGGTAATATTCAAATGAGGAATTACAAATGTCCAAATGTTCTTCTGTAGTTTGGATACTCTACCTCAGCAGACATATGGTCCTTTGCATGCATTACATTCGAACTTGCATAGGTGAAGCGTTGTTTGAACCTCAAGAGAGTGAAGGAAACTTTGACATTGACCAAGATCACTTAGGTTTAATGATAGAGCTCCTCAGTTTGATGCCCTAGAAAATTGCTTTAGGTGGATATCATTCTAATCACTTTTTTGACAGCCACGGTGACTTGAGACACATTCAACACACATTATTTTTGGCCCTTAAACAAAGTTCTTCAGCAGAAATATCATTTTCCTGAACAAGAAGTAAATGGGCTAACTGATTTTCTTCTTCCTTTGTAGACTTTGTACCAGAGAAGCGACCCACTGCAGAAAAAGCCCTTGTTCACCCATGGCTCAATCCTGGACCTCATCTTCTTCAACCATTGATGTCAGCTGGAGAAGCCCAGAAATGTAAATCTTCTTCAACCATTGATGTCAAAATCAATTATTAATAGAGATATTTCTACCTAGGAATTTTTCAACTCATGTAAATGGAACAAAACATGGATCCAAAAACAAACATTACTACACTAACACAGGGAAACTTTTTGAGTAAGTTCCATTGCAGCCAGTTTCATTGGTCAACACTTTTCGCTGATAGACTAAAGAGCAGATGGAGAAAAAGAGCAATATTGCACATCCCACTAGAAAAAATTGGTAACAAACTACCCTGTTTTTGCTAATCTCGCCTCTTTAAGACGGAAGTGACAGAGCTGACCAAAGGAACAACAATTGATACAAAGAGAGTGTAAATACAATATGCAACAATTGAGTAATTGAAGATACGACATACCTCTTGCAAGCGGGTAGCATCAAGTGTGTTGAAAATCCTGATGAGAGTGGCCTTGTTGCTGGAAGTGGCCAGGCGAGGCCATCGTGGGTGAGAGCGAGGTAGGCTAGGTGGGAGTCATGTGCAACAACGAGGAGGGCCTTCCATAGTCGCATACCCAAATGCTCAAGATTGACCTATCTACGGTGGAGGCTCAGTGTATTTGGGATGCAGAGACTCCATTCTTGCTTTGCTCTACATTAGCGCCTGAATTCTCAGTTATTTTCCTACGAAGTAAACTAATTTCTTGGTTGTGTGCGTCAATGTTGGAGGCAATATTTGTCGCAGTCTTCTACTAGGGCTAGAAATATTTAATGGTTCACAGCCATATCTCTCGTCCACCGCAAAACGCCAAGATTCGAAAGCATGTCAAGGATTCGAGATTGAAAGCAGGTCATACATGCAATTTCGCTAACTTTAAAATGCACCATTCGATTCAAAATAGCTAAAAACAAGTAACAAAAATCACCTATTTTGCAATCCACTAGTTGAAACATGTGCAACTACTTTAGTCCTTCCACCCATGCCTTTTTAATTAGAGAGCGCGATATATTGAAAGACAAACAATTGCAGTATTGTGAGTTTCTGAAGGCATGCGGGAAGCAAATTCAAGTGCGTGTGTTCGAGGAGGAAGGCCATGGCCATGAAAATGGAGGAAGCCCTCCGCTGCATCTCTGACTTCATCAAAATGGAAATACAGTAATCACACGTAACCATTAAAATGTAATCACAATTTAAAACGTGTAAACGCCGGTCAAATTTGAACACGTCGCAAAATGTCAAAATCGTCACAAATTTACCATCATGTGTTTCATGAGATGTGAATGCCGAATGGTATATGTTAATTGATTTAGAGGTATAGTTATTACTTTTGTACTTGATGTTGATAAGGGGTTCGATTGATGTTGTAATTGTAGAAATATAGTTGATCCACTTAATTTGAAGGTTGTTTCTACATTTCAAACTTGTTATAAATTCGTACATGATTACATGTGATACCGTTTTCGATAGTTAATTAATTTTATAGTTGATGTTGTATGTATTTAATTTGGGTTAATTGTGTTAGTTGTGCATCGGTTGTTCAGTTGGTGTTTTGTTGGAGAAACATTTATTATACAATTGATAATGTGTGTGATTGATAGTTGTAGTGTAGGACTTTAGTTGAAACATTACATTGAAATGTTGTATGTGTACATTTAATTATGTTACAGATTCGTACATTTAAAGTTGCATATCATATTTGAAAACATCAAATAAATGAAGGTATACGTACACATAATGAGACATGTATACATTTTCAGTATTTATATCATGAATGGTAGCCTTTAGTGGGCAATTTTAGTTTCAATAAACATGATTACATTTGATACCCCTTGAACAACTGTGTTCACTGGATAGAAGAAGTGTTGAGTATAGTAGTAGTGGAGGTGCTATCAAAGCAGAGGGTAGTATTTACGATGGGTTGAGTGATAGTAGTCTTGCTTCCTCCTTTCTTCTTGCTCCGAGTGCTAGTACGTGCGCCATATTTGAGTATCTCTCGAATGAAAAAGTAGGTGAAATGCATAGATTTGCAAGCGAGGGAACTCTAGAGAAAGCTGTGAATGTCAGACCCTACCTTTCAGTGGTTCCAATGTCGACGGTTGCTCTGTGCAAAGTAAGTCCTTGTGACTTGTGGATAGTTAATCCCTAGGCCATTTTAATCGGAAACTATCTTCGATTCCCTCTCAAATAAATGGGGTATGGGAATATGTAATGGGTTGGAGGGATCCCAACATGGGCCGTTGTATCTATCAAATTTTACAACAAAAAATAAAGGTAATGTTGGTGGTTGCATTGATGCGTCGTAGACAATGTCGGTGATTGTTCTGTGGCACCATTCACGAGGCCTGCATCAACCCATAGATTTGCAATAAGCATGATTTTTGTTGTTTTCACAACAAAAATTTGTGTTCCAACTCATCATCATCAGGATTTCTTGGTCCAATCCGCCTGTTACTTTCAGCAATGGATTGGGTGATCGGAACGTTCAATGCCTTCAACATCTATAGGTTGTGGGAGTCCACCAGATCATTTTTGCAAACAAATGTGGTGCGTCTTTAAAAATGTTGAGCTCCTGCTGAGTTAGGTGTGTGTCTGTGTGAGACATTAGGAGTTCCCAATCCTCAATTAGAGGGGTTGAATCTCGCATGTGGAGAAATTCTAGAATGAAACTTGTGCATTGGTTGTTCCTGTTGCCGAAATATTGTTTGTAATGTAATGGAAGGCTAAATCCCTTCCAAAGGGTTGCTCCAGTAGGAATTACTTGCGTAAAGAGGACTGTCCAAAACTGCGGTAATTGCCCGAGGTCACCGAGGAGGATGACTGATCTGTTCCCAAATTCAGATGTTCTCGAGTGTGGGAAAGCTTCACAAAGCCTACTATCAATTTTTCTTATCAACTTTGGCCCGATGAAACTCATTTCATTAATAATAACATATTCTATATGTTTCTTGAAATGACTCTTGAAAAGACAATAATGCACTACCTTCAAGGGGTTTCGTAAATGTATGATGTGAACGCCGAAAGGGATATAGTGAAGAAGGGAAACCAATTGAAGAGAAATGAAGGAAAAGGAAGAAGGATTTAGAAAATGGCGTGTAAGGGTGGCGAAGTGGATGGGAAAGTAAAGAAGAAAGGAGGAAACAATGTGAAAGTATACAAAATACAAAGAGCACGACATGTTTGTTAATTGTAAAAAGGATTAAAGCGTGTTGTGCTAGACGTTAGAAAAAATGTAGAGGAATATATATGAAAATGCAAGAAGCGAGATGGAAAATGTTGTCGAGGTGAATACTTGATTGAATTTGTAGATCTTGACTCTATTGGGTAGTTAGAGAAAATGTAAAAGTAAGGGGAATTTGAATGCATGTTGTACGAGACACATTAGGGACATGAAGATGTAAAGTACCCACGTTAGCGATGAGAGTAGTGAAGTATTCACGCAAGTGTAATTTTCACCCATAGGGAAAAATTAAAAAGAAAAATTCAACATGTTCCAACTTCATAACTTGGCCACAATAAGTACTTGGTACAAAATTTTCTAGCCTCTGTATGTAGTTATAAGGTTAAGTAATTCTAGTGACCAGATGCATGGCCATGTATCGGTAATTGACTTCCAACGATTGGTCATATGAGTCAAAGGCAGATTAAGGTTGTGGATTGCATGCCCCACATGTTTTCCACAGATCATATTGTTCCTACCCAAGTAATATTTGTTATCTATGTTCCACTTAAGCACTTCAAGCTCATAAAGAGGACACAATAAAATATTGGGAAACTCAAAAAGTTTAAGTGGTTGATCTAGAAAAATAATGTCTAAAATAGAAAATGAAAAGTAAAAAAGTTTCTCCAAATTGGTTCACACTTATCTCGAACATGCCATTTGATGTAGCAATTACAGACAAAAATCAAAGTTTCATGTAGAATTTCCATGAAGAAGGGGTGATAAGTTGGGGCTAAACTCTAATAAATCTTATGATCACATGGATCTGCCGGTGAGTGTTATTTATTTCTTTCTTTTAAATCATTTCTTTTAAGTCTAATCAATTTTGGTTCTTTTATTGAACGGAAAAGAACAAAAGCAAAAATACAGCCAAAACATTCGCTTACCCGTTGACAACCAAAATATCCAATCCCATGATTTTCTTTGATGAGCCGATGTCGTAAATGGAAGGCCTAGGCGGATAGAAAGAATCCCATTGCACGGTTCAGATTACTGACATAATTGTTTATGTGGTCTATCATATGGATGGTGTCAATTACAATATGTTGTTATATCCCTTGAGCTTTCTACCTATAAACACGCCTTTGATGTAAATATGTAAAACATCTATCCCACGCCACTAATGGCCAAAATGCCTGATCCCACAATGTGAAGGGTAGGCGTAGGCATGACTGGGGATTAAATTTGACATCTATTTAGATTTTTGTGTTTTTTTAAATGCAAAAAAAAGCCAAATTATTTGTTAATCGTATCAAAGGATGGGGAATTTTTTTCTCAAACTTTCATATTCACATCCACTCTATAAAATCGAAAATTATTGTGTTGCCAAAAAATCAATATTTCACTATCAAATTTAAACGATTAACATCAAATCTCAAGATATAATCAAATAATCATAAACTAAAGATATTACTTTTTCTATTCTATAATAGTTAGAATTATTAATTAAGCCCGGTTTATTGATTTATCCAGGTTGATTATGGGGATATCCATGCCATCATCGCCATTGGATGAGGAGTAAAGTTTTGAGTTGGGATGATGCTCTTCACTTTGAACAAAGGAAAAATCGATCATGTCACCTTTGCTATTTTGGATCGCCTCCAGTTCCACCCCGTTGTTATTTATGGTCTGCTCTAGTTTTGTTTTCATTTTCGTTCGTAAGCCTAATACAGGGGATGGATCTATATCTTAGGTTTTAAATACATTGAACTTAAACAAGTTATTACTTCCTCCACTATATTCTATGTTTAGGCTTTTCACTATCTGAAACATATTAATATGTAAAAGATGTCACTTGGAGTAAAAGTATTAAATATTGAGGTTGGATGGAGGAGAAGAAATCTAGAGAGGAAAATATTGAGTGGAACCATTTTGTGGAAGCCACCTGTCTTTACGATGAGGGACATATGTAACATCGGTATTTGTTGTCAAATGTGTGATTGAAAAGGGGTTACACTATATTAGGTTTCTTTTAGAGCTTGGATGAGTGAACCACTTGTAAGGATGGATAAACTATATGGTTTCTTTCTTAAATAAGTTTCTTGATTTTAGATCTATATTGCACATCAGAGTACAAAGGGTTTGGCAAACTTGGGTATTGATGTGCTTGAGAGGCGCAACATCAACCCAGAAGGATACTTGTATTGGCTAGGAGATACAACATTAATTGGATTTTCAGTGGTCTTCAATCTTTTATACACATGGCCCTTGCATATCTAAACCGTAAGTTTTCTCCAACCTTAATGCACTCATTAAACATCACCTTCATTCATTTGCAAAAAATGTGCCCTTTTGCATGCTGAGAATAGTCTTAATCCTGAGAAGCTCTCGGGAAGCCACAGGTTAGCATATCAGAAGAAAATTTGGGGGACCAACAATGCATTGAGTCCAAAATTATCTCAAAGGATCAAGATCCCCAGCTCCTTCCATCGACATCTAAAAGAGGGTCCTTTTGGATTGTGTCCTCCAAAGATGGAAAAGATACAACTAGACTGTTTGTTCTCACTCTTTGGATGTACATGTTATTCCCTGTAAACTCTTAGAGTAAAAGATATGCAATGCATAAATCCCTTACATCTATAGTGAATTAGCAAGGCAAGAAAAACATAACAATGAATTGCTTGATTTCTAGATGAAGTCTTCTAGTAGGAGAGAATAGGTAAATGAATTTTCAATGGTTACTAAAATCCTTCTTATCATAATCTCTACGCATTTGTTGGTTATGCAGTAGAAATACAAACACATTGCATAAACAACATATAAATGAGACATGAAAAGGACTTAACTAATATGGAGCCAGCAACTGATCTTTTGCCTAATCTAGCCACGAATCCAAATTCTCCATTCGTTTAAATCTCAAACACTAGTTAATTTTTTACTTAAGTTGAGCTACCACATCGGTGGCGGTGGACTGTCGAGCACCGTGGGTGATAACCGATGAAGTGTCATGTGATTTGTGGAGGCTTCTCCGAAGCCGTCTTTAACCATAGAGGCCGACAGATCGAAACTACTTGGGCTGATCCAAATGGGAAGTATGGCGTCAACAAACACTCAAAGTAGTATTTTCTTTTCTAGTACTTGCATACCGCACATTCCCCGACTCGTGCCGCCCTTTCCCATCATAATAATACTATGTGCGCTCCTACTGCAAAATATATAATAGACTTTTTCACACTAGAAAATAATGGAGGATAATATGGATATTTATATGTATTTGTACAACCTACAAACAAACTGAGGCTTTTTCTCCAAAGACGATGATGCGGAGCAGCTAAAAATTAAATAAATAGAAGAAAAAGACCGCTTAACTCTGAAAAACTCTTAAAAATGTGAAAACGTCTAGATGGCTGTCAAACCGTCAAATTTAACACAGTCGCATAAACGTCTAGAGGTCCTTTACCATAGAGGGAACGCCTTCGGCGTAATAATCACCAATAATATTTTAAATCTCTCTAGTGTTCATCTTAATAACCCTTCTTTTAAGTCTTCTAAGTTGTGGGCTTGGGTTCATGCTTTCCCAATAGTATTCCTTATGAAGACTTTATCTTTAGGATTGAGATTAATATTAGATGATTAGAGGACGAGGTTATAGAATAAATTTGTGCGAATGTTTCCTAAACCTATAGAAAACTTGCATTCTAAAGAGAAACATTGTATATAAAGAATGAATGTCTCTTTAAAGTCTTAGAGAGAATAAAGATGTAGTTGTTCTCAAAGGTTAAACAGTGTTATTATGGTTCTTATTGATATAAATTACTATAAGGCATAAATTCTTGAGCATTTGAGTTCAAGTGGGTGCTATAGGAAGGTTTGGAGGAATCCTTTAAATATAATTGTAGGTGTTGCTACTATTAAGAAGACAAATGCCTAAGTATGAAGAGCACGAAGAGGTTTGGGGCACACAAGGGAGGCACGCGCGTGAAGGGTTGGAATAACATGTAGGACACTTGCGCCCGGATACACAAGATTCAAGACTTAGTTGATTTTGTTGATCAAGGGCTGAAAATAGAAAAGAAGGATGGAGTGCTGACCAAGAAAAGAAATAAAGCATGATGACTTGGAGCCAAGTAAAGGGTATTTTGGGAGAATGAACATGTAGATCAAGAACACGCATAGAGGCTATTAATAGGATTAAAGAAGATTTATTTATAGGATAATATATTATTAGTTGTTGTTAAAAAGCATGCATGTAGTCTATTTTTAGCACCCCTATTATTAGGAGAGTGCATGGGCGGTGAAGGGAAAGTCCCCCTAAAAATACATGGCTAGGGATTGGTTATTGTATGGTTGTTATGTGTTAGTGTTATGCTACTCTGATATGGTTGCACGCATGACTTTATGTTCATATGTACTTGAATGTTATGTATCAACTTCTTATTATGTAGTTGGTTCTGAAGATTAATGGATAATTATGGTTGGATTATGATTATTGATGTAACTGAGTATGGAGATGTGTTTATGTAATTGATATTTTTAATGGTTTATTTATAGTCATTGTTTCCTTATTACATGTGTTTCCAAAATGATCTGAATGAGTTGATTAAGTTTGTATGAATGGATACTTGATTGAATATCATTATGGTTATGCATGCTAACATCTTGAAAATAAAATAGAAAGGAGGGATCCAAAGATGGCGTGTGTGCTTCAGGTGAGCATTCAAATCTCTCTAAATGAGGTGTCAATGTGCATAGTGATCTTATGAAAATTAAAGACTACATTTTGGTTTCGTTGCCGGGACCTATTTTCAAACTGTTTGTTAGGATGTTGCATGCAGATGGCGTATCGATTAAATTTTGAGAGCATTGAAAGTTGGATAGAAGATGAACAAGATAATTTTGCATAGAGGTATAGCACTGGCCCTGATTTCAATGCACATCGATGGGTGGAAGATAATCTTTATCATGAGTTATATGATACGTTCTTTAACTTATTACCAGTAGAATTGTAAGAATGGTTAGAAATTTACACAACAAGAGTGGCGAACTCATTCTAAATTAAATTTCACCTCATAATTCTGCCCAAGGGTTCAAGGGAGCACAAAAATCCCTCCCAAGCTCCCAAGTGTTGCATTTGAGCATGATTTGCACTTGAAAATTGCCTCTTAGAATGTTTCCTTTGCCCTAGAGTCAAAACATAATGACATTTTTCCAACTTGATGCAACCTAGAATTTACGGTGAATCCCGAAGGGTTCAAGGGAGCACAAAAATCCCACCCAAGCTCTCAAGTATTGCATTTGAGCATGATTTGCACTTGAAACTTGCCTCCCGGAATGTTTCCTTCGCCCCAGTGAAAACATAATGACATTTTTCCAACTTGATGCAGCCTAAAATTTATGGTGAATAACCCAGGCATGTTGGTACATCACTCAGCCTAAGCTGAGCACTCACCCAAAGTGCACAAAGGCACCATGTCCCTCTTTAGAGTTTCTTGTACATAATGTTAGCATGATGGTGCATATAGGTATCCAGATTCATTACCAATAGTAAACAACACACAGTGCATAAACCATATCTAGTTCTTAGAATATATATAAGATGAACTAAACAATGACTATAACAAGATTTGTTAGGAAGTGGAGTTGAATTGCTTCAAAGTTAGCATGATTTATACCTTGTTGTTTTACTCGATGAATCGGCTCTAGTCAAGGTAACCGACACGCGAGTCAACATCGGGTAATCGACGCGAGTCGGGTAACCGTCATTAGTTAGCATCAAGGTAACCTTCGTCGGTTACCTGTGTGTGAAAGTTTATATTTAACTCATGGGAATTAGATCTAACTTTGTTATAAAGTTGATCTAAAGGTTGTAAATGCATAGCTAAGGTGCCCTAAGTTTGTAGATGCTTATATAAGCATGAAATCTAGGGTTAGATGTGATGATGGCATGTAATTGATTATTATTGCATGTGGAATCCTTGATTGAGAGGATGAAGAAGAAGAGAAAGAAATAATAGGTTACATGAAGACAGAGCTTCCATGGAGAGGAGCTGGACAAAAGGAAATAACATGTACATCTGAATGGTGAGAAGAGGGTAACATCTTCTATTGTATTTCCTTTGTATAGTTATTGTCTCATTATAATGACTTGCATAGTATACAAAGCACATAGAGTTTCTTCTTGTAGATCCACATGTTGGTGAGATCTTGTATTATAGATCCATGTAGATCTAGTCTTATATTGTTAGATCCACAAGTTGTTGGTGAGATCTTGTATTATAGATCCATGTAGATCTAGTCTTATATTATTAGATCCACAAGTTGTTGTGAGATCTTGTATTGTAGATCCATGAGATCATATTGTATTGTTGATCCATGTAGATATAGATATTGTAGAGGAGGTTGTCTTCATGTTTGCACATGTTATGCAGTGATGGAGAGAAAGACTTACTTCTTGGTGCACAATCATGGTTGCACATTGGTAGACCCATGTGAGAGGTCTTGTTACAGATCCACAAGAGAACTTGGTAGCAGTTCAAAGATGCAGTAGTTCTTTGTTATATGAGATTTGTTGGTGGTGTTTGGAGGCACGGTTGTAGCGCACTTATGTAGATCCATTTAGAGATATGGGGGAGAGGAGATACGTTTGGAGAGATGCATTGTACTCTTGTATTGAAGAGTTGGTTTGTAATCTTATTATATTATATATATGATATCTCTATCTTTGGTGGACGTAGCCTGCATTGGGTGAACGACGATACATGTTGTGTTATGTGTGTGTACTTTTTTATCTGGATTATTCTAGTTTATACTTCCACTACTGTAGATTTTGGGGAATTGATTAGATCTTGTGTGCATGATTGGGTTTGTTATTGAATCATAACATTATTCCGCAGTCCTAAATTCCCAACAACTAGTATCGAGCTTAGTTATTTCAGAGCAAGGTTTTGCTTCAGTATATTGTTAGTGGTTTACTGAGATGTGCATAATAGTAGAGTTTTTTTCTTGATGATAAGTTCACATGAAGAGATTTAATCTCAAGTGGAAGCTGGAAGAGTAAGGTTTCTAGAGAATATAATGATCGATGTTGGTTAGGTGGTAACCAACATTGATAGGGTGACCATGGTTAGTTACTGGGCAGCCTAGTTTTAAACAGAAAATAATAGATCTAAAGAGTTAAGAAGATGCATGGAATGTGTCTTGTTTGCTGAGGTGTCCTTGGTTCTTGGAGGCACAAGCATGTTGGTCAGATTGCAAATCTGGGTTATAGAGGTATGGTTTTATCTTGGTATTACAGTGCTTGTATGTTTTGGTTGCACATGCATGTTTGGGATTACAAATATGAGTATGAGATAGAGGAGCAGTTATGCATCCTTTGGTGCAGTTAGATGCATGGGCTTCATTAGAGAATCTAAATATAGTAGCATAGAACGAAGACAAGGTTTCCATCAGAGAATCATGTTCTTCAGTTGAAGATGTGGTTGAGTAGATCTTGGTGCTAGTAAGGTGATGTATTTCATCTTGGTGGAATTTTATTGCATGTATTATTGTTGTTACATTTTTGTGCAAGATTTGGGTGCTTCTTGAAATCAATGCTCAACACAACTATCGGCTTTGGTCGTCGTAGCGCACCAAGTTTAATGACCTAAGTCGGGAACCAATATCGATCACGAGAGGGTAACCGGTACGGTCAAACGAACCATGGTGGTCATTATCTATGACAACGAGTTTGCACAGGGTTTCTTAGAGTAGAAGAGGGCATGATGGTTCAATGTCCTATTTTGGAGGATCAAGTTTCTTGCACAGTGTACATGGCAGAGAAAATTGTAGATCACTTTAATGTTTGAATCAAAAAGAGGACGGAGTTGGCTCGGTTAGTCTAGTGAGACTTTGGGTTAGGTATCTCTATATGGTTCATGTTTTATTTCTTTCATTTGAAGAAATTGGTATTATGTTTGGATTGTGTGCACAAGTAAAATTTACACCATGGATATTTGGTGAGCTTGACTTTTATTTCCTGGGATATGTTGGAATCTTGAGGACAAGGATATCTAGTCTAAGGATGGGATCCTCAATGAAAATTCATGTTTAGACACAGTTACAGTAACGAAATATGTTGAGTACACAAGATGAAAAGAAGTTGATTCACCTACTTCACAAGAATTCCAAACTTCTGTGATGTAGAAGTATTCTTTGATAAGAAGGGAATCATTTTATATTTTCTTTCATCTGGTTTTATTTCTCACTGACATATTAGCTTTTAAGCTAGGTGTTAGAGGCAAGTGCGAGGAAGTTCATGTTAAGTGGGAGAAAGCCATGGTTATTGGCATTGCAGGTTGGACATATATGCACATGCGAAGTGAGAGGAGTATGCTAATTTGTTTGTGTGGCATGAGACACAAGTTATTTTGGAAGACAATCACGGTTTTACAGGTATCTTGAGTTTATTGCTTTGTGATGTCACTTCAGTTTATTTTGTGGTGCTTGGATATTCCTTAGGGATGGCAGTTGATGGTTGATTCAATTGGTTTTAGATGATAGAGAAATTTTTAGAGTTTGAAGGGTGAAAAAGGAGAAAATATGATAGTTACAGAGACCGGTGTTAGTTAGGATTAACCGTGGTCAATCATCTAATAACCATGGTCATTCAGATAGTAACCAAGGTCGGTTAGGAAACCATGGTCGGTTTGGTCACAGGTTTGACAACAATTTTTATTTACCATTTTTAGATGGTACCCTTGTTTTTCTTTCATCTTGGTTGGTTTGTGCAGTATGTTGATGACATGTATGTTGGTATTTACACTTGGTATTAGTTGTATAGTTTAACATGGTTGTTTGTTATTGACATTGATGAGCACAAGATTTATATTCAGCTTTTGGAGTTAGTCGGTGGCAGACTTGGAGCTTCTGAGAGCTGGTGATATGGATGGATGTACATGGTGAGTTTGTACATGTGGATAGATTCAGTTTTGTGAGTCTATGATGATGTAGATATTTGATTTGCACATGGATGCATATGAGCACAATTTAGATGCCTTGAGCATGAGTAGGGAATGTTTGTATTTCCTCTTGATTACTATGTTACTCCATGGGAGATGTTATCTACAAATGATTATCTTAAGCATGTTATTTGTTTATGTAGGGTTGGATTTGAATATTTTAGTGTTTAGATTTCTTTGAGTTATGCGGGTGTTTGTGGATTGATCACCCACTGTTGCATGTAGAACTCATTCGGGTCTATTTCTACCCAGGATCTTGTTTTACTTTTGCATATTCCAGTATTGACTTGTATTTAGACTGTTGCATTGGTGGTTGAATGGAGACATGGATAGATGGATGGAGAACATGGTTGGTTTTACAAGTATGGCTATGGTTGTAGTTGAAGCTCAGTACTTCAATTTGAGTGGGATCTCTTGCAGGTGTGTTAGTCATGATGGCTTATTGCATGAGGAGCTTGGTTGGCTTGATTTCCTAATACCAACAATTGGTATGGTGTTACGATTCAATGGGAGCTTGAGGCCTTGTTTCATGGATCCGTTGTAGCTTCGTGCATGTCTATGGTAAGTCACGATTTTGTTATCTTCTTCGTTTGAGAAGATGGTTTAATCTTCCTAATTTCATTTGAGATAATTGTTGATATAAAGTATAGATGGTATTCACAGTATGTAGAGGACAATGATGTACATGTACAGGTACAAGTTCAACAATTTATCTCCAAGTGGGAGATTGTTAGGATTGTGGAGCTGAATTGCTTCACAGTTAGCATGATTTACACCTTGCTAGTTTACTCGGCAAGAATCGGCACCGGTCGAGAGTTAACCAACGTCGGTCAAGATAACCGACATCATTCAAAGATCGTGGTAATCGCACCGTTTCAGCATCGGGGTAATTTTCGCCAATTGGTTACCTATGTGTGAAATTTTATATTTAACTCACGGGAATTAGATCTAACTTTGTTATAAAGTTGATCTAAAGGTTGTAAATGCATAGCTAAGGTGCCCTAAGTTTGTAGATGCTTATATAAGCATGAAAGCTAGGGTTAGATGTTATGATGGCATGTAATTGATTATTATTGCATGTGGAATCCTTGATTGAGAGGATGAAGAAGAAGAGAAAGAAAGAACAAGTTACATGAAGACAAAGCTTCCATGGAGAGGAGCTGGTTAGAAGGAAATAGTAGGTACAATCGAATGGTTAGAAGAGGGTAACATATTATATTGTATTTCCTTTGTATATTTATTGTCTCATTGTGATGGCTTGCATAATATGAAAAGAACATAGAGTTTCTTCTTGTAGATCCACATGTGGTGAGATCTTGTATTATAGATCCATGTAGATCTAGTCTTATATTGTTAGATCCAAAATTTGTTGTGAGATCTTGTATTGTAGATCCATGTGATCATATTTTATTATTGATACATGTAGATCTAGATATTGTAGAGGAGGTTGTCTTCATGTTTGCACATGTTATGCGGTTGATGGAGAGACAGACTTACTTCTCGGTGCACAACATGGTTGCACATTGGTAGACCCATGTGAGAGGTCTTGTTATAGATCCACTAATAACTTGGTAGAAGTTCGAGAGATGCATTAGTTCATGGTTATGTGAGATCTGTTGTTGTGTGTTTGGAGGCTCGGTTGTAGTGCACTTATGTAGATCCATTTAGAGATCTGGAGGAGAGGAGATACTTTTGGAGAGATGCATTGTACTCTTGTATTGAAGAGTTGGTTTTTACTCTTGTTATATTATATATATGAGATCTCTATCTTTGGTGGACGTAGCCCAGATTGGGTGAACCATGGTACATGTTGTGTTATGTGTGTGTACTTTGTTTTGATTTAGATTATTCTAGTTTATACTTCCACCGTTGAATATTTTGGGAAATTGATTAGATCTTGTGTTTGATTAGGTTTATTATTGAATCATAACTCTATTCCACAGATCTGAATTCCCAACAAGATTTACCATGCAAGAACCAGATTTAGTCATGTTCAAAACCATCATCCAACCAATATGAACCATTGTATTAAACACTGTAAAACACAAAAGCTTCTTACATTACATAAGTATCTCCATGAGTCATGCGCTCAACAAAACCAACAACATAAATCTACCATAGTTTTCACCCACTAACCCATGTAAATCAATACATATATATATGGGTGGGGAATTTCCCTTCACCTCCCATGCACTTCTCAAAATAGGTCACATGCTAATAGTATCCATGTGCCTTTACAATAGGATGCACAACATGCAAGTGCTCTAGCAATAGACTTCCTATAGTTAACTCTAAGTAGAAATCATATTATTAGCCTAAACTATGCATAACGCTCAACTTTTGCTTGTTCCCAAAATACCATTACATGGACCGCAAGTCTTCATGCCTTTGTGTGCTCTACACATGAACTCCAAAAATAAACTTTATCTTCAAAACAACTAAGCCCTAATCCCAGGGTACGTCAAATATATTATAGTTTCGCATGCTCTTCTAGCACCCTACATTCTCGTGCCCAATACTTAGGCCATTTTTGGTCCATTCAACATTACCCCACACTAGAGTACATTCACCGCCACGACAATGGGTAATCACCTTATCGCTCCAAAGAATATAGGATAAATGAATGAAAGAACAAGGAATAAAGAATATGGTGAGCCATTTTATTGTGTACCCTTTTCATCTTCTGGCAAAATGAATTCTAGATATTCACTTTGTATTTCTCCCTCAAACTCATACCAGTCCTTAAGTATTACGTTGGTCTTGTTAGGGATGTCCACAACGATGCCATCTAACTCATCCATAGTCATGTTTCTGCCCTCACGTTCAAAATTCTAAGGATGTTGGCCATACCTGAGACCATCCCTTCCATGACATCCACCTTCGTAGAAATGAGCTTCCCGATGCCCTTGATCCGATCCATATGTTGTTTCTTCACAACATCCAGCGCATCACGCTTTGTTTCTACCAAGGTAACTCATTTTGTGCACTCGAGTGTTTCATCCTTTGCTTCCTGTAGAACTTCATTCTCCTTTACCTTTTTCCTTGCATGTATTAAGTTATCAGGCGTTGTACACATGGCCAATATTGTATCTTCCTTCTTCATTTCATCCTTTAAGGCTTGCAAAACAACCTCATAGTTGGATATCTTTCTTGCAATTGAAGCCTTGACCCTTAATGCTTCTCCACAACATAATTTTTTTAGGAGGTGTGCTGGTCCTTCCTCCATAATTAGGAGAACTATCATGCACAGATAGTGTAATTCAGACTTGAAGTCCCAAGCCATGTTCTCCTAAAAATTGGGCATCTTCTGCTAAATCTCATCTATGATATGATTCACCATCTTTTTAACATTTTGGGCTGCACCTACCTTGCATTAGCTTGCTCTGAGTGAGGCGCTTGATCTCTGTGTCTTTTTCCTTCTTATCATCTAATAACGCCTGTTATTTTTCTGCCTTATCAATATTTCAAAGGTGCTACTTTACATTGACATTTTGACCAATGCATTACCCACCTATTCGTCTAAAAACTGTGTTGGCTTAATAGTCACATGGCATGTGTAAGGTTCCTTCCTCATCTTCTTTGAATTGCACACCTCCTCGTAGACATCAAAATTAAGATCATCAATGTGAGTCTACATTTTCTAGGATAGTGTTTTGTGAGTGCACCTATTGGCCATTTCTGGGTCCATCCAATCCTAACCATATAATTGCTTGTTGGGCAGAGTACTCTAGAAGTGGGCATGAATAATTTTTGAAGGGTCATCCATATAACCCAAGTTCTGAGTACCTGCTGCATCTTCCTCATCATGCCCACATGCATGCTTACTAACATCCTCATGAGCATATGTGCCCTCTTCTTGTGGTATTTCCACACCTACATCCTACTATACAGTGCCTCTAATATCCTGATTCACTTATCCTTCATCCTATCCTTCCTTCTCGCACTTGCAGGCGTACTATGACTTCGTGTCTCCACCGCACCGATCTCTCCTTCACCAGAGCGTTGTTCATGAATACTTACTTTTGGGTCTATAGTCTCATAGACTACGTGCTCACCAATATCTTCATCTTCTTGCATTTCCACATTAGGGGTGGCCTCTACTCTATGCCCACCCATACTTGGAGTTTCCTCCTCTTCATGTACACTTGGTTGTGGGGAATCCTCCTCACTATCTTTAACAAGAACATATTTCCTGCACTTTCTCCTTTCTTCCTCCTCATCCTTCATAGGAGTCACACGTGGTGATATCCTTACTGGCTGTGAAGTCCCTATGCCAGTGTCTCTTGATGTGCGCCTTCTCCACAGAACTCTCCTAGTATGCACAAGTCGACATTGTCTTCTAGTTCTTCCTGCTCTAGGACATTTTCTAGTCATGTAGGCACTGGATCCTCTTGAGCAGGGGCACAGATGCAACATGCCTTGAAGTCCCTATTGTCTTCCCCTTCTTCGAAGGTCTTGGAAGTTCCATATTTGCGCCCTTCACCACTTTTCCATAGTTAAACCTTTGCCTCAAATATGTGTGTGTGTGTGTGTGTGTGTGTGTTGGTTCAATCTTCCCTACAACTAAAATTTCTGAAGTGATATCCACATTTCCTGATTCCCTGGTTTCTACATAGGCCTCTTTACCTAGCCATACATATGTTTTGCATAGAATGTGAAGATCTGTGTCCACCTTGTTTGTGTCAAATTGGAGTTGGCACACGTCATGGAATCTATTTATAGAATCTTTAAAGTATCTTGCGGTAAACACAAAGGGAAACTTACACCATGGGCTCTTCTCTCCAAACTTCATATGGAAGCACCCCAAGATGAAATGCTTTGGTAAACTAAAAATTCAGCCTCTCTGTCTAACACCTTTGGCAATTCGCATGGAATGTGCCACTCTCCCTTGAATTCCCCACGCAGTCTCTTGAACCACTTGTCAAGATGCTCCTTGTATGTATTGGAAGTAGTCCCACACAGAGTGTACTTGGCATATTTCTTTGCTGGGGACTTATTCTCCAATGAAAACTCCCAGATATTCTCCCTAGGTCTGTCGGGTACTCCAATTTCACTAAATACAATCAATAATAGAATTGTGCCCTAGGTAATCTTCTCACCTTTATCCTCTTGGGCGCTTACGCCTCATTTACCAAGCTTTACGTGATATAATCGATGATGTTGTAGTATTTCTTATCGACCAATTTGTGTGTTATATGCAATCAACACATATTCACTGCGTTCCATTGCTCAATGGCACCCAACTTTCTCCCTACTAAGTGCGTTGCAACCACGGTGGCGATGTCTATAATATTCATGACTTTGAAGGCTCTACCCCCTTCTTATACTTGGTCTAGGGCTGTTTTTGCATTAATTCCCTCATCATTTGATAGGTCTCCAACAATCTCTAAGCCCGAGTCATGCAACCCTGTCACCTTCCCAATCAACTTGGCAGTGATCCTCATTCTCCTACCTACAAAGTAGAAAAAGTCTTCATGGACGCGCGACATTAGCCAATAATACAACTACTCGAGCTTTCAAAAATAGGGAAACTCTAGAATTTTCATGACACTCATACTCTCAAGTAATTTCTTCATAGAGTCATCCAAGACCCTAGTGTCATCCGCTAATCACCGATTTTTCATCCTATAAACTTCTATTGCGATGTCCTTCAAGAATTTTTTAGTGCGGTGGTTGATCTCTGAAACCTTACACCGTATAATTTTTATTGTCAAAGGCTGCCCCTAAAAGGAATGATAACCAGATCATACCAAGCCAAGAACTCGGATGTTAATCAAACACCATGATCAATAGGATGAAAGTAATTCGTTAGAATAAATTTACATAAATCATTGCAAACAAATGAGCAACAATATCATATATTATTATATACTCAATAAAATATAATGAGAATGCGGCTTACTTATATAGGAAAGGAATAACAATATAAGAACCGGTCAATGTCATAGATCAAGCCATAAATCAAGGAAAGAACTAATCATCAAAAAAATAGTCAAGACCATTGATTTAGGAGAGAAATAGACATTAAGGATCTAATCAATACCATAGATCAAGGAAAGAACTATACATAACAACTAGATAATATCCTCCTAATATCTAAATAAATAAAAATAAATATCCACACACGTAAGTGGGTGAGCATAAATATAATAAAGGTAAATAAAGTCCCTAGGCGAACATGAGCTAAGGTAAATACCTACTCTAAAACCCCCTCAAGTGAAGCTAGGGGCCAAAATATAAGTGACATGTCCATAGTATGAGTCTCGATAACTAGTCCTAATGAGGTACTAATGTACAATATATCCACGAATAAATATCGAACCAAAAGAAGGAAAGAATCCTTCTAGAAGGAAAGAGAAAGAAGAAGGAGGAGGAGGAATATGTTCTCACGAACACCTCCCAAGAACAACTTCTGAAACCCCAAACATTCCATACAACTCAAGGTAGTGAGGTGATGCAAAAGGCTTCGTAAAGATGTTTGTAACATGTTCTTTGAGTCGGAATGTACTCCAAGAAATAACTTCATCCTGAATGTGTTGATGAATGAAGTGGATGTGTATCTCAATATGCTTGGTCTGACTGGGTGCTCAACTGGGTTGTGATAAATGTGAATTACACTTTGGTTATCACACCAAAGTATAGTTAGTGAATCCTATGGGAATCCAAACTCTATCAATAACTATCGAAGCCAAAGAATATGTTGACTCACTGTAATTGCTGCCACTGTACTCTACCTCTGAAGATGAAAGTGCAATAACATGTTACTTTTTGCATGCCCAAACAACTGGAGAAGAACCAAGAAAAAAAGATAGCCAAAAGTGGAATGTATGTCATTAATATAACCTACCCAATTTGAATCTGTATATCCAACCAACTGAGTAGAAGCCCTAGTGTAGTGTTCGTCAAAACCTGGAAAGTGCCCTACAAATAACAAGAAATCTTTTTATCGGCATGTCACTGACTACTATGAGGAGAATGTGCAAACCAAGATACAAACCCTACTACATATGAAATATCAGGGTGAGTATGGGTTAAGTACATGACACTCCCAACCAACTGCCTATACAATTTAGGATCACAAAGTGGAGTGGTACATGTGGAAGTAAGAGTAACTCTAGACTAAAAATGAGATGGAATTGGCTTGCACTCAGCCATATCAAAGTGCTAAAGAAGATCATGGGTGTACTTGTTACGACTCAAATGAATCCTGAATATGTCTCGAGAAATTTGGAAACCAAGGAAATGATGCAATAACCCAATATTTGTCATATCAAACAATGTAAAAAGAGCCCTTTGAATAGTCTAAATGTGTGAAGAAGAGCTGCGAAGCAAGTAAGTAATCATTGACATACAAGACAAGTATCAAAATATCCTCACCAACATGTTGGAGATACATTGTATGATTAGAGTGGTAACGAACAAAACCAATAGATAGAAGAAAAAATCCATCTTCTCATACCAAGCCCGAGGGGCCTATTTGAGACCATAGAGAGACCTTCAAGTCTACAAACAAGAGAAGAATCCTAAACAAATCTAGCAAGATGCTCCATGTATATTTCCTCTTGTAGATATCCATGTAAGAAGGAACTCTTCATGTCCATCTTGTATATAGGCCACCCATGTGATGCAGCAATAGTAAGTACAAGGAATACTAAATCCATCTTGGTAACAGTGTAAAAGTCTTAGAGTAATCAATACCTTCATCTTGTGAAAAACCATTTGCAACAAGACGAGTCTTATATTTTTCAATGGACCCATCAAATACGTATTTGGTTCGTTATATCCACTTACACCTAATCATATTTCTTCCTTTAGGAAGAGATACCAAATCCCAAGTATGATTGTTCATCAAATAAGAATACTCACCGCCATCGCATCATCCCACTCGTATATCCCATGAGCCTTTGAAAATGACTATGGATCCTCAGAAACTACCTAGCACAAAAGTCTAGAACCTTTAGAATGTGTGTGATGATGTTTAGTGGGTGGAAGATCCTGTATGAAAGGTGTTTCCTCAAAAAATGTAGTACGAGCCCACTTAGGCATAGTGACAACATTAGTGGTAATAGGATCCTCAACGAAATCTATAACCTCCTCATCAACCTCCTCAAAGAAAGGATCCTCAAGATGAAATGAAGAAGGAGGCATGGAAGAAGATAAAGAATCACGAGGAGTGAAGCGGTCATAAAATTGAACATGTGTAATAACGTCATGAGTATCAAGATCTAAAACTTGGTAAGCTCTCATGTCCTTAGAATACCCTACAAAGATCAAGGGTTTTCTCTTCTTATCCAAATCTTTCCTTTTCTTCTTTGGCACAAAGGCCTAAACATGGCTCCTAAAGACTCAAAAAAATGAGACATCAGGCTTAGTGTTGGACCAAACTTCCTCTGGAGTCAAATGTTCAAGTGCTCTATGTGGTGTGCGATTTTGAATGTAGTTAGCACAATTAACTACTTTTTCCTAGTAGATAGGAGGTAAATCTCTAGAATTCATCATACAATTAGCCATTTCCTTCAAAGTTCTATTCTTCCATTCTACTAAGCCATTTTTTTGTGGAGTATGAGGAACAAAATGTTGTTAAATAATGCCTCGAGTTTCCAAAAATCAAAAAATTCATTGTTGAATTACTCCCCTACATTATCAATGTGAAGGTTCTTTATGCAACTAGAAGATTTTTCTCGACCAAAGCCTTGAATAATTTGAAGTGTGAAAAACATCACTTTTTTACTTGATAAAATAAACCCAAGTATGCCTTAAGAAATTATCAATAAAGGTAAGTGCATACTTAGCTCCATTGAAAGAGGGGTAGGAAAAACCATCAAGTCACTATGCACAAGCTCAAGTGGTGAAGAAACTCTCTTGGACAAATTCTTAGGAAATGGATCTTGGTGTTGTTTCCCTAATGCACAACCAGAGAAAAATCTCTCAAGACAAGAAACTCTAGGAAGACCATCTACCATACCATGAGTGCTCAACTCCTTCAAATATCTGTAATTGAGATGTCTAAATCTTTCATGCCAAAGCTTACTCTTTGAATCTGCATGAGAAACCAATCTTGTCCCTATAGAGGAAGTGTCATCAAAACCCTCAAAGTGATATAGTCTAGAACTATGATCAACAATACCTTGAGCAACAAGTGAATGATGCTAGAACAAAGTTCATACTTCTATGCCATGTGGTGTAAAATTCACTATTTTTCCTTGACCAGAATGACAAATTTGATATACAAAAAGCAAATTTGTGGTAATGTTAGGAACATACAGTGCATCTTGGATACTGCCACCATCAAGGTGTATATCACCTTTCCCCTCAACAGAAAGAAAGGAACAATCTCCAACCTCAATTTTGCAAGTAGAACTCAAACATAGAGAAACAAAAGACTCCTTGGAAGAAGTCATGTGATGAGAAGCACTAGAATCTATAACCCAATTATTTTCAAGTGGTGACCGATATCTCCCAACAACATTAAGATCTTTTCTATGCTTGCTGATTAGGAGGTGGAGTGGAGATAGAAATTTTGTGTTTCTTGACTACATCCTCTAAGGCTTGCATTTGCTTATAACACCTATGTTATTTATGACCATTACCCCCACAAAAAGATCATGAAATGTTAGACTTATTCTTGTATTTAGAAAACTCCTTGGGTTTAGAGATATTTTCTTTGGGTTTAGGAGAAATTTGAGATGGATTAGGGTTGGATTTGGTTTTACTTTTTGGTTTACCCTTGCCCTTAGGATTAGATACAAATAATGTGTTTTGAGAGGTGGAAGACTCAAGGTGATACAATTTGGATTCTTCCCTAGTAAGTCTTTCACAAAATGTTTCTAAGTCAGGCATTTTGAATGTGTCACCTAAGGAATCCATGCTAGAGAAAAAGGTAGAAGAAATTATTTGAAATGGTCCTCTCAACTTGGATAGAATCAAGTAAACACACTCTTCATCTTTCTTATCTCTTCCACTCCCCTTCAACTATGTCAACAAATGCTTGAACTTGGTAAGATAGTCTATAATTGTTGGAAAATCTTCAGGATTAAGAGAGGTGATCTCAATTTTAAGTTGCATGGCTCTCATATGATCCACCTTACCAAATAAATCCTCAAATAACTCCCATATTTTTAAACGAGAGTCGCATTGTTCCAAATGAAACAAAATATTGTCACTTACATAAGTTCCTATCAAACCCATACACTCATCAAATTTTCACTGGGTATTGAAATTTCTCATATCCTCTAGTGAACACTGGTTGTTCTAAGAAGTTAAAGCCCATAATCCTTTCCTCTTAATTATTGTTTCCATTCTTGGTTTCCATGTGTGGTAATTATGTGTTGTTAATGGCTCAGCATGATATAATGCTGTTGTCCACTCAAAATTCCCCGCTCTGATAAGAGTAAAATTTCAAAATTTTGAGTCTTAAGTGTTTTTCTCTGAGGTGCCTAAGTCGTGAAATCGAAAAAATCTGTGTTCTGGGTCGTTTTGTGTGATTTTCGGGCCTGTCGGAACTTTTTGTCCCATCTGTCCCAAGTACGAAAGTGTCTTCTGTTCTCCGATCGGCCGAAACCTCCGAATTTGTCCCATTTTCGGGCCTGTCGGAAGTTTTTGTCCCAAGTGCCCCAAAGCCAAAAATGCAAACTGTTCCATTTCGGCCGAATCATCCTTCCCGCGTACTTCGCACTTTCCTGTCCCGAATGTCCCAAGTAAAAAGTGCGAGTCGTTCCATTTTCGCCCGAACCGGCCGAACCGCGTACTCAAACTTTTCGTCCCGAATGTCCCAAGTCCAAACGGGCCCGCTGTTCCATTTTCGGCCGATTCACCCGATTTTGTCCCAACTGTCCCGAGTTCCAAATTGCTCTCTGTTCCATTTTCGGCCGGTTCGCCCGGACCGCGTCCTTCGCGCAATTTTGTCCCAACTGCCCCATTTAAAAAAGTGCGAGCTTTCCCTATTTCGGCCGAGCCGGTCGAGTCGCGTACTTCGGAACTTTTTGTCCCGAATGTCCCAAGTCCAAACGGGCCCGCTGTTCCAATTTAAATAAAACACCCGAATCGCGTACCTCACACATTTTCGTCCCATTTGTCCCAAATACATTTGTGCGTCTTCTCCCTGTTTCGCCCGAACCGGCCGAGCCGCGTGTTTCGCGCATTCGCGTCTCACCTGTCCCAAGCGTACCAAGTGTCATTCACACTTAGTTTTCCCGCTTTCGACCCGAATATCTTGTTTTTCAAAAATAAATTTAAGTTGCGGCTCTGATGCTATCAATCCGAAGATCAAATTTCAAGAAGCAGTTACGAAGGATGAAACTTTCAAGACGTCGGTTACATCAGTTTTCAAAGATATCCATTGACATCTTCAAGATGAAACGTCTGGTGTGTCCCTCGTGGCAAAGACGTGGCTGAGACGTGGAAGAAAACTCAAGCGGCGGTTTCTGAAGACAGTGGGTCCTTCTCAGAACTGGACACCTGTCTCCTTCTCCTTTCTTTTCTCTTCTTCCCTTTCTTTTCGTATTCCTTGTAATTAGTTAAGGCATTGCAATTGGCGGTCCTTAACTATTCTTTAGTTAAAAGAAACGGTTACGAGGAGTAATGGATTTGTAATCTATATAATGGCCTTTCCACGCCATTTTACAAAAAGGAGGAAGAACTTGGATATTTGCTGAAAGTGTAAATAGATCTTAAAGAAATCAATACAAAAGGGCTTTCCATTCTTTGTCTATCTGATTCTTGTTGTCTCTGTGTTCTCCTTTAATATTGTGAAGATCATTTTGTTCCTAACTCATTTAGTCTCTCGATTGCATCTTTGTTCGAGTTTTGCAAATACAGTGATCTTGTACAACCAAGAAGGAACTTTGTGTCCTTGATTAACAAATCTGAAGAAGGTTATTTATGGAACTTTGTGTCCTTAAATTTAATCTCATTCAACCAACGCAAATGATCTTGTCTTAAATCCTTCGAAGCTTCGCATACACGAAGAATTATTCCGCCATCTATAATTCGAATGTTGCTATTCCCCTGTCTTCTAATTCTCTTTCTTGACCCTTGTGTAACTGATAATCCTTGTAAAAGAACACTTTCGTAATATCCAAGTTCGACCATAAAATAATGTTCTGTACTTTTGTAAATAAGTTTGTTTCAGAATAAGGGAACCTCTCCCATTAAAGAGGAGGGACTTCTTGTCCCCATTGTTGTTGTTCTTCTAAAATGTCCTATTTGAAAACCAACAGAGTTTTGGCGACTCCATTTGGGAGAATTTGCATTCGGCTCATTTGAGGAAATTTGCATTCCATCTCCGCTGGGGAAAATCGCATTCCAGTACTGCAATTTTTCGATCATCCTTTGATCTGGCGACTCCACGTTTCACTAGAGGGAGAAGGGCCCTTGGTATCGAAGATTCTCAGTTTCAGCTTTTGGAGCAACAGGGTTTTCCTTTCCCTTCCAATAGAAGAACTCGTTCGACGAGCACTCCACCTGTCCAAGATAGAAGTCCTGCGGGTGGTATTCCTTCAGAGCCTGCTAGTCCTAATCTACGAGCTTTGATCCTTGCCGGTGTTACAGTTCCCCTCCAAGCCGTATTTCCAAGAATGGCACAATTACCATGGGGTCAACGTGTCGGGCCCCTGGCTCTTGCTTGTGACCTTTTTTGCATGAGTTACCTAGAGGTAACCGAAAGAACTTCCCAAAATTTAAAGGAGATGGCAAAATTCACCCTGATGAACATATTGCAGCATTCATAGTTGCCTGTGGAGTCTTGGGGGTTGAACATGAAGACGTCTCAGTAAGACTGTTCGTTGAGACGTTACAGGATAATGCTGTTGACTGGTTCTATCACCTTCCGGCTGGTGCCATCACCGACTGGAATACAATGAGAACTCAATTTGAAAGCCGTTTCAAGCCGGCAGAAGATGTGCATGCCCTGCTTGCCCAGATTTCTCAGATAAAGAAAGATCCATCAGAACCTATGAGAGAATTTGTGGCTCGGTTCAACAGATTGATCAACAAAATTCCTGTAAATACTCGACCGGTTGATCAAATTCAGAAATGTTTCTTTTTGAATGCCCAAACGCCTAAAGTCAGTTATGCTCTAAGAAGGGCTAATCTCGGAACGTTAATTCTAGATCAAGAACTGGCTGTTAGTGTCGAGGATGACCTGATCATGTCAGGGAAGTTGAGAAGAGATCCTCCTAAATCTAAATCTACTGCTTCTTCCTCTTCCACCTCTGGACCCAATACTGATCCATTAGTCCAGAAACTTGCAAATGATCTAGTGGCTATAAAGAAACAATTAGCCCAGCATGCACCATATGCAGACGTTCCGAGAAGAAATTTTCAACCCAGAAACCGTTTGCCAGCTCCCCACACAAGACTGGCACTTGAAGGACCTCCTGTCAAAATTCCGGTGAATGCAACTTGTGAGGTTGAAGAGCCAGAAGATGATAATGAAGCTTGTGAGGAGTTCCTGGAGGAATTCGATGATGAGGCAGAAGAACTCGAAGGATCTCGAGTCAATTTCTTAAGGCATTGATGATGGAGATGACTATGATGAAGTGGTAGCAGACATGAACAGTGAATCATTTGCTGTCATGACTCGAGAACAGACAAGGCAGAAGGAGAAGGTGACACAGCCCCTAAAGAAATCTAAGGAGCAGCCGGCAACTATCCCTGTAATTGCCAGAAGAGGATCTCCTATCCCTACCTCATCTGCACCAAAGGTAAGTACTGTCAATCCTGCTCCCAAAGTTGCTTCTTCTTCTTCTTTTTCTCCCAAAGTTGATAAGCCTAGAATTTCAAATGATGATGGCCCATCCACCTCTGGATCCTTTGATATTGTTGATCACCTTAAAAGGACTAAAGTTCAAATTTCAGAAGCTGAATACTACCAAACCCACCCTAAAGCTTTTGCCAAGATGATCCAATTTGTAAATTCCCATTCCAAGACCACCTCTAAAGGCCTTTTGCCCACACCTCCTTCTGCACCACAACCTAGCCTGGTAGCTGCTGTCACCTCACCTGGAGACAAAATCAAGCCTTTTTATGTAACACTCCTTATAGCTGGCCATAGGCTCAGTAACTGTGTCATAGATTCCGGAGCCTCAGATAATGTGATGCCTGCTAAGGTAGCTCATGCTTTAGGCTTGACCCTTACTCGCACTTATGGATCTTGCTACTCCATGGAAAGTAAGGAAGTACCTTTAGTGGGAAGGATTAAAGATGCACAAGTGGCTTTTGCTGCTTTACCTTAGAAGAAGGTCTTGGCTACCATCCTAGTAGCAGACATTCCTCCTTCCTATGGAATGTTGCTAAGTAGGAACTTCTGTAAAGATGTGGGTGGAGAGATTCAAATGGATTGGTCACACGCACTCATACCTGTCCATGGACAAATGAAGAAGTTACTACCTGAGAAGCGATCAAGTATATTGTGCGAAGAAGGCGATGATCCTAAGGCAAAATACTCTATGAGGACAAGGGCCATGGTAATTACATGATTTTATCCCCTGATGAAATCCAACCCTCCAAAGTATCACCAAAAGATCCTAACGGCATCTGGACTTTAGAATTTGATGGAAGTTGTTCCTCGGCTGGTTCTGGAGCTGGCGTCTTGCTAGTATCACATGAAGGCTGCTGCGCCCTTTTTCATTTAAGTTGCGGTTCGAGAACACCAACAACACGGCGAGTATGAGGCTCTCCTTCTTGGACTGCAAGTAGCCAAAGAACAAGGTGTAAAAAATCTTCTGGCTCGTGGTGATGCAGAGCTGATTGTGAAGCAAGTCAGAAGCCTTTTTCAGGTAAAGAATGGAAGGCTGAAGCATTATCGGAATCAGGTTTGGGATTCAATTGAATTCCTTGATGCCTTCTCTATTGAAGCAATACCCAGAGAAAAACAGGGGGCTGATTCACTGGCTGTCTCAGGGTCATTATTGATTCCCCATCCTGAATTCTCTCAGGACAAGTTCACTATTGAAATGGTCCACCGGCCTAGTGTTCCTGACAATACTAATAACTGGCAAGTTTTCAACGATGACCAGCATCTGCTTTCCTTCCTGGAACTCAAGGGGAACTTCGAACAACTATATTTTGAGGGAAGTGACAACCTGCCTCGTGAGAGTGTGTCCTCTGACCAAGCTGTCACCCAAGGAGAAGAAACTGATCAGGAAGGGTGCATTAAGCTCAAAGGAAACAAGATTCCCAAAGGTTTGGTGAGTTTGGAGGAGTTGTTTGATAAACACGACAGATACGTGAGATCTAAAGCTTCTACTGGACCTCTGCAATCAGCTGAGTATGATAAAATTGATATTGGGAGTTCTGATGACCCGAGGCTGGTAAATATTGGGAAATGTTGCACATCAGATGAGAGGAGAAGAGCAATTGATCTTCTAAGGAAGTATAAGGATGTTCTTGCATATTCTTATGAAGATCTAAAAGCCTTCAAGCCAAAGGAAATGCAGCACTCTATTCCTCTCAAACCAGGAATCAAGCCTTTCAGCGAAGCAAAAGCGATCAATCCAAAAATAGGCCGACACCATCTTTCGGGAGATCCGAGGAAGTTGTTGAAGGCTAAGATTATTTTCCCATTCACCATTCAACATGGATTGCAAACATTGTGCCTATTAGAAAAAGAATGGAGAGATCCGCATCTGTTTGATTTGAAACACTTTGAATCGGGCCTCTCGAAAGATAACTACCCTCTACCTATGATGGATCAGATTTTGCAGCGATAACAGGATCCGAGATGTTATCTATGCTTGATGGATTCTCGGGATACAATCGGGAGGTTGACACTTTGCTGAGATCAACACAAGACAGCCCTTCACCACTCCTTGGGGTACCTTTGCCTACAAGAGAATGCCTTTTGGGCTGATTAATGCTTTGGTGCCACTTTCCAGAGAGAGCTATGGATTTGGCTTTTGGAAGCTTGAAAGGGAAATGTATAGTCATATACCTTGATGACTTTGACAGTGTGTTTTCAAAGACAAGAGCGAGATCACTTAGACCACACGAAAGCTTGATTACTGCGAGAGATGCTTTAGAGCATGGGATTTCTTTAAATCCTAAAAATCATGTCTTACGTGTTCTGAAGGAAAGCTATTAGGGCACATTGTCTCAAAGGACGGCATCAAGATTGATCTGAACAAGTTCGGCCATCCAGCAAATTCCTCTCCCTACTAGTAAAAAAGGCGTGCATTCCTTCTTCGGTAAGATCAATTTCTTAAGAAGATTTATCCACGATTTTGCTGAATTAACGTTGAATATTTCTCGAGATGATGAAAGGAAAAAACATTTGGATGGTCTTCGAAGGAAAGGAATCCTTTGAGGGTATCAAAAAGCCATTGCTAAAACTCCGCTTTTGGCACCTTACGACTTCAACAAAGATTTCGTCATCTATTGCTACGCTTCTGAGACAATACCACAGCTCTTTGTCTTAACCCAAGAAGATTCGATGGACATGAGCTACCAATTGCCTTCATGAGCTATATCTGAAGGATCATGAGCTAAAGTACACCATGATGGAGAAGCATGCTTTTGCGGTAGTCAAGGTAATTAGCGGTTTCGCTTTTATATCCTCAATTCTCACTCCATGGTCTTTGGTTCCGAGATCGATTGTTAAGTCAATCCTTACACAACAAGAATTTGGATCCAAGAGGGGCAACTAGGTGGCTAAGGTCCGGAGTATGACATTGATATCAAACCGACCAAGCTGGTTCGTGGCAAGGGTCTTTGTGAGCTCATTCTTTGAAGGAGCCAAACATGAGTTCTTTGGAGGAGAAAGTGACATTCCTACTATTCTATTCCTTAGTTCGATCGATGAATGGTATGCCGACATCGCCCATTTTCTCACCTATGGGAATGCCCCTCTCATTTAACTTGCCAGGAAAAGAGGATTTGTTAAATTGAGATCAACGCAATATGTATGCTTGTGGGAAAATGCTTTGTTGGCGTGGCTTAGATGGGAGATTCTGAAATGTGTTGATAAGGAACAACGAGAGAAAGTTGCTCTCGGCTTTCCATGATCGGGCGTGTGGAGGCACTATTTGTCAACAAATGATCACGACTCACAAGATACTCCGGGAGGGTATTACACGGCCTTCCTTCTTCGAGAGATGCATCCAAGTGGGTGGATAAATGCGAGGCTGTCAGACTTTTGTGGGAAGACCCAAACTGGCCGCTTTGCCTCTCAAGCCAGTTGTGATTGAGGAACCATTTCAACAGTGGGGTCTAGACTTCATTGGTACACTCAACCCTGTTTCTAGTGCTGGGCACACTCATGTGCTAAGCGCCATGCCACTACTTCACCAAATGGGTGGAAGCTATCCCAGTCAAGAGCACTACTTCTGAAGTAGTATGCAACTTCATCAAGGAGAACATCTTGGTAAGGTATGGTGTACCTAACAAGATTGTAACAGATAATGCTTCAAACTTCTCCTCAACTGAGATCATGGATTTCTGCTACGGGTATGGCATCTCTCTGGCTCATTCTTCAGATTATTATCCCAGGGAAATGGACAAGCAGAATCCACCAACAAAAATCTGGTGACTATCATAAGGAAGTTGGTCAATGAGTCTCAGCGAAACTGGCATAAGAAGCTTTATGATGCTCTTTGGGCAGACAGGATCACACCTAAAAGAGCCATTGGAATGTCCCCCTTTCAAGTAGTGTATGGAGTAGAGGCCCAATTGCCAGTGACAGTGGAACTGCCAGCCTTGCACCTGATGAAGGCCATTGAAGACACTAGTTTCAGTGATGCTCTGGACAAAAGAATCATGTACCTGCACAAACTGAACGAGGATAGATTGGAGGTTCTTTGTGAGAATATCTGCTCACCAAAGAGAGAGGTGAAGGTTACATTCGATAAGAAAGCTAGGTCGAGAGAGTTCCAGTTGGTGATACCGTCTTTGTTATGGGACAAAAGACATGAACCTCGTGGCAGCCATGGAAAATTTGATTCTCTTTGGCTTGGACCTTTCAAGATAAGACACTTTCTTTGTAAGGACTCTTTCTATCTTGATTACATGGATGGTTCTCCCCTCACTTCCTTATAGTGGGCGTATTTGAAGTCGTTCAAGTCTGGTGACTAGGGAGCCCCTTTGTATATTCTGTACAGTGTTTTTGCTTTTCCTGCTTTTGGTGTGTTTCCCTTCGGTTGTGTGTGTTGCCCTCTGTATTGGTTTGTTTTTGACTCCGTGGCCCAATGGATAAGGCACTGGTCTGCTTCACCGAGTTATCTAAGTTCTTGCCTTGTCTCATTCCACGAATTTATACCAAGTCATCCCCAGAAGGAGCCAGCTGTTGTCCACTCAAAATTCCCCACTCTGATAAGAGTAAAATTTCAAAATTTTGAGTCTTAAGTGTTTTTCTCTGAGGTGCCTAAGTCGTGAAATCGAAAAAATCTGTGTTCTGGGTCGTTTTGTGTGATTTTCGGGCCTGTCGGAACTTTTTGTCCCATCATCCCAAGTCGAAAGTGTCTTACATTCTCTCCGATCGGCCGAAACCTCCGAATTTGTCCCATTTTCGGGCTGTCGGAAGTTTTTGTCCCAAGTGCCCCAAAGCCAAAAATGCAAACTGTTCCATTTAGTAGAATCATCCTTCCAGCGTACTTCGCACTTTCTGTCCCGAATGTCCCAGTAAAAGTGCGAGTCGTTCCATTTTCGCCCAAACCGCCGAACCGCGTACTCGAAACTTTTCGTCCCGAATGTCCCAAGTCCAAACAGACCCATTGTTCCATTTTCGGCCGATTCACCCGATTTTGTCCCAAGCTGTCCCGAGTTCAAAATTGCTCTGTTCCATTTTCGGCGGTTCACCCGACCGCGTCCTTCGCGCGATTTTGTCCCAATTGCCCCATTTAAAAAAGTGCGAGCTTTCCTATTTCGGCCGAGCAGTCGAGCCGCGTGCTCGAACTTTTCGTCCCGAATGTCCCAAGTCCAAATGGGCCCGCTGTTCCAATTTCGGCCGAAACACCCGAATCGCGTACCTCACACATTTTCGTCCCATTTGTCCCAAATACATTTGTGCGTCTTCTCCCTGTTTACTTGAACCGGCCGAGCCGCGTGTTTCGCGCATTCGCGTCTCACCTGTCCCAAGCGTACCAAGTGTCATTCACACTTAGTTTTCCCGCTTCGACCCGAATATGCTTTTTTTTCAAAAATAAATTTAAGTTGCGGCTCGATCTTTATCAATTCGAAGATCAAATTTCAAGAAGCGATTCTGAAGGGCGAAACTTTCAAGGCGTCGGTTACATCGGTTTTCAAAGATATCCATTGACATCTTCAAGATGAAACGCGTCTGTGTGTCCCTCGTGGCAAAGACGTGGGCTGAGGCGTGGAAGAAAACTCAAGCGGCGGTTTCGAAGACAGTGGGTCCTTCTCGAACCCGGACACTGTCTCTCCTTCTCCTTTCTTTTCTCTTCTTCCCTTTCTTTTCGTATTCCTTGTAATTAGTTAAGGCATTGCAATTGGCGGTCCTTAACTATTCTTTAGTTAAAAGAAACGGTTACGAGGAGTAACGGATTTGTAATCTATATAATGGCCTTTCCACGCCATTTTACAAAGGAGGAAGAACTTGGATATTTGCTGAAAGTGTAAATAGATCTTAAAGAAATCAATACAAAAGGGCTTTCCATTCTTTGTCTATCTGATTCTTGTTGTCTCTGTGTTCTCCTTTAATATTGTGAAGATCATTTTGTTCCTAACTCGTTTAGTCTCTCTGATTGCATACTGTTCAGTTTTGCAAATACAGTGATCTTGTACAACCAAGAAGGAACTTTGTGTCCTTGATTAACAAATCTGAAGAAGGTTATTTATGGAACTTTGTGTCCTTAAATTTAATCTCATTCAACCAACGCAAATGATCTTGTCTTAAATCCTTCGAAGCTTCGCATACACGAAGAATTATTCTGCCATCTATAATTCCGAATGTTGCTATTCTGCCTGTCTTCTAATTCCCTTTCTTCAGCCCTTGTGTAACTGATAATCCTTGTAAAAGAACACTTTCGTAATATCCAAGTTCGACCATAAAATAATGTTCTGTACTTTTGTAAATAAGTTTGTTTCAGAATAAGGGAACCTCTCCCATTAAAGAGGAGGGACTTCTTGTCCCCTGACTGTTGTTCTTCTAAAAAGTCCTATTTGAAAACCAACAAATGCAGAAGTAGAAACCATTCTCAAAAAATAACCAAAAAAATGTAAGAACCAAGCAATGCAACAAGAGCTCCCCCCAAATTTTGGCACTTTATAATGAGTGTGTTACAATATAGCACTTTATAATTATAGTGTGATTCTAAAAATAAATATTTACAATGGAAAGAGCACAAAAAATAAGCACTTTTTCAAAAAAGGCACTCAAAACCAAGTTACCAATCAAAAGATACAAGCTTTTCAATATTATGCTCTACTATTTATTTTAGTTGCCACTAAAATAGAATAAAATGCTCTTACCTTCACCACACAAAGAAAATTAAAGGGGCCTAGAGTTAAGCACCTACTAGTAGGAATCACAAGCTTTAAGCCCTCGTATGACTATACCATATGACCAGGGCTAAGAATTTCAGTCACATTTCCAAAAAAAGGAAAGAGACGTCTTTCACGAAACAATCTTACGCCACGCCCGACCGAGAATGCTGCATCACAAAAGAAAAAAACCCAAAAAAACCCGAACTTGCTTTCCTAGGTTTTCTTCCTTGCTAACATGAATCTCAAGGTAAACCAGTGTGTTTCTCTGCAACAACAAAAAAACCAAAAAAATGACTACCTCCATAAATGATCAAGTTTATAGTCGATCTTAAGGTTTTGCCACCTTCTAAATATAATGGAAAGCTTTGTTTTGCATAAAAACACATGCATAAACAAAATACAAACAAATCCCAAATATATGAATATACAAAAATGTTTACAAAATGAAACTTATAGATGGATGTCAACAACAACCTCCTACTCTAATACCATATAAGGACCGATAACCAGATCATACCAAGCCAAGAACTCAGATGTTAATCAGACACTATGATCAATAGGTTGGAAGCAATTCACCGAATAACTTTACATAAACCTTTGCAAATAAATTAGCAAGTAATATCATATATTATTATGGAACTCAATGAAATACAATGAGAATGGGTCTTGCTTATATAGGTAAAGAATAACAATCTAAGAACTAGTCAAGGTCATAGATCAATCCATAAATCAAGGAAAGAACTAGTCATCAAATAACTAGTCAAGACCATAGATTTAGGAGAGAACTAAACATCAAATTTCTAATCAATACCATAGATCAAGGAACGAACTATACCTAACAAATAGATAATATCCCCATAATATCTAAATAAATAAATAAAAATATCCACACACATAAGTGGTGTTGGGGATGGGTCTATGTGGAAACATTTGCAACTATAGAATATCAAATCCAAAACATGTAAATATGGATCTAACAATCCCCACAAAATCTACAGCAATGGAAGTATAAACAAGAATAATCCAAATCACACAAAATTACACACACATAACACAACATGTATTGTGGTTCACCCAATGTGGGCTACGTCCACCAAAGATAGAGATCTCATATATATAATATAACAAGAGATTACAAACCAACTCTTCTACACAAGAGTACATGTATCTCTACAAGAGTATCTCTTCCTCCCAGATCTCTAACTAGATCTTCTTGAGTACACTAAACCATGCCTCCATACCACCACATGTGTCTCCTCCAGATATCTAACTAGATCTACCTAGTACACTACAACCGTGCCTCTGAAACACCACCAAATCTCACATACCAGAAGCTACCCTGCATATGCCACCATGCAACCAAGCTCTCACTATATTGTGAATCTGCAAACAAGACCTCTAGAAGGGTCTACCAATGTGCAACTGTAACCATGCACCAAGAAGTAAGTCTCTCCTCCATCACTACATCAACTTGTGCAAACATGAAGACAACTTCCTCTACAATACTAGATTCCTATGGATCAACAATACATCATGATCTCATGGATCTATAATACAAGATCTCACAACATGTGGATCTACAAGAATGAGAAATAACAAGATCTCACAACAACCTATGGATCTAACAAGAAGAAACAATAAGTGATTTACATACTATGCAATCCATTACATGAGACTAAACAATACAAAGGAAATACAATAGAAGATAATACCATCTTCTCACCAACAATGTACCTACACTTTCCTTCTGATTCAACTTTTCTCTATGAAATATCTTGTCTTCATGTAATTTGCTTTTTCTTCTTCTTCTTCTTCTTCTTCTTCATCCTTTCAACCAAGGATAACTCAATTCTTCTCTTTCCTCATTCCTTATGTTCTAACCCTAGTTTTCTATCTTATATAATCTTAGACAAACTTAGGGCACCTTAGCTATGCATTTACAACCTTTAAATCAGCTTTAAAACAAAAGCTAGATTAAATTCCCGTGAGTTAAATATAAACTTTCATGCATAGGTAATCGGTGATGATTACCACGACCGTGATGGTTACCCCGATTCGACCGGTGTCAGTTACCCTCGACAAAGTGCGATTCACGAGTAAACCAAAAAGGTGTAAATCATGCTAACTGTGAAGCAATCTAGATTCACAACCCTAACAAGTGGGTGAGGATAAATACAATAAAGGTAAATAAAGTACCTAGGTGAACATGAGTTAAGGTAAATAACTACTCTAACAGCCCCTCAATAACTTCTTCTAGATATAACATCTTGGCCAGCCACTCCTCTGTTGGGTTGTAAACCTCCTTCTCTACTTTGGGAGCCCTCCGTGGTGTCATTTCTCCTTTCGATTCTACGAGTGTGAAATGAAAACCTAGTTGTCATGTAACCGAAACCAAATTCACCCTCTCGTCACACACACACACTACCACTTGAATCTTGCTTCCGTACCTAGATGCTCAATAATGTGCTTTGAAATGTGAAAGGTTTATTCATTCTACAGATTGCTCATTGTCTCCAGCTCTTCTTCACACTTCTCAATTTTTCTTCAAATTCGTAAGGTAACGAATGACATTGAAAATACCAACTTTAAACAAAGTTTTAAAAAAATTTCCTTCATTAATTACTCCACCTACCACCATACATGACATTAACTCCTATTAAGTGCATGTTGCGCCTCCTTATCCCGCACCCCCAATCTCTCACACCTCAAACTTTTGCACCTCAATCATAACTTTCTAGCATGCCACTACTTATCATCACATATCTCCTCTACCCACACTTCCTTATGCCAAAGTATTTATCCAATATGACCCAAACATACATAGCCTCAAATGTTGCAGCCTCTTTGAGTTATCTGAGTGCTCACCGCCTTACACGTGGTCTTTAACTTTGAGCAATTCTCCTAAAGTTCTCATCACTTTTCAAAACTTGTTCCATTTATGGACACCCGTGATTTTATTTCTTTTATGTACTAGACTAACCTTCTTTATCCACCCCACACTAAGGGTATGTGCATTCCTCTATGCATAAAAACACTTTAGATTGTAATCGCTTCTGGCACACAAACGTGCTTATTACACAAAACACTGAACTAAATTGACAAAGCATAGCGATGAGGAAGGAAACACATTAAAGGAAATATAACAAGGGAAATCTAATCTAAATGGAAATACTACCTTATTACAAACACCAAGAAGGCTTATTTATAGTAGGGCTTCAGCCTACTCCATTGAAGTAACGAGTAACCATGTTCTACCAAGCACCTCTAACTGACAAGTGCCTAATCCAAGTATATGAGTGATAACATACAATCCCAACCAATGCACCTTAAGCTTGCCTGGGTGGCATAGAAAATTTGAATCATAAAGAAGTACCATCTGCCCAACCTCAAGCTTCTTGTCCTTGATGTGCATGTCATGCCATGCCTTCTTCCTAGCTTTTTCTTGCTTCTGACTCTAACATGTTATGGTGCGCCTCTCATCCAGTTGTATCAACTTGTTAATTCTTTTTTCCAATGCTTGCTCATTAGCTAGACCTCCCACACATGTAATACGCAAAGAAGGTAACATGAATTCCATGGGAAGATTTGATTTTGCACCATACACCAACTGAAATGGTGTTGCCTTATTCAATGGTTATAGGTTGTTTTATATGCCCAAAGTACAATAGAAAATTTATCATCCTATTCTTTCCTTCCAACATCACAAATATTTGTCAAATTCTGCTCAATATCTTGTTGAAAGCCTCAATAGTCCCATTTTCTTGAGGGTGATAAGGTGTTATCTTATGGTGTGCAACCATAAATTCATCCAATAATATCCTGATTGTCGCATTCAGGAAATGAGTGCCCCTATCACTTGTCAAACTCAAAGGACATCCATACCTGGTAAGAATATTTTCCCACAAGAACCTTGTTGTTGTAGCCATTTTACAATCCTTTGTAGGTGTTGCTTTCACCCACCTTGTAAGATAATCTATATAAGTGATGATATAGTGTGATCTAGTTTTATGCATGGCTAGAGAAATAGAACCCACAAAGTTAATTTCCCATTGCTCAAAAGGCCTCGCACTAGTAATAGGCCTCAAAGCCATTTCATCTCTCTTCTTAGGTTTTCCAAGGTGCTAACAGTGATCACGTGCCTTACAATACTCCTTGCAATCCTTATACAAGGTTTCCCACCATAAACCAGTTAGTAGAATCTTGCACGTGGTGGCATCACCTGCATAGTGTCCACCTACAGTGTCGTCATGAGCCTCCTCTATGATTACCATGTGCTCATGTTTCAAGTACACACCGGTGCAATACTTCATCTCGACCTAGTTTGTATAAGTCACCACTGATCAACATGAAAGGTGCAACATGAATTGCAAGTTGTTTCTTTTCCAAGGCCTTCATTCCTTCGGGCATTGTACATGTGCGTAAAAAGAAAACAATATCCTCTAACTTTGAGGGCACATGGTTCAACCTATATAACTATGCATCCAACATTGTATCTTCAATACTTTGCACGTCCTCTCTTGATTGAATCCTTGATAAGTGGTCTAGGGCCAGAATTGCTTTTACCTGCTTTACCACAACTATAAATTCAAACTCTTGGAATAATAGAACCCATCGACATATGCGCCCCTGTAAAATGAGCTTATTTACCAAGTATTTCAATGCCATGTGATCTGTATAGAACAAAAAGGTGTTTCTAGCAAGTACTGTCTGAACTTATGCAACGCGTAAATCATTGACAAAGCCTCACGCTCTGTAGTTATATAATTATGTCTTGTAGGAGTCAACTTTATACTAGTAAAATAGATAGGATTATCTAAAATTCCTTCTTCAAGCTGAGCTAGAACTACACCAATGGTCATGCCAAAGGCATCCACATGTACATGAAAGGGTAGATTCCATGAAGGAAAATGTAAAATAGGCATCGTAGTAAGCCTTTCCTTCAAGTGCTTTAAATGCACCATGCTGCGGTTTTCCCCAATAGAACTTCCCGTTACCTTTTAATAACTCCTATAAGGGCACGAAAATCTTAGCATATCCTTTGATAAATTTTCTGTAATACTCTATGTGGCCCAAGAATTCACGCACCTCACTTTGACTGGTGGGTTCCTCTAAGCCTAAAATGATTGCAATATTAGCTGGATCTACTAACAAACCCTCCTTGTAGATGATATTCCCTAGCAGAGTTCCAAAAGGTGTATTAAATACTTACTTCCTTATATTTAAAGAGATGCTTAATTGTCTTCACCTCTCAAACATTAACTGTAAATTTTCAAAATGATCTTTGATAATTTCATACATGGGCCAATCATCCACGTAAACCTACGGAATTTTTGAATAAAATCATGGAATGCTTGAACCAAAATGCATGAAAATACTATAGGTGTGTTCTTCAATCCAAAGGGAATCACTGTGTATGAAAAAATTCCCCATTCAGTGGTGAAATTTTTCTTCTCTTGATCCTCCTTAACAATTCTTACTTGATGATACCTAGAGAATCCATCTGTAAAAGAGTAAATTTCATGCCCTGCAACGCCTTCCAATATTTCCTTAGTGAATGGTCTAAGGAAAGGATCAATCACACATACAACATTCAGCTCCATGTATTCCACACAAATCCTGATTCTTCCATCTTTCTTTATGTTGATTACCATAGGGCTAACCCACTTTGATTCCTCTATGGGCTCAATAATGCCAGATTCTAACATCTTTTCAATTTATTCTTTAAATTTTATGTGCATGTTAGGCTTCATCCTGTAAGGTCTCATCCTAACCGGCTGCCCACCTTCTTTTAACTTAATTTTCATCTTGCCCAAATATTCAAGCACCCCTTTCAACTCATGGTAGCCCCTAGGAAACACGTCCTGGAAATCACGTAGCAAGTCAATTATCTTAGCCACTTAAGAGTCAGACTAGTAATATCCAATTATGGCCTCCTTAGGTTCAACATCCATGCCAATGTTCACTTTCCTTGTCTTCATTGGTTCATTTTAGGCACATGCCTTCTCATCCACATTGTCTAATACCTCGCACATACCCTCTAAATAATCTATGTCCAACTTTTCCACTTCTTCATCATCCACCATATAGACCATATTTCCTTTCTCCTTCTCTAAGTAGGCGCACTCAAGTAGTTTTGCCTCTTTCTCTTCCATTTATTCAAAGCGCGCTTCTAGGTCTGACTCACCAAGTAACTCTTGAATGAGTTCTTCAGATTTTGCACTATCTCCCATAGTCAAGTGCTTCATACCCTACAACACCTCATTAATCGGGGTTTGGTGGAGAATTTTTCAAAAGTCTGGATCATTCCTGTGCAGTCCAATATTTCCAATTTCTAGTCTCTCTATTCAACTCCGCATAAACATACCAAGGCTGGCATTCAACCTCGCAAGGTGAAATAAAGTTTATGCACCCACAATGAAGGTGGTAAAGCCTCCTGCCCCTCTGTCCAGAGTCTCTCACACTACTAAACGTGGTGCTGAATAGGATTATTACCATGATATTCACAAAATTGAGTAGGTGCATTACTCCTAAGAAACTAGGCTGATAGAGAAATTCTCACTTCTCTCCATTCTATGAGATTATCCCTATGAACCATCCACCAGCGTGTTGTTGTCCCATGCAAGGTATACACTAACATATTCCTTTTGTCCACCTGATCCTTCCACTGTACTTCCATGGCTCGTAGGAATACCTCAGGGTTTCCTTTGCTAGTGTACTGGGGTACCGTGTTGTTACCTAACCTCCTAACACAACGTGGCTTTGATTACGCATGTAGTTTGTGCTTCTTACCTCATGCCCAACCATCTCGTAAGTGCCATGTGCCCAATTTTCATAGGCAATACTTGTAGTATCACTGATGGACTGTGCATCATCCCATTGGAGAATTCCTTCCTTAGATGGCTCAAGTGCTTCTAGATCTTGAATGGTGCGTACATAAATTTTGTTCAAGTCTTCTTCACTTAAGGGATCAACATAAGGTACAAATTTCCCATCTATCAAAGGGATAATAACTCATTATTCCTTGTTCTTAAAACTGATATATCCCTTATTGAACCATAGATCAGCATTATTTGCATAACACCAAGGGTGCCCAAGTAGAGCTAGGAAGTTGTCCACTTCTACAAGTGCTAAGACCTCAAAGTCCCTAGTGAACTTGTCCCCTATATAGTAATAGATGCATCCTTAAATACTCCAATTGGTGTGGCCTTAGTCCAATTTTCCATATACAACACATTGGAAGATGGCTGCAATGGAGGTCTGCCCATCTGAACCCATGCATCTAAGGTAAGCACATTCACTTCTACGCCTATGTCAATCAAAATATTTCTCAAAAGCCATCCATCCACAAAAACATTCAGAGTGATCTCCTTGTCATAATCCAAGCTATGGGGAGGGATATTAGCATGCAAAATCTGCCATCCGTTCTTAAAGTGGATAATAGCTTAGCCACTTTGAGGGGGCAACCTCCAAACTAGACAATAAGACTCAAATGTTGAATATGATGATCAACTACTACCTACTAACCCATATATATACTATTCTTATGTTATGGCCAACACCAAGGCCAACTTACTAATGAAAATATAACATATATGAAAGAGATACATAATGATAAGAAGTTATGATAGCCACAAGTCAGCTATATACATCCAATATAAGATATATGATTAAGGGCATAGCATGCCCCTCCCCTTCGAAGCAACATTGTCCCCAATGTTGAGAAGATCTGGATGCTACTATAGGAAATTTGCATCCTCCCAAGTTGTGTCTTCATTGTCTAGATTTTTCCACTTGATCAAATACTTAGTGATGACCCTTGTCCTCAATCGCTTAGTGCGTGTCTGAAGGATGCATTCTGGTTCCAGGATGATTCTACCCTCTTCATCAAGCTCGGTAACACTTTGTTTGGGTTGATATTGTCTATCCAATTACCTTCTTTAGGCAAGATACATGGAATACTTGGATGATTTCGAGTAGCTAAAGGAAGTTCTAGTTTGTATGCTACATTTTCAATCTTCTGTAACACTTGATAAGGACCATAATACTTAGGTGAAAGCTTGTTATCCTTTTTCTATTTTTTAAGGACATTTTCTTATATGGTTGTAAATGCACAAAAACCCAATCACCAAATTCAAAATGTCTTTCACTGCGATGTTGGTCTTCCTGCTACTTCATGCGGTTTTGTGACATGGCCAAATTCTCCTTGAGACTAGAAAGCACCTCTTGTTGGTGTTGAATATGTTCTTCAACTACTCAAACCTTTGGTTGGACTCTCAAAGATGAAGTGATAGATGGTGGATGGTACCCATATAATGCCAAGAAAGGAGACATTTTAGATGAAGTATGAAAGGAGGTGTTATACCACCATTCTGCCAACGATAACCATTAGACCCATATCACTTGCTTATCTGATGTAAAACAACAAAGATATCCCTCCAAGCACTTGTTTACCACCTTTGTTTTCCCATCAAATTGGGGATGATAAGAGGAACTACGAGCTAGTTGTGTGCCCAAACATGAGAACAAGTCAGTCCAAAAATTACTAGTAAAGATAGGGTCTTGATCACTTACTATAATCTTTGGTGTCCCATGTAGCTTCTATATTGTATCCCTGAAGGCCGTTGCTACTGTACTCACAACAAATGGATGTGATAAAGCACAAAAATTGTCATATTTGGTGATTTTTTCCACCACCACCATGATTACATTTTTACATTCTAATTTAGGCAATCTTGTGATGAAGTCCACGGACACCTCTTCCCACCTCTGGCTAGGAATAGATAGAGGTTGTAAAATACCTGGGGACTTAATTGTTTTGCCCTTATTTTGCTATCATACCATGTATTATGCCACAAAATTTTGGACATCTCCTTTTAGCCCTTCCCAAAAAAAATCATGCTTGATTCGATGATAAGTCTTTAAGAAGCTAGAATGACCCCCTACTGGAGAAGCATGGAGCTCAGATAGAACCCTATTTTTAAGGATTGAATTCTTACATAGATATAATCTATCTTTATACCATAAAACATCTCCTTTCCATAAAATTTTTTTGACATGCTTGGATCTTGTTGGAGATTCTGAATGAGATTTTGTGTACCTAGGTCATTTTTCCATTCAGACCTTGCATCCTCTATCCAATCCTCTTGTAATACAGATATGGCACACAACAATGCCTGGGTAGATTCATCCTTCCGAGATAAAGCATCAACAACTACATTCTCTTTCCCTTTCTTGTATATTATCTCAAAATCATACCCCAACATTTTTGAGACCCATTTCTGTTGTTCTTTTGATGATAAACGTTGCTCTAAGAAGTATTTCAAACTATCATGATTTGTCTTTACTTTGAAATGTTGTCCCATTAGATATGGTCTCCATTTCTTCATTGCATGAAGTATTGCTAACATTTATTTCTCATAAACTGGTTTAGAGATATTATTACCTTTGAATTGGTGGCTCTCGAAGGAAATGGGTCACCCTTCTTGCATGACTACTTTGCCCCCATACCATACCCTAAAGCATCACATTCAATAATGAATGTTTTTGAAAAATATGGGGTGGCTAGAACTGGAGTGGTGTACATGGCCTCCTTCAACTTCTCAAAGGCCATATTAGCTTTCTTGTTCTAATGGAAAGAGTCCTTCTTCAATAAAGTTGTGAGTGGTGCTGCGATGTTGCCATAATTCCTTACAATTCTACAATAATAACTTCTAAGCCCTAAAAATCCTCAGATATTTTTTAGGGTTTTGGGAACCTTCCATTCAAGCATGGATTTTATCTTGATCCACTTTAACACCTTCATAAGAGACAATATGACCTAGATATTCAACCTCCTTGACATCAAAAGAACACTTAGAAGGATTTGCATAAAGTTGATGTTGTTCAAGAGTTTCCAACACCTTATTTACATGATGCAGGTGTTCCTCCCATGTTACTATAGATTAATATATCATCAAAGAACACTAAAACAAACTTTCAAATAAATGGCTTAAAGATGGAATTCATCAAGCTTTGAAATGTAGAGGGTGCATTTGTTAGTCCAAAAGGCATTACCAAGAACTCATAGTGTCCTTCATGTGTCCTGAAGGTTGTTTTATGAATATCTTCATCCCTGATTCTAATCTGATGATATCCAAAATGAAGATCAAGTTTTGTAAAGTAAACAACACCATGTAACTCATCTAGCAAATCATCAATTACAGGAATAGGAAACTTATCTTTAATTATGTACTTATTGAGTTCCCTGTAATCTGGACACATGCGCCAATTGTCATCTTTTTTCCATACCATCACTACAGGAGAAGAGTAAGCACTTTGACTATGATGAATAAGTCTTGCTTCTAACATCTCTTGAACTATCTTCTCAATCTCACTCTTTTGCATATAGGGGTACCTATAAGGTCTGATGTTGGGTGGTTGACTCCCTGGTACTAGCTGGATGGCATGGTCATGGTCTCTTTTTGGAGGCAAACCCTTGGGAATTTCTCCAAACACCACTGAGTGCTCATCTATAACTTCTTGCATATCTACGGGTATAAATGTATTGGAATGATGTGCTTCCAATGAAAATAGTTGTGCCACAAACCCTCTCGTACCCTTTCTCATAAATTTTTACATCTGATGAGAACTTACCATATGTGGGGATTTTGCTCTTAGTCCTTTTAGTTTAAAATTCCTCCCTTCCGACTGATATTGCATGAAAAAATCTTGGAAATTCATTTCAATGGTTCCCAAGGTGGTAAGCCACTAAACTCCTAACACAATGTCAGCTCCTCCCATGGCAATGGCATACATATTACTAGTTAGCAAGTAATCTCCTATGGGGAGATTAATTTTATGGTATTTTCCTGAATAAATAATAGTTTTCCCATCAACGATCATGACTTGACATTCGAGTGGATAAACAAAGCGGTTCAAGTGTACCGCCAACTTATAATTGATGAAATTGTGAGTACATCCTAATCAATCAACATTTTTACCCTCTGTTTTTTAATAATCCAAGTACTTTGAGAGTTTGGGAGTGCTAATACCGGAAATTTCATGGCATGATATTATTGGCTAGGGATCTCCTAATTCCGAACCACCGTGGCTCTACCTCTTCATCTTCTTCATTTTCTTCTTCTTCAGTAGGTCCTTCAATGTAGAAAAACTTCTTTTCAAACACTTATGTCTTAGTCCAAATTTGTTGTCACAATTAAAACATAACCCTTTGGCTCTCTTTTCTTCAATTTGTTGAGGTGTCAGTCTCACTGGCAGGGAATGATGGTGGAAGGGTGCTATGATCTCTGATATTACTGACAGTTTGTTTCCTACTGGAAAGAAAATTTTCCTCGCCTACGTGTGATGATCATAGATCTCGAAACCTTATGAGGATTAAACACACGCACCTCGGATCAATTTTTTCTTTAAGACCCCAAGAAATAAGTCATTCAAATTATCTTCAGGAATATTTTCCACCCGTAAGGAAAGGTTTTGGAATTGATGGATGTAATCTTTGATTGTTCTTGTTTGTCTGAGCTTTGCTAATTGACTGAAATAATTCTCTGACACACTAGAACTATAGTGAAATTGCAACTCTTCGATGAATATTGTCCATGTAACATTGAGGCCACTCTTTTTCCTTTGAGAACATAACCATCGATACCAAATGAATTGGTCAAGTTCAAGATACAACGATGCCATGGTAACCTTTTATCCCGATGGAATCTGATGAAGATCAAATAAATTCTCCATCTAGTTAATCCAATTGAGTGGATCCTTTCCATCAAACTTACGCATTTCCACTTTTGTATTCATGTTACAGGGCTTGCAGAGTGTTTGTATTTGGATTGGTCATGTTTGCAAATCCACCCTAGCTAGTTTTTCTATTACTTTTACCTAAAGATCCACCTTGGTTAATATGAGTATGATTGAGTTGTGGCTGATTAGGAAGGATATGATGACCCGTGATATTGTAATGAAATTGGTCAATGAAATCCTCCAATCGTTGTCTAATCTTTTCTACATCTTCTTTACTGGCCACTCTACCCTCGAGGTTTCACAACTCTAACTCAAGATAGTTGACCTTATGGTCAGTTGAAGTAAACCCTAACCCTGAAGAATCTATAGATAACCCTTCTGACTCTAATTCCTCAAATATTATCTCATCCTTATCAGGGGTTTTACCTGGAGTGATGGAATTCTTTTTGCCTCTTGTCGAAGGCTCAGACATGATGCCCCAAAAAGGTAAGATTTAAGGAACAAGGTCAAAATTTAGGGTTTGGGATTTCAATAGGAATTCGGCCAAATTTTATAAAAATCAAAGAACGAACTCAAACTAACTTTTAATATTCTTTCTGGAAATGTAAATAACTTTGAAAAATTCCACAAATTGCATCCTAGGTAGCCGAATTATGACAAAACCTAAAACCGCTATAACTTTTTCAAAACAAGTCAAAAAATTTTACAATTTTTAGGGAAACTTACTTGACTGATTTTACCACACCCCAAAAAAATTGTAGAAAAATTTGATACTGATTTTGAGATATGGACAAACCTTCACAATTAGGGTTTGACACAGTGTTGGTCAAGTTCAAGCTCCGATACCACTTATAATGTAATTAATTGTATAAATCTGATTATTAGTATAAATATAACACCAATGAACACAATATTTTAGATAAATGATCTCAATGTGCAAGAATAATAGCTTAGCCACTTCGAGGGGGAAACCTCCAAACCAAACAATAAGACTCAAATGTTGAATATGATGATCAACTACTACCTACTAACCCCTATATATACTATTCCTATGCTATGGCCAACACCAAGGCCGACCCACTAATGAAAATATAACATATATGAAAGAGATACATAATGATAAGAAGTTATGATAGCCACAAGTCGGCTATATACATCCAATATAAGATATATGATTAAGGGCGTAGAAGCCTCTGAATCCACCATGGTATCCTCAAATTCTATCACAGACCTCCCTAGAAATTCCCTTCATTTTGATCATAACACCCTTGAGTATGATCATGATCATGTTTCTCACCTTTATCCTTACATTTATTTGAAAGTCTAGTCATGTGCATTACACTAGTATTAATGGCATCATGGATCTCGATCAATCAACCTGCAACCTTCGTATTATGAGTCGATGACCGTAAGATCTTATAGTAGCAAGACATGTTATTCCTTATCATGTGTTGCAATAATGGAAAATGGCTTGCATCATGGTCTAAATGACATATCTCAAATTCTCGTAATAAGGTGCACCAATTTATGAGGACAACTATCCTTAGTATGACCCTCTACTTCATAATTTGTGCACCAAATTCCACCGCATGTCTCATGTTTTATACTAGCTGATAGTTTCTCCAACTAATTTACAATGCTACAATATAAGCTCCCAAGAATGGGCTCACTCCAGTTTCTATGCTCATGGTTGCCTCAGCACACAGAGCTACTTCAAGTGCCTTATGCGGGTATGTATAAGTCTTATGTAAGAGTGCCCTCCGAAAAGGTGTAATCAGGCCTTCAAAGAACCACTGTGCATGTTGACTTACATGGATATCATAAGAAAGTTTAGACAAAAGTGTTTTGAAATGAGCACCATATTCTCAAACACTCTTAGTAGTTCCCTGCTTGATATCCTTGAGCATGCTTATACTTTTCTACTCGAACTTAGGGATATAAAATTCCTTAATGAAAGCATAATGTAATGTTGTATAATCTACAAAAGTCTGACTAGGGTCAAAAATTTGTACCAACGTGCACGCGTCCACCGTAACATAGTTGCAACTGACTTTCCTTACGCCGAATTCATAATTCATTTCATGCGCCACATTATCTTAGACATATGCACATGCTCAGCGGCATCTTCTATTCCCATATACTATAAGAGATGAAGTGACATATCCATGTAAATATTCTAGGGCTAGTGAGGACCATGCCCACCACTCTAGAACCTCTTGTGTTACATCTGCCCCTAGATCCACTAGATCTGCCAAATCCCAAGCCACCTATTCCTTATAATCCTCCACTTGTAGCCGGAATTGAACCAAAGGATGCACTACTTTGTGTCCCAACAGTGGTGCTAAATTGAACTACTACGATCATGAAGTTGTGTTACTCCCAGTGTGATTCCAACGTTCTACACACATGTGTTTTGTGTCAATGATGCGCTTGAAAAGGTTCCTCCAACTGGTCCTCCAAATAACATGGAAGATGTCTTCCCGGCCATAAATGTACTTGCTATTTGATTCACTCCTAAACTTACTTGATAAGTCAACTCTACCTCTTGCTACTCTACTGCCCAAACTAGCTTGTTGACTACTGGTTGTACTAGAAACTGGAAAACCAAGCACAAGGGCTAGGTTGCCAAGTAGATTCAGATGCGCACCCACGGCCTAAGTTTTCTTTGTTGGTGCATTCTCATAAGAGGCCGATGAGGGTTCCATGTCATGCTTGCCCAAATGGGGGAGTTCTATATGCTTTGGCTCCACATCCTCTGTGTGAGCTCCAAATCCTTCATGAGCCATCTCTCTCCTCAATGCCATCCATTCTACAATCTCACATTGCTTCTCTAAATCCCTCTTGCACACCTCATTGAACTTAATTTGCCTTTCTTCTCTTTTCCTCTCTGCCACTAGGTCTTTCATCCTTCACCACACTGCTCCTACCCCCACACATGGTGGGGTTTAGTTAGCCATCAGATTCTCTTCCAAATTCAAGGTTACCATCAAGATTTTGATTGCCAACAAAATTTTGTGCGGATATGCTCCCCACTCGGGATAACGTAAACATTGAAATTCATCTACCTCCGAACAAGAGTAAGTGGAAATTGAGTACGAGAATGTTAGCATGATGGTGCATATTGGTATACAAATTCATTACCAAAAGTAAACAACACACAATGCATAAACCAAATCTAGTTCTTAGAATATATATATATATATATATATATATATATATATATATATATATATATATATATATATATATATATATATATAGATGAACTAAACAATGATCAGTAATAAGATTTACCATGTAAGAACCAGATTCAGTCATGTTCAACACCATCATCCATCCAATATGAACCATTGTATTAAACATTGTAAAACACAAAAGCTTCTTACATTACATAAGTATCTCCACGAGTCATGCGCTCAACAAAACCAACAACATAACTCTACCATAGTTTTCACTCACTAACACGTACAAATCAATACATATATATAGGGGTGGGGACTTTCCCTTCATCTCCCATGCACTTCTCAAAATATGTCACATGATAATAGTATCCATGCACCTTTACAATAGGATGCACAACATGCAAGTGCTCTAGCAATAGACTTCCTATAGTTAACTCTGAGTAGAAATCCTATTATTAGCCTAAATTATGCATGGCACTCAGTTGTCTCTTGTTCCCAAAATACCATTGCATGGACCACAAGTCTTCATGCCTTTATGTGTTTAGCATGCTAACTCCAAAAATAGCCCTTATCCACAAAATGGCTAAGTCCTGATCCTGGGCACTTCAGATATATTGTAGCGTTGTGTGCTCTTCCAACGCCCTAAATTCACGCGCCCAATACTTAGGCTATTTTTGGTCCATTCAACACAACCAATACATGAATATTAATATAAAAAATAAAATGAATCCAATAATATTATTTAGAGGCATTTAAAATGAATTATTCATCAATTTTTACGCATACCTTTAATTTTTCCTCAAGTTGTGCATTGGTGATCTTAGTAGCAAGAATAATTTTCGATGAAACCAAGAAAAATCAATTGTGGATAATGAAGAGAACTAAAAATACCCTCATTCGAGATTTATTTAGGGTCTTAAATCTTCACGATGCTCTGAAACATTTCAAATAATTTCTTCCTTGTAGAAGAAATCTTGTGTTATCTTGTGGACGCTTTTCCACATTTTTATACTCCCAAAATTCTTCCTTGATCATTTCACCATGAAGTAGGATATATGATATTTCCAATTCCTGGGACATGTGATTTCAACACTTCACAAGGCTCCCAAAATATTTCAAACAAGGTGACTAGCTTTTGAAGATCATGTGTTTCCCTTTGCCTTGTCGAGAAAGACCCAGTATTGCTTAACTTGTTCTTGAACTCAATTTTATTCACATAATATTCCTAAAATTCCTTATAAAACTTCATGTCTCTCCTGGAAAAAAATCCTAGATGATTTGAATCGTCCTTGTATGCCTCCAGAGGACATTCAATAGTGGCAAAAGGAACAAAAATAACCCTTTTTAGTCCTCCAGGAGCATTGTTCTTTCTTAGATCTTAGTAGCTTCAAGAACCATGCTAGGTAAACTTATATACACATGAAAAAAACTTAAAATAATGTTATCATGTTCCTCTTAACCATGATGGGGGTGACACGAGTTGAAAGGATAGTCGAATGAGAGGTTTGCATTGATCGAGAAAGAGAATTTCAAGTTTGGGTTTGGTTTTCATGACCAAAATTTTAAATTTTGCATGCTAGGAATTTAGCATGAAAACACCCCATTATCATGTTTTAACATCATTTATTTCCTATATGAAATCAGCATACAGTGTGGGACTAGGCCATACCATGACCTCATCTCACATATACGAGAAAGTCCCTCTCCCCACAATGACTCTTTTTGAAAATTAAAAATAATTTATGGGTCTTTTCTTATCCTATAGGTCTCTTTTAATGTGATACCTAACCTAAAAACATGGACAATTTTAGCGGTAATTTTTGTAATTAGGTGAATAGTAGGAATTATGGAATATGCATTTGGCTATTTTAATGACTATGTCACTACCCACATTTTGCCCAAAAATCCACAAACAATAATTTGTCTCATGTGAATAGCCAACAGATATCTAATCCCAATGTATATTTTTAATGGATCATCATGCAATCAATGTTCTCGGGATTTCAAAACATTCTTGGATCGCCAATAATTCTATGGAACCTTTGGTCTCAATCACCGCCATTTTAGGGAGAACTTTTTGAAATTTTATTAAATTCTCCATATACATACATACATACATACATAGATCTAGACACTAATCATTAACCAAATTTCTTTTTTTTTAATCTTTTACGAGTTGTGGATTTATGAAGTAGTAGAAAAGGATTTCGCATATTGCTTACAAAAATCAAATAAATCAAGGTCTTGTCATTTATTACATTCTTTTACATCCTGTAAGCACTTAGCACAGTTAAGTCTATTTAGTATTGATCTAATTTAAAACTTATTTTCTATCATGTCACATTGATTTATCTGATTTTGTAAGTTAGGATGTTAGCAATGCTATAATCTATTAAAATATGTCATTTTTTATTTTACAGTATTGCCAGTATATGTGCATCATCACCAGTGTCACTTTTTGCGCATGTCATGTGACATTATAATTCCTTAGTTGATTTTCATCTCATTGCAGCCAACTCAAAAATTTTCCCTATAGGAAAATGACAATTAAAAAGGAAACTTAGGAAAAATAAAGTGCAACACCTCCCATTAGTAGCATACAAAAATTATATCTTATTTTGATAAACCATCTACAAAATCTCATCCTTCTCTAGCAAGACCATCACTATCAAGGGATAATGATTGCATTTGAAATGAAACTCAGAATTATTTCATTGATGATTTGATGACTAATGTTGTCATCGATAATGACGATGATAATGAAATACCTCCCCTTGAATGAAGTTGAAACGCATCACCGGATTATTTATATTTTCTACTCTATTGTTAGGATATTGTCACACCCAATTAAAATTTGGAGGTGAAATGTCTGGCATTCAACAAAATTTAAATTCCACCATGAAAAATACTTAGGGACACCTCTTTTTGGAAGAAAGAGAAAGGTAATAAAATGGGACTTGGGAAGGAGTTTCAGGTTAAAGTGGGTTTCTAAGTTTCCATTTATTGAACTTATTGAAAATGAAAATAAAGTTGAACCTCCCGGATAATGAAAATATACAATATGTACTTGGAAATTTTGGAGAGAAAATCTACAATGCAACTTAATTTGGATACTATTGAGAACCACATAAGAAATATATATGAAAAGAAAATTGTAGACATAGTTATGAAGAATTTTTCGAAATGGAAAATTATAGATGATTGTTTACATATTAGGTAAGAAAAATAATTTTAGGATTACAAGAGAAGTGAAAGAATAGTTACAGAGAATGGAGGGATAATTACATCTCAATTCAACAAGGTCGTTTAAAACAATCTTTCGGTTAAAAAATTCAACTAGCTACAATTTTTCACATTATGAAAAGAGGTCATCCTATAGAAAATTTTCCTGAACATAAGAAGATGTTTTCTTTTCTTGGTGTCCCACAATTTCCTCATTCTCACTATTCTGAAAGTAGTGGTTGGGATTGGGAAAAATGTGTAGCTATGGTTGAGAAAGAAGACTTGAAAGAGAAACTTAAGTTTGTATGATATGTGTCTTTGTCTATTGATGAGGTTACAATAGTAGATAATATTTCTTGGGTTTGTATGCATTTTTATATTATTGAGAGTCATGTGAGACATCCTCACTTACTTTTTATTCAAAATATGAGAGAGAAATCCAATGTTGAAAAACTTTGTGAACTGGTAATAAAAAGTTTGAAGGAGTTCATTGGCATGGATTATTTTACAATTGCAAAAAAATTTGATATGTGTTGGGGCATATTGGGAATTTTTAATGCAATTTAATCATAATGGTCTATGTGTAAGAATTCAAACATATCATTTCCCGTATATGATTTTTATTCATTGTATGGCTCATAGAATGAATCTAGCATACAAAATAGTTAGTAAATTTAAACTGTAGAAAAAGTTGAAGAACTTGTTCGAGAGGTGAATGCTTATTTCTATCATAGTCCTAAAAGTTTCATGGAATTCCAAATATTTATAGAAGGACAGAAAAAATTGGCATAAAATATTAAAATATGTCGATACTAGGTGGATCTCATTGTATTAACCAATTTGTAGGGTGTACGATGAGTATCAATCCTTATTGGGAGTAATGTGGCATAATTGCATGGAAGTGAACAAGACTCGGGATTTGATACATTGTTTGACTGATAAAGAGACATTTTTGATGTTGTGTGGTCTCCTTCCCATGTTGGATGAAATGCATTGTTTAATTAAATAATCCCAAGAAATAACTATATATTTCTGATTTTTCTAGTTTGAGGAAACATGTTTGTCTGAGTAATAGAATATTTGTTTCTTAACGAGACTTCTTTTTTGGATCCAAAGTTTGATATTTGGAATAATTTGATACTGATTAGAAATCTAAGTATCTTTTTGAGGTTCAAGTTGTTTGGATAAGTATGTGCTTTTTTACGCAAATATGAGATACCAATCCACTTGTTTCAAATAGTAATAGGTAAAAATGAGAAGGTAAATGTCACAGGGACGCTCTTTGATAACATTGTATCATTAACAAGGGTAAGGTTAAGAGAAATTACAACTTCCCTACTAGAAGAAATAAGAGAACATTTTAGTAGGGATGATTTAATTGAAGAAATGGATTTAGTAAATCCCACTTGGAATAGTTTCCAAAATAAAATATATTTGTAGGAAGACTACCATAATAGATTGACTACATTGATTCAACAATTTCGTAATCCTAGTACTTTCAAGTAAGTCTCTTTCATCTCCTCTGTTCAAATCATTTTCTACCTCTATTGATCCTAAGAATGCAAATCCTACTCATGTAAATGCTTCCGTAGTTCCTGATGTTCCTACCACCTCTTCACCTTTTGACATCATTGACCATGTCAAGAAATCCAAAATTCAAATTTTTGAGTCTGAGTACTTGAGAACTCATCCCAAGAAATTTGATAAACTTGTCTAGTTTATCAAAGGAATTAGTTCAAACTCATGTTCCAAAAATTTCAATGCTAAATAACTACCTCCCACTCAAAGTCATACCACTCCTTAGAACATTTTTTCTTCCACATCTTCCAATTCTAGGAAGTTAGAACCTCTCTATCTAGCCTTACTAGTCAATGTGTATAAATTGAATAACTGCATTATTGACTTTGGTGCCTCTAACAATGTCATGCCTACCAAAGTTTCCAAGGATCTTGGTCTCTCTCCCATCCCTACTCCATGGAAACCAAATATGTACCTCTCATTGGCCATGTTAAGGATGCTCAAGTAGCATTTGCAGACTTTCCTGACAAGAATATCAAGATGAAAATATTTGTGGTAGACATGCTAGCTTTGTATGGTATGTTGTTGAGATGGAGTTTATGTCGAGATGCTAGTTGAGTTATAGAAATGGATTGGTCGTATGCCACCATACCATTCAATTGTAAGATGAGGAAGCTCCTTATGATAAGGAAAATGAAGTACATAATTCAAAAAATGGATGACCCAAGGGCGGACATCTTATTTCAAGATTCAAGGTATGAATTTTTTCATAACATCGTAGGAAGATTTTGAGATTCCCATGTTTATGGAAGAGTATCCAAGTGTGATGGAGCTAGTTGAAAAGCATCAAAATGATTTGATGGATCCATAATTTGAAATTATGTACTTCCCATTGGATGTGAATATAGATGCATGTTCTCTACTTGTTGGTGATGAAGGTCATGAAAATATTGACTTTAAATGAATAAATCCTTAGGTGATGAGAAGTATAATACATGAGGACAAATAGATATCAAATTTCTTCTTGGCATGTATGAGCCCCAAGTTTCAAATCACCTTCTCAAGATCCAACACAAAGATTTGTTCAATGAAGATGATTGTGAATATGAAACCTTCTCTTTCCCATTGGAAGATGAAGACCTTCTTAATGAGGAATGTATGAATGAGAAAATGCTTGGGTCTTTCAAAGGTGGCTCTACTCAAGAAGGAGATGCCCCCATCATGAAGATGAATTTCCAAGCTCAAAATGGCCAAGATAGAGAAGATGATGGTTTTCATTTTACATATCTAATTGTGTGCCCATTCTCCTTCTAAGAGGATGAAGTAATGTGCACATCACATCATAGTGAGAAGTGGATCAAAGGTGAGCCAATTTGTATGAAGGATAATTTCTTGGAATAATTGAGAAACATGGAGCATCAAGAGGCTTGTGACAGTGTTCAAAATCTTAAAATATATACCGAGAACCAACTCATAGAGACCATGGTCATGAAGTAGATAACAAACAAATGTCAAATGTATATCATAGAAAATAATCCTTGGTGTGAGAATATTAAGCTTGACATGATCAAGAATCATTCTGTAATAACAATATAAAATCAGAAATTGGAATGAATTTTCATTTATAGATAAACTAGAAGCATAAGGGCATAACAACAAAGATGAGTTATCGAGTGGACCCTCACTTATAAGAATAATCATGAAATTTTTCCAAAGAAATTGAGAAAGGGGTCATATTTTAGTGATCCAGTCAATGTATTTACATAGAAAAAGCATTTGGTGATACTCGTGCATAGGTAAACATTCAGTGAAGAATTAATGCTACAATGAAAGTAGGTTGTCCCCTGCATGTACCATAGGTGATGTAGGTATGTTATATCATGTTTCCTTTTGATTTTGTTTTTCCCTTTACATTGTGTGTTTCCCTTTCCATTATGTGTTTCCCCTTTTTGTTGTGTTTTCACATTTTTCTCTTGGTTGTGTCGTGACTTATCTAGTTGTTCTGTATGGTGCCTTTATGGCCCAATGGATAAGGAATTGGTCAATTACTCCTCTAGGCACATGAGGTTCCTCATTAACCCTTACAGATTTAGTGTGCCCAAGCTAGAGCTAGTTGTTTTCCTACAAAATGTCTAGCATGTAAAATTGAATTTTTGGCCATGACAACTAAGCCCACCATTTGAAAACCCCTCTCCTGGTCATTATGAACCTTTCCTCTAGCCATCCCATCAGCTTACGAAGTCCCTCTAGGTTTGTACCACCATTATTATGACTAAGAGGAAATTGATAACATGGTTTTCAATTGTGTTTCATGTGCAAGGGAATAGATCCAAGATGGTTTCATGATTAGACTAAGCTCTGAGGTGGAATAGTGTTCTCCAAAGCACTAAATTGGCTATTTTTAGCCATATTACAACATAAGGACATCCTCCGAGGAAGATGAAAGAGAAGAATCAAGCCATTTCAAAGCTTTGTAGGAGAGAAATGATGCTATTTGAGACATTTTATTGAAAATATGTGGAGATAATTGATATTAGGAACAATTTAAGAAAAAACGGGCCATTTTGAGCACATGGAATGAAGGATCCAACAAAGAAAACCACCTTATTCAGTAGATTATAGGAGTTTTGGGAGGAATTTTAAGTGCATAAAATACTAAATGGAAATTTATTATAATTCTCCACATGATGGGAACATTAAATTTTATCTAAGTCTTCACAATCTCATGTGATAGCTCAAATCACTTGTTGTTACCCCTTCATGCTAAAAAGGTGAATGTTGAAAAAAAAATATAATGGTGAATCGATAATTTAAAATGGTTGTAATGAACTCATTGGATTCTTTGGAGTCAAAAAATATAATATTTCACATCCAAACTCCTATTTTCACTCTTAGGGCAGAAAAGGCAAGTTACGTATTCTTATTTTACATTGGGATGATGATGCCAACATCAATTAAAGGCTTGGGCACACTTTTCAAGTTTTTTTGTCCCCTTTCACTTGTTTCCAAGGTGTAAAGGGACATGGTGGACACAAAATTATTCCACCATATGCATGTTATGTTTTCATCATTTACAACTTGTGACTTAAGTGGTTAGGTGAGCACAATGCAAAAATAGACCACTTTCTCGTGATGAACTCTCCCTTGGAGAATTTTGGATCATGTTGTTTCCCCTTGTATTATCACCAAGGTTCAAATTAATATGAGGGACGAAAAATTGTGCTCCCCATGAGCTCTCTCTCTCTCTCTCTCTCTCTCTCTCTCTCTCTCTCTCCACAACTTACACATCATCATGTTCACCCTTACAAACATGTTAAACTTGCATTTTACTTAACTACTTCCCTCTTTCTCATGAGCTGATGGCCCATGGAAAAATTTTGAGCATGTAATTTCCCCTCACATTTCACCAATATCAAAAGGGACATGAGGTACAAGAACATGTGCTCCCCTCTCTCTTAGATAGCTCCCAGACACATGGGAAACCTTTGTTAATCCTCGAGTGCTAGTTTCTAGCCCCCGCATCTCACTCTCATGAAACCAGAAGCTAACACTTGGCATGATCTGATGAAAAGCGCATTTTGGATCCCCTATTATCCCCTTTTTCCATATTTTAGGTTACAACTCCACATCAACCCTATTTCAACCCCGATTATGTTTGTTTGAGTTAAACTTGAGTTAAGGTGTGTAGGTGATTAAGAAAACTCATATGTAAACACTTAACCATTTTTAAGTTGTAAAGATTAATTTTTGCCCAAAATCTCACTCTCCTTATTGTTGTGCTTCTAAAAATGTGTTAGAGACCTCATATGCTAAAAATGGAAAGTTGTTCATATCTCTCAAACCCTTGTCGGATCCCCATGAGATTTTAAAAACTCCTTCTCAAAAACACCTTTCCATTGATTCCAAACTTGCATCCAATGGTAGTCTACATTATTTTTAATGACCAGAAAATTTTCCCAAAATAAAAACTCATTTTTCATATCTACAAAGTTCTAGCAATTGAAATCCTCTAAAAATTGGAGCAAAGCATCCTTATGAAATAAAAAAAAAATTGAGACCACTTTCATTCCATTTTGACACCAGGAGAACCAATTCTAAAAATAGTAAGACTTCCTAAGCCTCATAGTCTATAAATAGTAAGTGATGTAAACAATTCATTATCAAAGTTGTCATTGCTCCTTGAACATTAGAAAAGCTCAAAAGTTTCAAATTGAGTAACCGGTGACTAAAAACAAATTTCTATGATAAGGATTACTAAAAATAGTAATTTTCGGGTATTGGTCAAGAAACACGGATGGTGAGCCTCTCATGTTGAAGAAAGAACAATTGGATATGTTTGAAATAGTTGTGGAAGATCATGGTGATTGGATGGAGTCAAGGTTTCACAATATGCATTCTCAGTTGAATAAGGAAGAAATCCTTCTATCTTGAGGAGAAGACCTTTTTAAATGAGTAACAGATGAACAAGAAGGTGATTGAGCATTCGAAGGATGAATTTAAATTCAAAACAAAGACATCTTTATCATGGAGGTGAATTTTGAATCCAAGAGGGATAAGGTGATGATCTCCATGTCCTAACTTTGACCTTGTGTTCAAAGAGGATCATCATGGTTTGTAGGAATGGGAAATCATCTCAAGTTCACAAAGTGTAAGTCACTCAAATTGTTTTTAACACTTATTCAATGCCTTGGAATTTTTCCGCATCTCACAAAAGAAATAAGTTGCACAATCACATTTTTTTAATCCAACAGGAGGTCAAAGATAAAGAATTTCATTCATGAAGGATTTCCTACAAAATCCATCAGAAGCAAGTCCTTCATCAATAAGAGGCTTTCCCATCTCCAAATTTTCACTTCTCTATCTCCCCCTCCCTCTCTCTCTAATATTATATTTCTTTGTTGAGAATGTACTTTTTCACTCTTTCGTTTTATTCACCTAAGTGACTTAATATTACATTGTAAAATTCCCTTTTCAAAAATAAGAAAAGGAGTTAATTTGATTCCTTAAGAATGTGAAAGCTCACATGTGGTGGTAAGATGAAAAGTCACGTGGGGGCGAGAAAGAGACAATTTGTAATCTATAAAGTGGGATGGTTTCTCCATTTCAAGGAATTAACATTTGTTGATTTTCAATTCTATTACAAGAAATAAGCTACATTTTTCTATCTCCTTTCCTTTCCTATGTTCTTCCATACTCTCTACTTTCCAACTTTGCAAGCAACTGTGATCTTGTATAACCAAGAAATAATTTTGTGTCTTTGATTAATGAATTCATAGAACTTTGTGTCTCCAATTTATTAATTTTGTTATTGCTTATATGGTTGATTTCTTCCTATTGAATGTGGACCTAGTATGGTTAATATTGGTGAAAATATGTAAGTGCCTACTCACAATATTAACCCCCTCTCTTATATTTTATTACTTCCCTTTACCTCTTTCTAAGAAAATTTCTCCCTTGTACATTGTATATGCACTTTTCCAAAGGTTTAATGGAGTATTCTTGTGCGATCACCGGCCTAATGGCCACCCCATAGTTCTAATTAGTTTACATTCAATAAATGGGAACCTCTCCATACCCAAGAAGGAGGGGCATAGTCCCATCATACTTGTTGGTGGAAATCACTAATCTTCCACAAAAATTATTTTACCAACATATAGCTATAAAATAGCTTATTTTAAATAAATATATAGATCTAGGGGCATATATATCTCTTATGTATTTTCCAATTTTCATACATTTGTAATTGCAATAAAATGAGTTTGTGTTTACAACTCTTTTATTGTGATTTGATCTCTATAACACATTAAGCACCATTGTTAGTGTGTTTTCCATTGGGTTACACCTCAATCAAGATTATTAATATAAGATCAAATACAATAAGGAGTGAAAACATGTGAATTTTCTTTGGAGGATGGGACTATAAATGAAGCAATTTACATTATGGCTTTGTAAAGTGAGTATAAAGGATTGTATTAGCAAAGGGTTGGTAAAAAGACTAGGCCAAGGGAAGGTACGATCAATTATGTGGAGCTTTTCACACTCCATAGATAATAAGATGTTATAAAAGGATAGTGGAGAATATAGTTAAATAATAACATCTACGACATCCCGAGATCATATAAAGTGAATATAGAGGCTTGTATTTCTATGACATTATTCGATTTCTGCAAGATGTAAAGTGGCAAAGTGACATGATTAATGGGATGGCAGCCTAAACTAGCTCAAGGTAAAGTATTTTGAAACATCATGTCATCTTCATCAAATATTTCCATTGTAAATGGAAAGGCATGTAAGCAAAAATTAGAAAATCCCATAGATTACAACAAGAAGAATTACCGGAAAAAATGGAAACCACTGGGTTTTAAAGTAGAGAGCATGATTTGGAATAGGATGACATAGGCCAAATAGGTTGAGAATTTGATTAATGATCGAGTTCACCAAAAGATTCTAACCAAAAAAATTAATAACTAAATAGGAGATAAAGAGTTCATTTACTTATTTAATTCCATATTAGGGTTAGAAAAATATGTATATTAATATTATCAATTAAACATTAACATTAACATCAAAATATACATATATAAAAATTACAAAATAAATCAATTAGAAAATGTGCTAAATTAAGTAACACATGGAAGGATGAGTCTAATTACCTATTTGAATTATCTAGAAGCTAATCTAGGTGTGACAATAGATGAAATGAATAGAAATGTCTTGCAAATGCGTCATCTCTACGATCTTGGCTCTACATGTTCTAATAGGATAAAATTGTTATTTTCATACTTGACCATTTGATAGTTCCATTTTGGATGATGATAGAGTTATACAATTTCCTATGCCTCTCGTGAGTGACATGAATATGCTTCATTGTAAGATAATGTCTTACACATGTTTAAAAACCTATATAATCAACTCGAAATGACCCGAGACCCTAATCATGTGTAAAAAATTTACAAAGTTGTGTTTTGGTTGAGGTACAACCTGTTCACCATGCCTACATTTTCACTACTTAGAAGAGGCCCCAAAGATGTTTTTTCACCTAGCGATGTAATATATTTATGGATGAAACTATATGTGATTACCCAATCCCTTGATAATGCTTTGTTATGGGTTGGTAGAATTTATGTGAGTTGGATTTTATGACATTTGGGTTAAAGATATTGACCATATAACTTGGTTTTAATTGTTTCATGAATATGTTGGGGTTGTTCCTAGTTTCTTCTTCTACTTTAGGAAGATTTAAGAGAGATTTGTATTTCTTTTGAGCGACATTTTCTTCATGAGTTGGATTTTATGACATTTGGGTTAAAGATATTGACTATATAACTTGGTTTTAATTGTTTCATGAATATGTTGGGGTTGTTCCTAGTTTCTTCTTCTACTTTAGGAAGATTTAAGAGAGATTTGTATTTCTTTTGAGCGACATTTTCTTGAAAGTGTTAGGTAATTTCTAGGTGAGTAAATAAGTGCATGTTACTTACTTATATAGGGTTATGTAGGTATGATTTTGCATTAAGGCCAACCCATAGGGAAATTAATGAACCATAAAAGATATTAAAATGAGAAAATGACAATTGGGCAGCCCTCAATAAAATTCTTTCTGCACTAAACCATTTGGTATTTTTTTGTACGTGGGAAATGTAGTGTTGTAAAGTTCTATGCACAATAATTGGAATGATTGGACTCCAATTAAATGATGTGATATTTTCTATTAGGGACCGAGAAGTGTAATGAGGAGAGAAAATTGTGTAATAGGACTATGGATGTAACAATTAGGCTTGGAGTAGGTGCACAAGTCATGATTAAACGATTAAGCCAATATCAACATTATCAAGTTGTGAGTTACAAAATTTAGGTGTCTACACTGATCCTAACACTAAGTCCTTGACATTAATGTGAAAATTTAGAATCCTAGTGCAAATAATAGTGATGTAAAAAATATCAACACGAAACAAACAAATTCAAAAATCAACCACCAAAATTAAAATTGAGCTTGTTGGCGCAAACCAATTTTGATGTTAATTTTTCGATGCAAAGAAGTGTCAATGTGTGTCATGATTCTAATGCAAGTTAGATTTATTGTAGAACCTAAGATTTAAAAATGTGATTCTAATGCTAAAAGATATTCTAAACATCAAAATATTATTGTCATCATTGTTGTTTATATCATCACGGTGTTAAAATGAATACATCTATGAATAATGATATGATTATTTATCTTGTTATATGTTTGAATCACAAGATCATTTGTAAGAATTTTATACAATTGTGCAATTAGAGGTTTTTATGAGCATGTTATGTGAACTTTGATATTGACTTCTAGCATATGTGGCGTATGTGTTTGAGGTCTAATAGTCATTGTTTGCACTAGTATTTGTGTAGGTATGACTTTATCTTGAACAAATTGTAGTTGAAACTCAAATTTGGAAAATTTTAAGTCCATGCATGATTTACTACAAAGATGTTAGGTGTTAGCAATGTGGTACAAGAAAAGTTGCACATTTATAGTTGAAGGAATGAAGGAGCCCACAATTTTGGTAATTCACACATAAGATCTATATCACGCACACATTGGGCATGAAAATGATTGCCATGTATCCTAGGAGTGTGGAAGATCGTTGGTATCTACTGCAGATACAATTGAGTACATTCCTAAGAAATTAGTATCGTGTGGATTCTAGGGAATGTGAATCAAGGAGTGTTCACATGCTTTTTTGTATACATGCGTACATTTTGAACTACTAATTATCATTGTAATGGAATGGGACTTCTCTATGAAATCATGCTTAGCCCATTATATGATGGTTGTTGATTGTTGATTGTTACAATTGATAATTGAGCCATATTCCTTGTGAATCAATTATAGAACCGCAAGTTACCATTAGTTGAGCTTGAATACCATTATATAAAAATATACATGATAACATATTTACTCAAATATAATAAATAGAATTGATATTATTGTGTGAAATTTTATTTAATATTAATTTACAATAAAATTAAACATGATTAATATGATTTCCATGAATAAAAATTGAATTGATTATTTATATAAAATGTTTGTTTCCATTTTCCAATCAAACGAGGGTGAATGTGAATTCTCCCTCTCATCTTTTCTATCATCAATTTGTTCCATCCATTTTCCATATTATCCTACAATGTATAATAGCCCTTCAATTTCTATCATTAAACCTAATTTAAAATTATTAACATGAAACCTAATTACAACCACTAAATATAATTAATATAATGTAAACTTTCCATATCTACATTGACCAACCACTCTTTCCGCAAGATAAAATAATTTGAAAGATTATATTTCTCCATCAAACTATGAATGTAACCTTACAAATATGGAGAGATGCAATTTCATCGTAATTTACATCACATGGCGAGGCCCTTCTTACTCATTCAAGATTGGTTGTCGATGTCACAATAAAATATTCAGAGGTAGACAATGTTGATTCACACATAATCTTTGAAGTCAACAGATAACAAAATGGGGTCCAGTTTTCAAGCAAATTTCTCAAAGTACACCCAATACCAACAGATTTATTTCTTCTCCAAAATAAAATAAAATTTAACACCTTCCAAACCAAACTCAATAATTTCCAAAATATCATAATATATAAATACAAAATACTCATATATTATCTAAATGTTCCCTTATTAAAAGGCAGAACGAAACCCCTGGGTAATACAATCCACAGTTAAACAGACAGAGACATATAAGTATTTATATAATATACTATTATAGGACTGGAATTCAGAAGAGATGGTGATGCTTCTTGCCATGAGCTTCCTCAGCTTCTTTCTTGTCTTCTTTCTTTTCATGGTGTTCATGAAATGCAAAACCACCACCGCCCACAGCAGCAGCAGTAGCGATCTCTTCCTCTATTTTGTGCCTGTGAGCATTTTCTGGGTCTTTCTTTTGCTTCATGCTTCTCATACTGTCACACCACATACCCAAATGTCAGCCACAAACAATAAACACCAGAAACCAAACTTAGAAACAAGTACACATATGAGAATTAGATTTTGGAACAAACAGAGTGAGATTTAATTGATTTAGGTTTCAGATCACCTTCCATCAAGAAAATCTTCATGGGAGGTGATCTGAAACATTCATCAACTAAATCTCAAACAAATTTTCTAAAAATTTATTTATCTTATTATGTATTATGGATCTGGAAAGTCTTAGATTTTGGGCTGTCAATTGGGTCGCAGTTAAAATATCTATATATAGACCTAGGAGTCATTTTTAGAGGGAGATGAGTAAATATGAGGATTGGGCATAAATAATTGGTATGTTGGGATTGAAATTGGTTGACTTTCTGAACTTTAACACTAATTGACACCAAGAAAAATGCTAAACACTCACTATGGATAACCTCCTTCATAAGATTATCTAAAATGCATAACACTTACCATGGATATGTTACGATTGAAGCCAGGAACAAACCATATGTATATATAGGGCGACCCAGTGGGAGCCATATCTCTTGAAGGGGGTGTGAGAGGAATAAAGATAGCCCAACTCCCCTTCCATATAAAGAATTGTAGATAGGCCTGCTAATTATAGCAGGCCGCCTTGCCCCTATCCTTATAGGGTGCTCTCCTATAGTTGGCACAGATAGATGGGACCATTGAATTATCTAATTGTATATATATTTAAAACCATTTCAGATCAATAACAAAGACACATATTCATAGAAACCCATACCAATGCAAATGCACCAGCAGCCGCAGTGCCGAGTTCAGCAACATGCTCCTCATGTTTGTGGTGTTTTTCGTCCTTTCTGGTCTTCTCATACTCCTCTTCACGACCATAGTCGACGGTGGTCTGCTCTACATAAGTGCTGTTGTCGGGATAAGCATTGACCTCCTCTTTCTTGTGATGGAAAAGGTGGTGATGATGCTCCTCAGACATACTTATAAGCCCACAAGTATATATACACAGCAACTAGCAGAATTCTCCAACGACTCCAGAAACAGTTAATGCTGGAAGAGAGAGATTGATGATGGAAAGGGAAGATACCCGGTGTATATATAGCAGGGCGAGGAAAGAAGATAACCGCGTTATGGACGGTGGCGCGTGCATATGGGTATGACTTTGTGGTGGCGACGTGCATGGTTTAATTAATTATATGTATATTGTTATAAAATGAAATGAGATAATACGCGGGGAAGGTTTGCTAGCTGTGTAGGCAGAGCTGAATTATAGTTGGGGCATCCACGATGATTTTGGTGGATCTGTCTATTTGATTTATGTCATTGATCCAACAATCTTCTAGAGTATCTTTTTCTCTAGGGAGATGACCCCATAACCACGCATCTTAATTTTAGTGGTGCGTAGATTTATATAGAGGTTTCATTAGTGCAAAAAAATATATCATTGTGTAGTATATGATGTTATTTTCTTTTCGTATATTTATTTGGAGGAAAAGTGGATTTTAAATTGATTTAGTACACAAATAATTTTTATAAAGCATTTGAAAAGTGTACCAATAACCGAGTGCCCTATGTGTCACATTGTGGTTGGCTCTTAAAAGTACCATTAATGAAAAAATTGGTCATTTTTCCATCAAGTTATGGTGAAATCCAATGTACATGTTTTGGTACATGCACAACTATGGGGTCATCTCCCCTAATGACGAACAATATCATATATTGTAAGGGTATCCTTCTATCATCGAATGGTATTTTCATATTTTGCAACAATTATGTTGTAATATTCAATTAAAGAGTGTTTTTGGAGTAGATCAAATTTTGCAAAGTTTGTGTAGTAAAACACAATTAAAATGCATTTTTAGAGTACATCAAAATTTGGCAAACTTGTATTTTAGGAAGTTAATCAAATAGTGTTTTTGTATGTACATTTAAATTTATGATAGTTGTATTCTAAAATACAATTGAATGGTAGTTTTGGGATACATCAAATTTTGTAACATATATATTGTAAATCTCATTGGAGAGTTGATTTTGGAGTACACCAAGTTTTGTGACACTTGTGTTGTAAAACTCAATTGAATTACCTTTATTCACATGTACAAGTGAATCCCAAGAATCAAAGTATGACTAGCCCATTTACACTCGTTATAGTGACGTTCTATTAGAACTTTCACACCTCTAAAAGTAATGAATGTCGGATATATGTTTTAATGTAGTGAATACCAACTTCACCCATTTAAATTTTAATATTTTATTTTTATATTCGAATTTAAATAATATTTATTTTTATTGTAATATTTATATATGTTTTCTAAATATCACACTTGCATGTCATTTTAGAGATGTTTTTTCTATGTAAATAGAAGAATATGGAAAATTTAATATTAAACTTTAAATTTGTGAATTACTATTAAGTTTACAATGGATAATTACACATTTTAAAAAAATCATGTTAATTATATATATTAAATATATCTTGCTACATAAAGTGTGCATTATCGCTACTTTATTTAGTTTGTAAAATTCCAATTAAAGGTGATGTTGCACGAGGTGGGATGTGTTCGTATATAACATTAGACCTAGAAAATTATTGGGACCATCATTTTCTCTTCCCCTTTGTCTCAACACTTATCCTATGATAGCCTTAATAAAATAATCACCAATAATATTTTAAATCTCTGAGTGTTCATCTTAATAACCATTCTTTAAGTCTTCTCGGTTTTGGTCTTGGCTTCATGTTTTCCCCAACAATATTCCTTATGAATATTTTATCTTTAAGATTGAGATTAACATTAGAGGATTAGAGGACGAGGTTTTAGAATAAATTTGTGCAAAATGTTTCATAAACCTATAGAAAACTTACGTTCTAAAGAGAAACACTATATATAAATAATGAATGGCTCTTAAAAGTCTTAGAGAGAATAAAGATATTGATAGAAATAATTATAAGGCATAAATTCTTGAGCATTTGAGTTCAAGTGGGTGTTGTAGGAAGGTTTGGAGGAATCCTTTAAATAAAATTGTAGGTGTTGTCACCAAACAATTAAAATTCATCCTCTATTGATAAAGAATAATAGCACATATTATAACTCATGGACTCCTCATCCTAAGGATTTACGATGTACCAAAATTCATAAACATTGTGTCCTTAGACCTATTATTTATACAAAAATTCTCCCACCTACTCTCTTATTGAATTTTCATAAACAAATTTAAATTATTGGTAGGAAACACCTCCTCCTTTATTAAAAACTCAAAGCACTTCATATGAAAAGTTAAGAATCTTAGTGTTAATGAATAAGACATTTTAATAAGCTTTCAATTCTATTAAGATTTATTCAAAATTTCTTCTCAATGAAGTTATTAAGACTCTTTACAAGAGGTTATTAATCCCCAATCAACAAATTTAGTGCAATTATGCCTTATGTCTACATTCTTCACATTTTGAGGTGAAAATTTCAAGCGAACTAAGGGTCTAGTTATGGGATCATCATTATCTCCCATTGTTTCCAACATATTCATGGAACATTTAAAAGCAAGGGATTAGAGTTTTTTTACTCAAATATATATGGCACGATAGGTTTCTAGATGATACTAATGATAATGGCTCTATGTTATAATTTCCTTTTCCATTTAAATAGGAAATCAAATCAAATCTAATTGGCCATGGACAAAGTAGAAAATAACAAATTTTCATTCTTTGTTGTCTTTAACTCAAAAAAATTGATGGATTTTTATCTCATCAAGTCTTTGGGAAGAAGACTCACATGGACTTGTTTCTGCAAGTAAGTTCTCACTATTAATCATGCCAAAAATATCTTTTACTTAATTGGTTTTCTTTGTAGGCCTTAAGAACTTGTGACCTATATCATCTAAAAGAAGAAGTAAATTTCCTCCTTAAAGTACTAATGGAAAATGGTTATAAATATTGGGAGATCAAAAAATATTTCCATAAAGCTAGCCAAAGAAGTCATAAAACTAATAGCGATGAATTTGATGTTCACACGATCATTATTCCATGCATTAAAGATGTCTTGAAGAAGATATCTAAAATCTATGTGGATTTGAAACCTCACAACACTCTTCACACTTATCTTGACTTTGTTAAAGATCCTTTAAATCTATTTAAAACATAATTAAATTTTAGGTCAATTTAATTAGGTTTAGATTAGATAGAGTTGATTACAAAAATGCTAATTTATAAACACTAAACTCATATTTTCAACTCGGATCAAATAGAAATATTTTGCATACACCAATCAACCTAACATGCAATCAAAATCAAAAAGAGATGTATGAGAGCACTTACCTGATTTTTCATGATATTTGGAGATACCTATGACTATACAAAAGTGGAACTAGGAGATCTAAACTTGGCTAACCATCACAATTGAAACTAGAACTATGAATACTTCTCGGTTAAGACCGTATCTGACTCATTCAGACCTAATTGTATGATATAGCCAATCATGTATGGTCTTGAACCTACAATGCTTCTACTTCTACAACTTTATGGGTTTTTCACCGATCCGAAAATCATGAGCAACAAAAAGGAAAATTGCATATAATAATTTTCTTTTAAAAATGAATTATGGATTTAACGAAGACAATATGAATTTATTTTATTTTCTATTAAAATTACGAGGTTGCGAGCATTATAAAAATATGAGAAAATAACTAGGAAAAAGACACCACATGTGATAACAGAGTTCACTCATCTAGGACTATGTCTTTGGAGTGCAAACAAGGGACCAAACTATTAAAATCATGTAAAAATAACACTTACAATGAGTGTTTCATGATTTAGATCACTTCACTAGGTTCCTCTTACAATAATAGACCTAGTCTCTTTTGGCGCTTTGGCCTATTCTCCTCCTAGCTCACACACTAAGCCTCCTTGAGGAAAATATTGTCACTTCCTAACTCCTGCAAAAAGGTGCTCTTTATTTACAATGAGCTCCCTTTTATAGCCATATTGAGCTCTTCGCTCATTGGCGGGGCATGTGTTTTTTACATTGGTGGTGGGGGTTTGAATCCCACCTAAACCACCTTTTTATCCATTAAATATTTGTGGATTTGCTTTATAACACTAAGGCTATATCATGACCCATTTTGTGTTTTATTAATGCCTTACTTTTAACCAATGCCACTCGAGGAGGAACAACTTTGGTTTGGAGTGTCATCCACAATCCCCATCATGGTTACTTGGTTTGGTGGGAAGGCTATTTAAATGTCTCATATGCCACATATTATCCTCCATTTACCCCGATACGCTACCCACTATCTCCACATAGATCCCTCGCTTTGGTGGAGAGATTATTCCCTTGTCCCATATGCATGGGAAATAAAAATAAAGAATCCTTTTTAAAAGGTTGATCAACATGCATACCCGTGGCTTGGGCCACGTTTTGACATTTTTCCCACCGTCATTTAATTGTGCATTTGGACTCTCCACCAATTTGTGCTTGGATTTGGCCAAACTATGTGTGCGCTCTACATTGGCTAGAATGTTTCCCTTATGGGCCAAGTTGTGTCATGTTTCCAGAGAGTTGTGGGGTGAGCAAAGTGTATGTTGAGCCATCAATGTGGAATGGTCGTGGTTTGGGCCAAGTCATTTTGTCTAACAGATCAATATGGTGCCGAGTTGTGCATCAATATGAACCTACCTTCGGGGCCGAGCCATAGGTGTTGTCACCGATCCGATTACATATCCCGATGAGGTGGGGTAGTCTCCACAAATGCAATACAATCATGAACCAAGCTATGGTTAGCTCACCGAGTTGGATAATTCACCCAACTGATTTGGCTCAATTTGAAGCACCTTCATCGATTTACGACCGTGGCATATAACAAAGAAGCTGAACAATATGGAAATAAATGTGATTAACTCAAATCGGTGGGGTGTTGACCACACCACCAAGCTATCAAAATAGCTTGCTCGAGCTTGATTAGAACCATGCAATGTGATATGGCATATAATATCAAAAATTGATAACAGAAATATACAAGGTGGCAAAGGCACCCCTCCTATAAAAGAGTCTGTGAACCTAGGCGAGGGCCCCACCAACAAATAATGGGGCCCACCATTTTTTTCATCCGTCAAAGACTGGATGTGATCAAACGCAAGCATTCAACCTTATTGCCTTTTTGCCAAATTTCCACGTCAATGTGTTGCTCGCCCGTTGACCTCGGTTGACTAGTTTCCCAACCTGGACTTTTACTTACCACAACTTGAGAGTATGAGCTCCATTTTTCGCATTTCACCTATCATCGAGAAGCTCTCAAAACACTCTACCACTTGGTCATGATTTAGGGAGATTTAGGGAACTCCCGAATGTCCCAAAATGTCCTCCGATCACACCTCCCCAATGGGAAAGGATTTTGTTCCACCAAAATCTTACTAGAACTTTTATCACCCTGTCTTGAATCTAACTATTCTGTTGTCACATCGGAAGTACTACTACAAAGCGACTCTCGGTCTCACAGTACTATATTCTTTCTTACTTCGACAACTTGGTCTCGATCCTGGCTCTATGGGTTATGATCCTACCATGCTTCTTTCGTTGTCTTAATTGCCACATCTTCCCTTTAGGGGTCTTACACTTCGACAATACAATAATAATATATTGTTATGTCTTCCTCTGGGGTCTTACACTTCAGCAATATATAGTATGCATGGAAGTAGATATTGCCACATCTGCCCTCTAGGGGTCTTACACTTTGACAACACCCAAAAACATGTACTGCTACATCTTCCCTTCAAGAGGTATTACACTTCAGCAATACTTAAACATCACCACATCTTCCCTCTAGGGGTCTTACACTTCAAAAGATGTCACATGATGATCAACTACCATTCTGCTGCATCCACAATGCCTCTACATAGAATGACAATCCAAGATGATCTCTCATGAGCTCAATAATGATGACTTCAACCCCACTGCACGACTACGCCTCTACATGGTACAAAGTCTCTTGTTGATGATGACTACCAGGTACTATCCTACTACACGACCATAATGGGCCTCTAAACAAGGAAGATCCAACCTCATGCTAGATTCCAACGTTGATGAGCTACCACTCTGCTACACAACTACAAGGCCTCTACATAGAATGATTATCCGAGCTAACACCAGAGAGCTCAAATGTCTACAAAAATAGCTAACAATTCTCTAGGATTATCTAAAATGCAAATTTCCAAAAAAATCGACATTCAAGCATGTTCAATGAATTTGCATCTGTTCTAGAAATCTCCCAAGTTGAAACATGAGTTATACCCAACTGTACCAGAAACTCAAAGTTGAATTAAGGAGATAAAAATGGAGTAATCCAAATGTAAATGCGATAAAATATTGAGTATGATGAACCTGTCCCTCAGTCTATCCCACAAATCTGGACTCCATAGCTATTGCATGTTATAACCAATCAAGAGCTATGCAAAATAAAGTTGAAAAATTGTTTACCAACCCATGCTATCGAACTTTCATCTACAGGTATTACCTGGTCCGGGGTTGAACTTTCAACTAGTGGTGGCTTAGGAACTTCCTTTACCTTTACAATAAGTTTGTATTCCATCTTTGGCTTGCCATTATACTGATGGCGAGATGGATGAAGTTTCCGAAAATTGTCCACCCAATGCCCATTCCTCTTAATCTCCTTCTTCGGAATGAGGAAAACTTACTTGCCATTTTCACTTCTACACGACGAGATTGGTCTTTTCCATGTGCCTTGTTCTTAATTAATGGCATCAACTTCTTCATAAATGTCCTTCTCTTCCAACATCTGAGCAACACAATGGTTATGCATCCCACAAAACGTACAGGCATCCATCATTTTCTGAATATCAAATCCATACTTCTTAAGTTGAAAGAGTGGATCAGAAGTTTTACAACATTCATGGTGCTTATGGTAAGAACGTGGAGGTGGAATTTAAATACCTCTATGCCGACGTTTCTTACCAACTCCTCTTACTGATGAAGAAGCCCCCGATTCATGCATTGAATCTATCTGTAGGACTAGTGGGGTATTCTCTTGCCTTTCGAAGTTTATCTCCATTAACGTGCTTGAAGCATTCTCCAATCTCCATTTTTGCACTAGTAGAACCTAATCTCAGTAAACAAGGATGATCCTCAACTTTGTATTGGGTTAGTAATGCCTTGGCTATCTTTTCCAAGACCTCTTCCATCAAAACCCATTCTATACAACAATTTTGATCCAATGCCTCTAGTATGCTTTTCAAATGAACCAAAGACATCATTACCTGAATCTGAAACTGAATGGGAGGAAGAAGAAGATTCCCATGGTGAATAACTTATAGTGCACTCTGTCATGGTCTCTGCAAATCAAGTAGAAGGTAATTCCTTCTTTTGATCACCACACTGCAAATTGATCAAGAGCTCATCTTTTGATTCTAGCTCCTTTTTCAACTGATCAACTTTCTCTTTGAGGGAATAGATCTTGCATCTCAAGAATGCATTTTCCAACCGGATTTTCTGTTGATGCTCTCGAGCTCTTCCAATCTTTCCCTCTTGATGTTTTTACCATTATAACTGCAAACTAACCAATCTTCCAAAACACTGCAGAACTACCAAGTAAGAAGATCAAGCCAAATAGTCTGCATTGATGGGATTAGCAATCATAAACTTGTATACAAATGAAACTAAAGAAATCATGAAACTAGCTCCGATACCAACTAAGTTGGTGGCCTTAGATGCTGCCTTGATACCGGTGATCGATCAAAAATCACGAGCAACAAAAAAATGTAACTTGCATTTAATAATTTGCTTTAAAAATGACTTACATATTTAATGAAGACAATATGAATTTCTTTTATTTTCTATTAAAATTATAAGGTCATGAGCATTATAAAAATCGAGAAAATAACTAGGAAAAAGACACCACACATGATAACGGAGTTCACCCATTAGAGGGTTATGTTTCTGACGTCCGAAACAAGGGACCAATCTATTAAAATCATGTAAAAATAACACTTACAATGAGTGTTTCATGATTTCGATCACTTCACTAGGTTCCTCTTACAATAATAGACCTAGTCTCGTTTGGCACTTTTGGCCTATCCTCCTCCTACTTCACACACTAAGTCTCCTTGAGATAAATATTGTCACTACGCTATCCTGCCCAGAAGGTGCTCTAAATTTATAACGGCCTCCCTTTTATATCCATGTTGAGCTCTTGGCTCATTGGCGAGGCAAAGGCTATATCATGAACCATTTCACATTTTATTAATGCCTTATTTTTAACCAATGCCACCATACGTGACATAAACCATATAACCGTCACCCATGGTCCACGTGGTCCTACGTGCTCACGGTGAGGAGGAACATATTTGGTTTAGAGTGTCAGCCACAATCTTCATCGTGGCTGCTTGGTTTGGTGGGAAGGCTATTTAAATGTCTTATATACCATGTATTATCCTCCATTTACCCTGGTGCGCTGCCCACTATCTCCACGTAGCTCCCTCGCTTTGGTGGAGAGGTTGTTCCCTTGTCCCAGATGCGTGGGAAATCAAAATAGAGAATCCTTTTGAAAAGGCTGGGCCGACATGCCTACCCGTGGCTTGGGCCACATTTTAACATTTTTCTCACCGTGTATTTCGTTGTACATCTGGACTCTCCACCGAGTCGTGCTTGGATTTTTCTGAGCTATGTGTGCGCTCTGCATTGGGTTGAATGTTGTCCTTGTGGGCCAAGATGTGTCATGTTTCCACCGAGTTATGGGCCAAGCGGTGTATGTGGAGCTGTCAATGTGGAATGGCCACGGTTTGGGTGGAGTCATTTGGTCTAACCGTCAATACAGTGTTCAGCTGTGCATTGAATATGAACCGCCCTTCGGGGCCAAGCCATACGTGTTATCGCCAAGCTGATTACATATCCCGACGAGGTGGGTCGGTCTCTTTACGTACCCAAAATTGTAAGGTAATGCATGCATCGGCGGAACAACGTAACAGTGTGCCCCAATGATGATGCGAGTCTCCTCGCAAGGTGTTCGGGATCCGAAAAGATCTCCAAGTGTGCGTTAACATCCCGCATGCCCCACTTAGCCCCGCGTGCTTTGTTTTTCCCTTTTCCCCTCTTTTCTTGGCCTTTTGCTCTTGATGGACCGCCACCCCGCTGGCGGCGGTCTTGTGCCCGCCACCAGGCGGCGGTCAGAACTCGCCCCGCCTTGTCGGCGGTCCCGTCGCGCTTTTCCGAAAGATCTTTTAACGTGACTCACGTAATTTCAACATTTTACCAACTTTTCTTCACCGCCATAAGCTTGCATTTATGATTTTGGTTCCCTGGAATAGTGTTTTGCCATTGTTTATAGTTTAAGAGTTCAAATTGGTTTTTACCTTGGGTAAATCCAAATGCTATAAATAGATGGCTTGTGCTCAAGCAAATGGCCCCTCAAATTTGCCTCTGAATTCCTCATTGCAATAGATTTAGTTTTCATTTTGCTTAGAGTTCTTAGTTTCTTTCATTGCATGCTTAGTTAGCATTGTTTTGCTGTTAGTAAGCCACATATCCATCTTGTGCAAGCTGCTGTTATTTCATCCAATCCATTGGAATAGGATAGTCTGTTTATCAATAGGAAGCCATTAAAGTTGCAGGTTTTGCTCCTCAAACAGGATAGTTTCAGGTTCTGGACATTTTATGTTGCATGACTCGCATAAATCCCGCTAGGAATTGCATAAGCCAAGCTCTGTACTCTTGCGCTATCTCTCTCCTACTCGCATTGTATTCAGTCTACATCCTGAGCTGCCTTTGTCCCAATATCTACTTCTGTTGATGCAAGCATTACACGCTTTTCTGGATCCACGTGAGCACGAAAGAACGAGGAGATCACACTGAGGGGACATAGCCACACACACCATTGGATTCGCCACTATTCTACGGAATCCAAGTTCTAGCTTTCAAAATTCTAAATTAAAAATTATATCAAATAGAGTAGTTAATTGCTTTATTTTAGTTAATTTTACTTTCGACATTGCCGGGGAAGTTGTGGGGATTGATAGTTTCTGAGAGACTATGATTCATTCCTCACTTTTGAGGAAAGATCGATAGCTTTGCAAATAGATTAGATCAGTTATTTCATTGTTTAGAGTAGATCTACAAATTGCACGCACATAAATAGCTATACTCGCTATCTTGTTTGTTTTAAATTGTTATCGTAGTTTATCGAATTCTAGATATATTAGATAGTTGTTCTTTAAATTCTGTTTAGTAGATAGATTTATCAGATTTAGAAATATACATAGACATATCTTTCACAATTAGTTTATCCTATCATTAGTTAGATTTACATTATTGCTTTTGTATGACAATCACGGGACCTAGGGAGCCCAGAGAATACGTATTCGAGCCAATCGTGCCTCAACCCAATCTCGTCACAGCAATAGTTGACATAGACCAGAATCTTAGAATCCAAGTCTTCCAAACAACAACAGACTTACAACAGATCAGCTCTCAGTTGAGGGGATTAAACATAGAAGACAATCGAGCACACACGTTTTGGTCAAATCAGCCAAATCACAGTTACCCTAAAAAATATCCACATGACTCGTAGAAGGGCTTGAAAGAGAGCAAACGTTCAATTGTGATCATTTGGTCCCACAGCCAGACGCAGGAGACATTCTCACAAACATAGATACTAGCCTAAGAATTCAGGTTGCAAGAACGCCTGTGAGATACTCTGAGAAGATCACACGGCTATTAATTTTGAATATAGAGGCCGAGAAAGCATATGATTATTGGATACTGGGGATCGTGCAGTCGAATTCGTACATGACAATAGCAGGACCGCAACAACCAAGAGTTTACGATTACGACCCACAAATCCCGCAACCCAACGAATCCTTAAGTGAATCAAACATAGACATTGGCCTATGCACACTAGTATTCAGATCCACTCCACTTCCACCTATCATCATCACACAGTTATCCTTATTAGACGTAGCAGCTAAAAACTAGGGAATTCTAGACTAGACCAGAGAACCGCCCATAAAGACAACTGCATCCATCATCCACTCTATGACCCTGTCTGGAGACATACACGAAACTATTCCAGGCCATTTTCCATGCATACCACAACCCATAGATCGAATCACGCCAGAGCTTGATATTGATTGGAGCCTTGAGCGATCATCCTTGGCGACCGATCTATCACACCGATTCGAGTTAGGAGGGCCTTCTTTGCCTTAGATTCGTAAATTCCACTAGTGCGCGTCGAAGACATTAGATTGCCTAACTAATTTGTCTGTATCCCACCCGTATTTCATCCCCACCGGCTGTCTCGGCACGACCTCGAGAGGTCGGGTGCGAGGAAGAGTTACTTGTAGATTCCCAAGCTCGCTTGTCACTTTTCCATCGTACAAAATTGGTGAACCCGACGTGAAACTTTCTACCTTCTGATTTGGAGTCAGATTTGTACTACCTCATCAGTTTTCACTATCACCTTCGCCCCTTCCCATTATTCTACGGGTATTCATATACCCCCCGAATATGTCGGGATTCGATGCATATGGTAGACCCCTCTTGGGCCTTGAGGCATATTACGCCCAACAAAATAGGCAATCATCACCCTCACTCTCAGTATGGGGTGACAACTACTCAGCTAACCAGTTGTCAACACAAACTCCAAGGGTTAGATATAACTCATCTTTTCAAACTGAGGAGTTAGATCATCTCGCTCAAACACAACAAACAGAGCTTTCAGGCTCGAATAATATGACGTTCACCGGAGAATCTGGTTCATCTCCTCAGGTACTGCTTAGACCACAAATTAGTAGACAATCAGACCCATACCTGGCTTTAGATGATGAACAGTCAATACGTCATCCTAGGAATGAACAACGCTCTCGGAGTATGTACCCACCTATAAGGAGTTTACAAACACAACCCGAGGCCTCTTTTCAAGAAAATACCTCCATACCACTGCATATAGGAAATACCTTCGACGAAACTTGGCAAGACAATGGTCAGTTCATAACAGGATATCACATGCCCATACAACACCATGATATACAACAAATGCCACCAAGGCAAAATATCGTGACTTCACCACATGAAGTCATTTCAACTTTAGTAGAAAAATTTAGGGGATTAGAACTTGCCCAAGCAAGTTAAAATTCTCAATTCATGCAAGTAGGAAGTTCCAATCCCCCACACCATTCTAGCCAAGTAGACCTCCTCACAGGAATAGGCACATTAGGCATGCCTCCCCAGTATTCACAACAAACACCAACTAGACCCACCATCTCTAACACCGTTCCTCCCGGTCTAGTACAAAACAATCCATTCCTGAACAATACCCCATCATACTTAAACATGTACTCCAAATCACCACAAGGGGATATGTTCTCCTCTCCCGGCATGTTTGCTCAAACACAGTGTTTCCTTATGCCCTAAGCTAACACATATATGCTACGCCATATCAACAACCCATTCCACCTCCGCTCCTCAAGCGAGAGCACCATTAATGGTCAAAACCTATGCGATAGGGACTTACTCAGAATATTTGAAAGAGCCCTTAGATTTCACCATACGAAGCGTCATGCTTCCAAGACCTCTTCCCGATTTTCCCAAATACAAGGGTGAGGGAGATCCAAATGCACATATCAAAGCTTACGCTACAGCCATCCAAGAACTACTCCCTTGGGATGGGGTTGTTGCTAAAATATTTCCCAAAACTTTGGAAGGCATCGCTCTCGATTGGTATTATAGAATACCTGAGGCTTCCATCCATTCGTTTAAACAACTCGTTTCAGAGTTCATTAAGGCATTTGACATGAACAAACCGTTAAGAACAGTATCGGGAGTTCTTAGACATTAAGCAGAACATAATGAATCTGTCACTCATTTCATCTAGAGATGGCGTACAGTTCTTTATTCTTCAGCCAGTGCTCCAAATATGGACCAAATGGAACTATGTGATTTATTCCTTCATTCTCTCAGCAGAGAAGTGAAGGAAGAAGTCTAGAAGTTCCCACTAAGGACTTACGATGAAGTACTTGAGAGCGCTCTCCGAATAGACCAAGCGGTAATAGATAGTGGACACAAGGCATATGGAACAAATGGGAGGTTAATCAGCTCCAGCCAAAACAATACAACTTATCCTACTACCACGAATGTCAATCAAGGACCTAAAATCCTTAACAAAAATCGCGGGGTGACAACAGATGGAGTAACCGATCATCCTAAAAAGGTAAATACATGAATACTTCACCACCAATGAACAATCAACGAAACAACAACTTTACCCCAACAATCAATACAGTGGATTTTAATCATCCTCAACAACAATAACAACGGAGAAATCCTACACACTGTCTAAACCAAAACTCAGTTGGTTATCAAAACTAGAAATAGCAAATGCAAAACTTTAATCCTAATAGGCAACAGTTTGATCAGAGTTTTAGGCCACAATATACACCAAACCAACAAACCAGGAATTACAATCCCAATTCATATTGTGGTTTCCACAAAATTTGGGGTCATAACACTAGAACGTGCCATGACTACAATAAATTCATGCAACGTTTGCCAGAGGAACAAAGACAATTCTTCAAGGATATGTTCTTGGCAGATCCTGTGTCACCACCACCAAACATGCTCGCAGGGGCAGTTTCCCCTCAGAATACTCCCCTCAAGATCTTTAATGATCCACTCCCAAATCACGATAACAATAGGCTAAGTCCAAATGGGACAAACAAAAGCATAATGACAGGAAACAATGATCATGAAGCCTCGACTTCACTAAATCCATCAGTTGCGCCACAATTAGGAAGTCAACCAAGACCCAAGATAGTCGGTTTAGTAGAATTAGATGCCGAACTACCCATCGAAGCTATAACAAGAACACGAGAGTATTTCTCTCAGCCAAGCCCAAGTCACTGCTGAAATGTATAAGATCCAACAAATAGTAGAAAAACCCGTAGGTGCCTATGATCTAATTAGCGACCTAACAAAAACCTTCTCGCACATTTCATTTTTGGACCTACTAAAGAATTCTCCTGCCCAACAGTCTGCTCTTCTAGAGGCATTAGGTCTAGGTCATCTAATTAACATCACTCCACCTCCCGAAACACAAGTGAACCATGTAGACTTTGATATCCACCCTCCAGGGCAGCCGGATAAGGATGTCGAATTCATATTCGAGATAAATAAAATGCCTACGAGATGCTTTGAGATTACATGCCGAGGTGATCCATCCTTACACTTACAAGTATGAGTTTATAATAACTACGTAAAGCGAGTAATGGTTGATGATGGGGCGGCGCTTAACATAGTCCCCTTCTCTTTCCTTCAAAAACTTGGATATGGGGAAACAAATTGTTCCACGACTTGAAATACATTGAGAGGCCATGATAGCCTTAAAGCCACTTTGATTGGGACTATAATACCACCAAATACCTTAGGACCCAAAACCATCTTGACCGAGTTTTATATTATAGATCGGGAAACTAACTATAATATGGTCCTCACTGACCATGGATATACACCGCATGAAGGCAATCCCTTCTACGCTATTTCAAGAGGTAAGGTTTTTACACTTAGAAAAGATATTTGTAGCCAAAGATGATCCAAAACCATTCGATATACACCTAGCTGACTTAAAGAAAAGACCAGGCGTACACTCGGAATTTGAACTTCCAAAAAAGCAACTTAATAAACCCACTGACGCAAAACCAGAGGAAAAGTTGATACCTATAACAGATCTTGAGACTATAAGCCTAGTTAAGAAAATCCCAGTCTCAAAAGATGAGGCTAACGTTGTAGAAATGGTATCATTAGGAACTACTGCAAAAATCGTTGAATTGCTAGAACAAGATCTACCAATGTTCTTACCATTTGATTCTGCAGGCATGGGATGTTCCCTAGGTGTCGGTTCTCTTCCAGCAGAGGATCTCTGTATGGTGGAAGTAGAATGCGCAAACACAACAGATATCCCAGCATCCATATTCCCAGCTAAATATTGGATGCTCCATTTTGATGGAGCTAGATGCCATTACGAGCGGGCAGAGTGTAATCTTTACTTCCCTGAAGGAAAAGTCCTACCATTTGCCTTTAAAATAAATTTCGAATGTACAAACAATGGCGCTGAGTATGAAGCCCTCCTCCATGGCCTCATTTTAGCCAAGAGGATCGGTGTTAATAACATCGGTCTGCTAGAGACTCACAATTGGTAGCAAACCAAGTCTCTAAGATATATGAAACTAAAGCCGAGCACTTACAGCTTTACAAAACAGCTATATTAGATTTAAGCAAGGAGTTTGACTTCATATCAATTGAAGCAATCCCACGAGAACACAATCTTCTCGCCGATTCTATAGCAACCTCAACATCACGCTTTACTCCAAACAGTAAGTTAGAAGATACCCATTTCATGGTATCCCTTCATGATGAACCATTGATAAAAACAATGACAAATTCTCTTTTAAACAGAAATAAAAACAAATCTACTATCCTGTAGACCACATTGATAGTGATATGGCCACTCAATTACTTAAACGCCTATGTGGCATTACATCTCTCCTATCATATGATAGATTTGTCCTTAATCTTGCATTCGTCTTCATACTTCGGAAATCCCATGATGGAGTTTCCTCGCAAATGGAACCTAGCATATACATAGTATAAAGTGGGGACGATTTGGATTTACCTCTAGCCCCCCGAGTTTGAAGAAGGTAATGCTTCCTTAATCGAAGAGACAATTGATGTTAACATCGGAACGGAGGATGAACCAAAGATCTTGAAACTAGGATCCTCGCTAACCCCAGAAGAAGTAGAAATACACACTTGAATCCTCAAGGAACATCAGAAGGCTTTCACATTTAATTATAAGGAAATGACAGGAGTTGCACCCCACATTGCGGTGCACAACCTCGTCACTAAATCTGATGCAAAGCCAGTTAAACAAAAATCAAGACCCATGAAACCTAAGGTAGCTCTCATGGTGAAAGAGGAAGTAATAAAACTCCTCCAAGTAGGATTCATCAAACCAGTCGATTACTCTCAATGGGTATCTAATATCGTTCCCGTTCTCAAAAAGAATGGGAAGATACACATTTGCATAGATTTCTGAGACATTAACAAAGCATGTCCTAAGGACGACTTCCCATTACCATCCATAGATGTCATTGTTGATGCAACAACTGGATTTGAAATTTTGTCTCTCATGGATGGATTCTCGGGATACAATCAAATCAGAATATCTGAACAAGACCAAGCTAAAACCACATTTATAACTCCTTGGGGAACCTATTGCTACGCTGTTATGCCATTCGGTCTCAAGAACGCTGGTGCTACATACCAGTGAGCTATGACATATATATTTCACGATCTAATTCATAAAATTGTGGAATCCTACGTAGATGACTTGTTGGCTAAGGCCAAGAAGCGCTGTGACCACCGGAGGTGCTCCGCGTCATTCTTTCACGTCTAATAGAATACGGAGTCACGCTAAATCCAGAGAAATGCATCTTTGGTGTAACAGGAGGAAAGCTCCTAGGTTACATCATATCGTCACGAGGGATAGATGTTGATCCAACCAAAATTCAGGCTGTCCTTGAAATGGTCCCACCTTCGAATGAATCTGGAATCAGGTCATTTCTCGGAAAACTTGGTGCAATCCAGAGATTCATCCCGGACTTAAGCTTCGCCATCCATCCAATCAACAATCTGCTCAAGAAAGATTATAGTATTGATTGGACCAAAGACTGCAATGAAGCTTTTGATGCAGTTAAGTGTTTCCTGTTATCACCACCTACGCTAATGCCACCTAAGCTAGACCGCCCGTTAATTTTATATTCACGAGCTACCGATGTCTCGCTGGCCTGTATGTTGGCCCAAGAGGACGATGACAAGAGAGAGCGCATGATTTATTTCATTAGCCGAACGTTGCTCGACTATGAAACACGTTATACACAAGCAAAATGAGAATGCCTTGCCATAGTCTTTGCTACTAAATGCTTAAGACACTATATGCTGAATCAAGAAACAAGGGTCATGGTAAAAACGGACCATTTACGAACTTTCCTCACACAAGGGTCCTTGTCTAAGAAGGTTGGACATTTTATAACCTTAATGGGGGAATTCGAATTAACATTTGTAAATCAGAAGTCGGTTAAAGGACAAATCATCGCGGATTGGTTAGCTGATAACCCATTAGACGGAGGCGATCTAGTAAATCTAGACTTTCCGATGAGTGCGTATACTACATTGAAACCAGACCTCCTATCTCTGAGTGTCCCTGGTATACCGATATTATTAATTATATCATGGACCATACGTATCTAGAAGGGGCTACACTGCAACAAAGAAGGCGGTTATGCATTATTGCAGCCAAATACGTCATTATAGAGAAAGTGCTCTATCGAAAAGCATTCGATGGAATGCTCCTAAGATGTGTCAACATAGAAGAATCCAAGAAGATTCTCCATGAATCTCACAGCAGAATGTGTGGAGGGCACTTTGGTAGCCATGCTACCACTCGCAAAATACATCGAATGGGCTATTTCTGGCCCACTCTAGAACACGATGCAGTAGAGTTTGTACGCAGGTGTCATAAGTGCCAAGAGTTCTCCCATGAGATCCACATGCCAGCACAAGCTCTACAACCAATTGCTACTCCATGGCCCTTTTCTACGTGGGGTCTCGATTTGATAGGGAAATTCTCTCCCTCATCTACAGATGGCCATAATTTTATAATCACGGCCACCGAATATTTCACCAAGTGGGTAGAGGCTATGCCTCTTACTACTGTACCGGGTTCTGTAATCGCCAAATTCATTTTGAACCAAATCATTTGCAGTACAGCTTCCATGCAAGTCATTATCTCAGATAATGGGACTTCTTTTACAAATGACGAAGTTCGCGAGCTATGTAATAAATTTAGAATAAGCCATCACATGGCTTCCTTGTATTACCCTCAAGCCAACGGACAGGCTGAAGCGACAAACAAAACACTGAAAGCCATTCTCCTTAAAACTGTGAAAGAAAACAAACGAGATTGGCATTTGAAGTTATATCCAGCCTTATGGGCCCACCGAACCTCAATAAGAACACCGATGGGAGAAACTCCTTTCTCATTAGTATTCAGGGAAGAGGCAGTTCTCCCACTTGAGGTTGAAATACCCAATCTCCGTATTTCATTACAAGGGATTCTGGATGAAGACGCTTACAGGGAAGCACATCTCTCCCAACTAGAAAGCCTAGATGAAGCTAGGTTAGATGTTGAACAACGGCACAGAGCCTATGTTGACCGGATGTGCCGGCAGTATAATAAGAAGGTCTATGAATGTGACATATATGAAGGTGATCTAGTTCTAAGGCTAGACAGTGGATCGACAAAAAGACCGGCAAGGGAAGAAAGTTCCAAACTAAATGGTTCGGCCCATACCAAGTCTTGAAGGATTACGGAAATGGTGCATATCTCTTATGTACGTTAAAAGGTGAGGAATTTAGCGAAACAGTCAATTCCTTGCACCTCAAATGATTCTACACGTAAGAAACTAGCACTACTTATAATTATATCTACATTGCATCTTCACATAGATTAGGATCATTTTGTCCGCTTGTTGTCATACAAAAATTGTGATCAAGGAATTTGTTCTCAAAGCAATTCAATACCAACTCATGATGTTGTTGGCATAAATACTCTAATCATACTTCTCCATTTCCATGATATCATCAAATTATTTCAAATCATGTCATCAAATAAAGTTAGATATGACAAAGTCTTAACGGTAACCATGCCAAGATCTACGGTTTATTCTCACTTTTGGTTTATTCTTAGGATAAGTGTCTTGCCTATGGTCCTGCTTCTAAGAAGCTTCATGATGTCACATCTATCCCATACGTATATCTCTTTGGAAATAAGCACATACTAACATTTTACTCAAGAAAACAAGTCAAATATTGATCAAATAGAAAATTTTAATTTTACACATTTCCTTGCCCCACCAACCTTTGGTGATGAGCTTCAAGGCTCTCTTACTAGTGACGTAGGGTTGGGAAAGGATGGAAATGCCCTTGCTCGCCTATGCTTTTCCCACGGTGATAAACCCATGTTTCTTACTAGTAGCTTGGGGAAAAGTGTAGGGGTCCTCTTAACAAATAAATGCAAAAGGTCATACACAAACAATTCCAATCTCAAGTCTTTGAGTCAAAAACAAATGAATCGGATGTCCAAAATTCCAATAGAGTTCAAAATCCTAAAACCCGATTTTGTCTATCATGTGGCCATCTAAGGATCTAAGTCTGGATAAACTGCAAAGCAATTTGCATCCAAAACTATGAAGTCACTCGAATGGAGTAAGCTTGTGGCATCCTAATTTGGTTCTCGCTAAAGCTTTGTCTATCTTTCATCACCATCATTTCAACACATTTCATGACTTGCACCCTTTCCAACTCTCGGTGATGAGCTCTCGCATCTTACTAGTCATGCGTGGAGTTGGGGGTAGGGGCAAGTCTATCTGCTCATCATTTCGCTTTATCTTCACCACTTTGCCAAAACAAATATGAAGTATCCAAAATTGCTTACGTAAACTGAGATTTAAAATCACATCAGTATCTACATTATCATATATTAGCATCATGAAATACAAAAAGGAAGTGAACACTTGCATCATTTGTTCTCCATTGCATCCATTCTAAAATCATATAAACATACATCATAAATTTACATGAGGAAACCGGGAAAAGAAACAAAGCCATAAATACCAAAAGACTGATCCAAAAAGGATATATATATATATATATATATATGATCAAAGTTCCTGTACAATGCCATCATGCACTAAGCATGGTCAAAACGCTCAAAGATCCCGGGATATACAAAAGAATATATCATACAAAATCTACGAGAGCCAAGTGGCTTCTCAATCCCTACGAGACCCCTATGAAGGCGCACGCCCACGCTTAGGACTCCGGCTACGCCGGCGCTCTGAGTGCACGGAGGGCTCAGGATCCCGAGGGGCAGCCGCAGTCTTGCCGCGAGAATGACTCCTCATAAGACGCTCGGCTGTCCTATACCCCGCTAGCTCCGTGTGAAAATTCGATACCATCCTGGTCACATGCTGATCGAGCAAAAACGTCAGTGTGTCTACCAGCTGCTCCCCAGCATCCACAGACAACTTTGCGCGGGTCCTCTCCATAAGGATCATCAGGGTATCGGTACATACCCTGCGAATCAAGTACCGCCACTCATCGGCGGTCTCTGCAAAAAAAAAGAGAAAACAAATTAGAAACCAAATAAGAGATTATAAATACGAGATAAAACAAAAGGAGAGATAGCAACTAAGGAGATCCTAATTAAAAACAAACATTAAAAGGAGAAAGGGTAACTTACTCGGATCACCAGGCCTCCAGGATGGATCTATAGGATCAGCACCTGCCACGGATGCCACCGCCGACGACCGAGGGGTGCTCCCATGGCCGGAGCAACGTAACGCCCCTACAACGGACTCATCCTCCCCACCATGGCCCTAGGAGAGTGGCTCCTCTAAAACCGTAGTAACCCTCTCTGCGCACTCGCTTGACCCTCGCCGCCCGCATAATATCCCCGAGTGTCATGCCACTCAGGATCGCTATCCTCCTCAGTCTCCTCCTCTGTCTCTCCCCCTGTGAACTCCTCAGACTCGGAGTCTATGTCAATGGGGTCATCGCTGTTATATGCAGGACTGCCGCAGAATCAAGAAAGGATACCCGAGGAGCACTAGCTCTCCCTCGGGCACGTACTACCCGCCTAGCCGCAATAGGAATGCCAGGTGTCACCAATGTCCAACCCCGGCCTCTAGGCCCCCCTCTAGCCTCTCGGGGCGATTTGTATATCGGCACCACCGGGGAAGCATACCCGTGTAAGGTAGGCCAAACTACCGAGGAACTCACCAAAGGGGTATATCTCCACCCGCCCCACTCTATCAATAAGCTGCCTGTGTGGTGGAGCAGGAGATCAAAGTAAGAGCCTCCTTGCCCCATATACCTGCCATAGTTTGATACGGTGTGGCCTCCATGTCAGCAGTGTGGTCGAGAAGAAATCAATCGGCTGATGAGGTGCTCGGAGCGCCGTCGACATATTTGTCCATCTAGCTTCCTCACACTCCGGGATCAGCCACCTCTACACCTCTCGCCATAAGGGATGAAGTGCTCATAGACCCAACTCATGACTAGGGTCGGGTGGCTCAAGGATTGCCCCCGTAAACGGACTACCCTGTATAAATCATGGTAGGTGGTCCCAAGTATGTCTGCTCCCCAGGCATATATCCAGCCATGTCCCTCTATCTGTGCAATAATGGGGGACCAGCAATATAACAATGTATCTCCTCCCTTGTCCCCGATCAGTCTCGAGGCAAGGATCCCCATGATGGCCTGGCGAAGTAGGGGGATGGGCAAGCTGGGAATGGATCGAACTCGACCCCCTTCTTCAACCCCATGGAGATGACTACATCTCCCATGTATGTAGCCCACTGTGCTATCTGGGCCCGCGAACCTGCTGTCTCAAGGGTGAGGTGTCTCCCAATAATCGGGACCCCCAGAATGCGATAGACATCCTCCAAAGTAATAGTCCACTCACCGCGGACTCCCGGCAATCGGAAGGTGTTCCGATTGGCATCCCAATACGAGAACAAGTCACAAAGAATGTAGCTGGAAGGAGCAACGTGGGGCACGCGTGATATATGCAGTATCCCGGCCCTCTGAAGAGTGTCCTCCTCATCCTGTGAAAGGGCATCCAATACTCCTGGGAGCCAGTCACACTCCCTCTCTCGGCTCCACCAGATATACTCCTCTCTCGCCTGCATACACCCAAAAACATGCAAAACAGAGCAAATTAGCATCCGAATAATACTGGAAAAATCATGAAAGTACGTAGAAATGCTAAAAATGCAAAAACAATCTCAAACAAATGTTCTTTTGGCATTCTGTGCGAAACCGCCACCCTGAGCAGAGGGCGGTTTTGTAACCGCTGCCTTAAGGGCAAGGCGTCGATAACCACCACCCTGAGTAGGGCGGCGGTCGTGACCGAAAACCCACGCGGGTTTTTAAACCTAAAAAGCCCAAAAAATGACAAAACAAGACCATTTTAACTAAAACAAGGCCTACCCAGTAGGTGCCCCCCCTAGATGAACCTTTTAACACTAACATTTTCAAAAATTACCCCCCCATGACAAAGATTTTAGCATTTCAAAATTAAGGGGGTAAAAGGGATAAATTGAAAAAAACTAACCTGTGATCTCACGGGTTGATGTTCGCTTCATGAGGCATGATCACTATCCCGTCACAGACGTTTTAACTCTACTCACGCAAGAAATTGTCATCGTGGATTCCAGAGCTCAAAATCGATCGAATCAACTCGCAAATGAATAGGAAAATGGGCCCACTTTCATATATATAAGCACCCCGATTCATTTAAAATGCCCTTTTACAGGTTTGGAGCACCGACGGAGGTAAGTTCTTATCCCCGCATAAATGGTACGTTCTCATTTCCTATTATTTTAGCGTTTATTTTCCAAACTATTATGTCTATCTGCACTTGAGTTCTCTTTTCATTTTGCAGGTGGGAATTTTGGACGGCGTCATTTCAACACACGGACGTATCAGGTATAACTTCTAACTTCCCATTTCAGGACCGCCATACTCGGACCCACCGTTTTATGCCTCTTCATGGCTAAAATGCTTCTCCGAGGGGGCAATATGTATGTACCCAAAATTGTAAGGTACTTGTCTTCTTAAAACAACATAACAGTGCCCCAATGATGATGCGCAGTCTCCTCGCAAGGTGTTTGGGATCTAGAAAAGATCTCTAAGTGTGCGTTAACATCCCACATGCCCCGCTTAGCCCCCGCGTGCTTTGTTTTTCCCTTTTCCCCTCTTTTCTTGGCCTTTTACTCTTCAGTGATGAAACCGCCGCCTGCCTGGCGGCGGTCTCGTGACCGCCACCCCAACACTAGGGCGGTCTCAGAACCGCCACCCCGCTCGGGGCAGCGGTCCTTTACGTATTTTCCAGAAAGATCTTTTAACTTGACTCACGTAATTTCAACGTTTTACCAGCTTTTCTTCACCGCCATAAGCTTGCATTTATGATTTTGGTTCCTGGAATAGTGTTTTGCCATTATTTATAGTTTAAGAGTTCAAATTGGTTTTAACCTTGGGTAAATCCAAATGCTATAAATAGATGGCTTGTGCTCAAGCAAATGGCCCTCTAATATGCCTCTCGAATTCCTCATTACAATATATTCAATTGTCATTTTGCTTAGAGTTATTAGTTTCTTTCATTGCATGCTTAGTTAGCATTGCTTTCTTTGTTAGTAAGCCACATATCCATCTTGTGCAAGCAAGCACTGCTGTTATTTCATCCAATCCATTGGAATAGAATAGTCTGTTTATCAATAGGAAGCCATTAAAGTTACAGGTTTTGCTCCTCAAACAGGATAGTTTCGTGTTCGGACGTTTTATGTTGCATGACTCGTAATAAATCCCGCTAGCAATTGCATAAGCCAAGCTCTGTACTCTTGCGCTATCTCTCTCCTACTCGCATTGTATTCGGTCTACATCCTGAGTTGCCTTTGTCCCAATATCTACTTCGCTGATGCAAGCATTACACGCTTTTCTGGATCCACGTGAGCACGAAAGAACAAGGAGATCACACTTTGAGGGGACATAGCCACACACACCATCGGATTCGCCACTATTCTACGAAATCCAGGTTCTAGCTTTCAAAATTCTAAATTAAAAATCATATCAAATAGAGTAGTTAATTGCTTTATTTCAGTTAATTTTACTTTCGATCATTGCTAGGGAAGTTGTGGGGATTGATAGTTTCTGAGAGACTATGATTCATTCCTCACTTCTGAGGAAAGATCGATAGCTTTGCAAATAGATTAGATCAGTTATTTCATTGTTTAGAGTAGATCTACAAATTGCACAGACAAATAGCTATACTCGGTTATCTTGTTTGTTTTAAATTGTTATCGTAGCTGTCAATTCTAGATATATTAGATAGTTGTTCTTTAAATTCTGTTTAGTAGATAGATTTATCAGATTTAGAAATATACATAGACATATCTTTCACAATTAGTTTATCCTATCATTAGTTAGATTTACATTATTGCTTTTGTATGACAATCACGGGACCTAGGGAGCCCAGAGAATACGTATTCGAGCCAATCATGCCTTAACCCAATCTCGTCACAACAATAGTTGACATAGACCAGAATCTTAGAATCCAAGTCTTCCAAACAACAACAGACTTACAACAGATCAGCTCTCAGTTGAGGGGATTAAACATAGAAGACAATCAAGCACACATGTTTTGGTCAAATCAGCCAAATTACAGATTACCCTAGAAAAATATCCACATGACTGTAGAAGGGCTTGAAAGAAAGCAAACATTCGATTGTGATCCTTTGGTCCCATAGCCAGACGTAGGAGACATTCTCACAGACATAGATACTAGCCTAAGAATTCAAGTTGCAAGAACGCCCGTGAGATACTCGAGAAGATCGTCATGAATATTAATTTTGAATATAGAGGCCGAGAAAGCATATGATTATTGGATACTAGGGATCGGGGACTAAATTTGTACATGACTATAGCAGATCGCAACAACCAAGAGTTTATGGTCATGACCCACAAATCCTGCAACCCAACGAATCTGTAAGTGAATCAAACATAGACATTGGCCTACACACACTAGTATTCAGATCCACTCCACTTCCACCTATCATCATCACACAGTTATCCTTATTAGACGTAGCAGCTAAAAAAGCTAGGGAATTCTAGACTAGGCCAGAGAACCACCCATAAAGACAACTGCATCCATCATCCACTCTATGACCCTATCTGGAGACATACACGAAACTATTCCAGGCCATTTTCCACGTATACCACAACCCATAGATCGAATCACGCCAGAGCTCAATATTGATTGGAGCCTTCGAGCAGTCATCCTTGCTGACCGATCTATCACACCAGTTCAGGTTAGGAGGGCCTTCTTTGCCTTAGATTCGTAAATTCCACTAGTGCGCGTCGAAGACATTAGATTGCCTAACTAATTTGTCTATATCCCACACGTATTCCATCCCCACTGGTTGTCTCGCACGACCTCAAGAGGTCGGGTGCGAGGAAGAGTTACATGTAGATTCCCAAGCTTGCTTGTCACTTTTCCATCGCATGTCTCGACTAATGTAATACAATCATGAACCGAGTTGTGGTTAGCTCGCCGAGTTGGATAATTCAGCCAACCAAGTTGGCTCGGTTTGAAGCACCTTCACCATAAGACCGTGGCATATAACAAAGAAGCTCGAACAATATGGTAATAAATGTGATTAACTCGACTCATTGGGAGTTTACCGCTTCACCAAGCTATCAAAATATCTCTCTCAAGCTCGATTGCAACCATACAATGTAATATGGCATATAATAACGACAATATACAAGGCGGCAAAGGCACCCCTCCTATAAAAGAGTATGCCAAACCCGGATGAGGACCCCAACTATAACATTCAACCTTCTTTCCTTTTTGCCAAATTTCCACGTCAATTTTCTAGCCGAGGCTATAAAACACGAACATTCAACCTTCTTGCCTTTTTGCCAAAATTCCACGTCAATGCGTTACTCACCTGTTGACCTCTGTTGACCAATTTCCCAACTTGGACTTTGACTAACCACAACTTGAGCGTATGAGCTCCATTTTCCACGTTCCACCTGTCATTAGAAAGATCTCGAAACACTCTACCACTTGGTCATGATTTATGGAGATTTAGGGAACTCCCAAATGTCCCAAAATTTCCTCTAGATCATTCACCTTCCTATATTTTTATGTTACTTTCAAACCCTAGTTTTCGGACATGTAACAAGGTTATCTAAATAGAATGAAAATCACCTCAAATCCTATTCATGGATGAAGAGTCTTGAAAAACAAACATTAGAATGGTTTTGGGAACCCTTGTGCATCACTTAAATTGACACTACTCTTAAGAGGCCTCAAACTACATGTCATTCTTTGCATAACATGTGATATTTAGATAATAATTAGATTGGGCATTTTCTTTAACCATGCTTGCTTTAACTTGGCTCTTTCCAATGAAATTAGAGATAAGATATTTGGATTCCTATAGATGATAGATATGGCTCCCTTGACCTGGTTTGTAGTTTCATACTTGATGTGGGTGCTTTGCCACTAATGATTTTAGATGTGCAATTACAAGATTTAGGGAGCTTTGGATGCCTTTTTCAAGTGTATGAAGTGAGTGCTCTAGTGTGTTGCCTTAGGATTTCCACGTTAGAAAATGAGGTAGTGTTTTCTTTCTTTATAGGGTTTCATACATGGTTTTCCTAAGAAACACCAACCCGGATGAATTCTAAGACACAAAAAAATCAATTTGAAAGTTTGATTGGAAGACATGTTGGTATAAGACCGTACAAAGAGGTCAGGATCAGATAGTATGACACTAACCAAACTATACAATCCTAACTAGAAGTAGAGAGTGGGCCAAACAAATTTTAGAGATAATAAAGTAATTCCTCTCAGTATTTATTTTGTGAATTGTATTATCATAGTTTTTTAACATGTTAGTGTACAAGGATAAACAAGATAAATAATGGACCTCATAAAGTGCCAAAAAAGAATGGAGAAGTTTTGTTTATCATAACAAAAGTGCATAGTTGTTGGAAAAATAATTTATCATGTGGTAAAATAATTGACTTTTCACCAACATTCAGGGGCTAAGTGCCTCCTTCTTGTGTATGGGTCCAGTGCTCCCATTATTGAAAGTAAGCTACATTAACTACCTAAAAGATGTGGGTGGCCATTAAGCCGTGGGATCACGCAAAAATACTTCACTAAACTTGTGGCAAAGTTCTTGTACATAGTACAAGGAGGAATTTGTAATGAGGGAAGGTAAAGGGGAGTTAGGGAAATAAGGAGAGAGAGGCTTACTATTATTAGTAGGATTATAGAATTCGCATACGATAACTAGAGTAGGTCCACATTTAATTAGAAGAAAACAACAATGTAAACAATGATAAGACCAACACATCATATACACAAAATTCAATTTACTCATTTATCAAAGGTGAAGATAGATTTCTTGATTTTACAAGATTATCATGTATGTACAATTGAAAAGAGAGAGTAGAGGAACATAAGAAAAGAAATAGAAGAATGAAAAATTTTATTGCTTTATGTAGAAGTGGTAATCTCAACAACGTACATTCAATCAACAATTGTCAACCCTTTAGAATGGATAAGACATTCCAATTTATAGCATTACAAACATGTATCTTCATCTACCCCCACATGACCTTTCGCCTACCTCATCACTTGTGACCTTTCACATTCCTAGGAGGTGAGTCTTTTTCTTATTATTGAAAAAGAAATATTACAATGTTTACTTGAAGGTCACTTAATTGAATAGGACAAAATAGCAAAAAATAAATTCTTAATGAGAAATTAGAATATGGAGAGAGAAGAAGGAAGAGAGAGATAGAGAAGGGTTGACTGATATGATGAGGATGAAGACACTCTTATGGAGAGCTAGTCATTCAAGATCTCGAGGGTGAGTTCCCGAATGAGCTTCGCCCTTTGAAGAAATGATTCATGGATGATAACCTTGACCTATGATCACCTTTATAACTGAAACACTAAGATTGCATACCCTTCCTCTTCTTATGAGATGTTAGAATAGTCCAAAGTACTAAATAAGTGTTTAGAAACACTATTGAGAGGTATTGCAAAGTGAACTTGGGATGAACACTAGTATTTCCCATGATGATCTTCTCCTATCATGTTTTCTGTATGGCCATTACCTTACTAACCTAAACTCATATGTTTCGACACCCCATAGGCTTCACAATTTTCTTGACTTTATCTATTACATGAGTGACCATCTATGGAATCATAACACCGTGATTGTAAATAAATCCTCTGATGAGATGTAATAACAATCCAAGGCAATAAATTAGCATTGAAGAACATTGTTGTGACATCTACACTATGGTAGAAACATGATGGTTTCAATAATAGGAGTTAGGACATGAGGATCACTTTCTTACTTCTTAGGCTTTCACAATTTACCCCAATGATCACCAAAGACAACTCCATAATGCTCAATATTTTTTATGTTTGTCCTCTTATTGAGATGAGTCTACATCAGGTGGGTGAAAGGAATACCCTTGAGTGAAATTCTTAAGAAGTGGCCACTGTTGGAATGGAATGAGGTGATGTCAATGGAATTCCTTCTTGAGGCATGATCACACTTCTTACCTTTCATGGATCTAGAATATTCTTCGAATGAAATAATCCTTAAGAATGTTCGTGCACTTTCTTTCTCAAATTCCTCTTAGGAGAATGTTTCTCCACCGAGAAAGATAAATTTGGATTCTAATGAAGATCGGGGGCGCGATGGATCTATCTTACATGGATCAAGATACTTTATGGGATTTATGATGATTCTCACCTTCTTATGAAACTTCCTAGAATAGAGAAACTTTGTGTGATCTCTTTCCTCGCATTTCTTTTCGAAGAATCTTGTTCAATGGCCCTTGATGGCATTGAAGTGAGATTTGATTGCAATGTTTCTTCCTTTGAGGAGTGACCATATTACCAAGTGTTTGACTAAGTGTTTAAGAACACTATTATGAATGACTTCAAATGAGATTAGGATGATTTATCATTCTTACATACAATGAGATTTTCTCATTGTGCTTATGATAATCAACCTCTTGATGAATTTTAATTTCAATGGAGCTCTTGACTCTTTCCAAACTCTTTCTTTGACCAAAAATGTTCTTGGTTTCACTGTTATACCTTGATGTACTCGATATGCTCTTTGACATAAGTGTGATCATAATGATGCTTTAGGATCCTTTGAAACCTTGAAGAGAGTTAATTTTCTTATTTTAACCATGAAACATATGCTCAGCCTTGTGGTTATGGAGAAAAGAAACAATATGAGTGAAAACAGAACCAATAAATGTTTGCACTAGAAACTGAAACTTTCTATTTTTAGCGGTGGGGTTAGGAGTTGTTATTTAGAATTTTTGATGATTTTACACAATCCTTGTTCCCTAAAGATCCTAATCCACTTAGGTTTCTATGAATGATGACAAAAAAATTAGAAATTTTTTATTTTGGGACATTTACTTTTTCCAAACATGTTATTTTTATAAATTTTCCCGATTTAACTTCGTTTGATGCTTCTCATTGTTTCAATGATCTCAATGTCAAGGGTTTATTGTTTTAGTAAACCTGATATTTTTAGCACCTCATTGTTTGGATCATATGATATTGTTAGTAAGTGAGCTTATCGGTGTCGATTGTGACAAAACCACCGCCATTGTATTCAACTTCACACCAGATATTTCGCTCCAATTTTCACTATTTTTCATTTACTCGGAACTATTAGATATTGAAAAATAAACTTTTGGGGTTAGGGTTTCATATTTTTGTATCAAAAATCTAGGGAATCATAAGTTATGAAACTTGTATATTCCCAAAGGCATTTTAGAGAAGATTAATATGGAAAAGTTTCACTGTGATTCGGTTTCTAGTTAATGAGCTATGAAGAAATCTTGGTTTTCAAGGCTATGGATATTCTAGAAAAACCAACATTTCTAGTAAAAATGGATTTTTTTCAAGGTTTTTCAGTAGTATCTAGGTGGTAGGTCAACTTTGTGTAGATAAAATGAGTTAAAAATGAGTTATGCTTTACTTTTGTTTTTACTTGTTGACCATGGTTTGATCTCGAGTTGAATGCGTGTTTGTATGGAGTTAAAATCTGGTTTTTCATGGTGTAAAGGGGAAAAAGGGATAGTAGGGAAATAAAATGGTGCCTTGGAGCAATATTGAGACAAGTGGAAGCCCTGGAGTGAAGGTGCATGAGTGTAGACACAAAATCATGCACTTGGGTACATTTATAGGTCCTAAAAGCATACTAGCATTTACATGATTCCTAAGCAATAAATATAGTAATTAACATCTATCTTTGGCCTCTTTCTTATATCTTTTACTTTCTCTTTGGTCTTACACACCCCACAACCCAGTCATAACTTTACTTGTTTATCTTTTATGACTTCAAACATTGTGCCCTCAAAGCTGTCAGCAGCAGTGCCGTGCACTCATATCCTCTCTGGATGCATGTACACACCCACAATTGCATGGTGCTACATTGATGGAATAGTTAAAATCCCCTATGATGATAAATTTCTTTTTTGGAACAATGATGAAGTATAGGTCCTTTCTTTTTTCTTTTAACATGCTTATTTTTCTTTATCTTACCTTGTATCCAAGTTTTCTATCTTTTGAGAATTTTTTTTTTTTTCATTTATAAGTTGTCATCACTTTAAGTTACATAACTATCACAACAAGCATATTACACAAGCTCGCCAGTCTTCCTAGACTAGCGATTCACGTAACTAACACGGCGGTTACGTAACCACTACGGAGGTTGGTTAACCATCAAACTGTGCATATTGGTGGTTCCGCAAATACTAATCTAAGACTTCAAATAACGTGTTTTGTACGCGTGTTTCAAGCTTCCAATTGTCTATCTCACATGTTTCTTGGCCATTTCTCTTGTTTTCAAGATTGTGTTAGTGTAGTTTATTATTAATCCTTTTATTTATCTATGAGGATAATTCTTACACTTGTGTTAGCCCTACACTTTTTGGGTTAGCTTGCTTAAGTGTAGTAGTTGTGTGGAGTTAGCTTACTAGTTTTGTTGAGTTAGCTTCTCAGTTATGTGGAGTTAGCTTACTAGTCTTCTGGAGTTAACTTAACTACTAGTATCAGTTAGTGGGAGTTCTTCACCACTTATTTAGGTATTAGTTGCACTTCCATCCTCCTATATGTACATCTTTCTTATTGAGTAATTCAAGTCATTGTATTATAATGTATTGAGCATTATGGATTATGATGGATTTCCATATATGGTATTTTATCTATTATGTTTTACAAATCTAATGTGGTGTGCTATTATCATCGATATCATGGCTTGAAACAATCTTCTTATCGTCCTTTCATAGTATCAAAGAAATAGACAATGTATACATCCATCTGTAAGTTTTTCTTTACAAGAAAGGGTTTATTATTTTCATGTGTTTGAAATTTGTTAGAAATTTTTTGCAACATGCATTTTTATGCAAAATGGAGTGCGGAATTGGATTTGGAAGGTGCCAAAACCCTAGAATCAATCAGAAACGCGACCATGTTTTGAGACAACAAATCCGGATGCTTTGATATGTACCCTCTAGGTGCATTCTTTTATCCATTGGATATAAGCGTGTACCTTCCAGATGCATTCTTTTAACCTCTGGATATTTAAGTTTTGGATGCAATCTTTTATCCACTAGACATAGATTTTTACCCTCTGGTGTATTCTTTTATCCATTAGATATAAGTGTGTACCTTGGATGCATTCTTTTACCCTTTGGATGTTTCGGTTTTGGATGCGATCTTTTATCCACTCGGACACAGATCTGCACTTTGGGTGCATTCTTTTATCCATTGGATATAAGTGTGTACCTTCTCGGATGCATTCTTTTATCATCTAGATATTTTGGTTTTGGATGCGCTTTTATCCACTTTGGACACGATTTGTACCCTCTGGGTGCATTCTTTTATCCATTAGATATAAGTGTGTACCTTCCAGATGCATTCTTTTACTCTTTGGATATTTCTATTTTGGATGCAGTCTTTTATCCATTGGACACAGATGACTGCACTTCCCTCGGGTGCATTCTTTTATCCATTGGATATTGACGTGTACCCTCTGGATGCAATGATTTACCCTCTAGACATTTTAGGTTTTGGGCGCAGACTTTTATACTTTGGTCACAAGTCTTGAAGCTTGTATCGTGTGGATGCACTCTTTTACCCTTTGGACATTTGGGTGTCATGTGTACCTTTTAAAAATATCAACATTAAAATATTATTTTAATAGCAAAACCTTCTAGAGCTCATAACTTTTGATTTGTAGCTCGATTAAGGGAATAATTGTTTTGAAATTGTGTATTTTTTCGAGATATACGCATTAGTGAAATTTTTAAAAACAAATTTCAAATTTAAAAGGTAATTTTTATCATTGCAATGTTTACACGCACTTAATTATAAAGTGCCAAATTTGGGAGGGTGTTGTAATCACTTGTGGATGTAATTTCGGTTGAGCCCGATGTCCTCAACTTTTGGGTGTTGTATTCTTATATCTATGGGTGTATGCATTTATATCTCTTTTTGTTGAGATATTTTGTATTTGTATTTTTGACACTTTTGGCATGTTGAAAGTATCTCTTATGGGGGAGTTATTCTCGGTGAAGTCCAATGTTATTTTGTTAGTATTCAAAGAAGTTGATTTTTGGCAACTCATACAGATCTGTGGCATCACTCCACCCATTCAAAGTATGAGAGGGTGTGATGTTAATCCTAATTCTTCAGGATTTATGTCCTTGCCTTGTTACCTTGGATTTTCTTGGATCGTAACACTCAAATTTTGTGTCCTTGCCTTGTTGCTTTGGTTATTGTTCTTGGATCGTGGCACACCTATTTGTAGTAGTTGATCAAATTACATTTTGTAATTTTTTGCATTTTCTACATCATTCCATTGGTAGTCTCCTTATATGGATCTATTCTCGGTGAAGCTCGATGTCGCTTGTTTTTAGTTTTATGATTGAGCAATGGATTCGAGACTCATGATGCACACCAAACTTCTTCACGTTGTACAAGTTTTTGGAGCCAAGCTTCGAGGATATCTTGCAATGCAAATTTTCTTTCTCTACTTTTTTATTACTGGTTTTTGGGTACCTTGTGGTGTCCAATTTTCTCAGTTATTGTACGTGGGTACCTCATTAGGCCTTGTTGCGGGACCCACCTTATTTTTCACCCACCTAAGCTATACTTATGGGAGAGTGTTAGTGTAGGTTATTATTTATCCTTTTATTTATGTATTAGGATAATTCTTACACTTGTGTTAGCCCCAGTGCTTGTTGGGTTAGCTTTCTTAGGTGTACTAGTTGTGTGGAGTTAGCTTACTAGTTTTTTTGAGTTAGCTTCTTAGTTATGTGGAGTTAGCTTACTAGTCTTTTGGAATTAACTTAACTACCAATATTAGTTAGTGGGAGTTCTTCACCATTGATTTAGGTAGTAGTTTCACTTCCTCCTCCTATATGTACATTTTTCTTATTGAGTAATTCAAGTCATTGTATTGTAATGTATTGAGCATTATGGATTATGATGGATTTCCATATATGTTATTTTAGCCCTTCTATTTTGCAAATCTAATGTGCTATGTTATTATCATCGAGATCGTGGCTTGGAACAATCTTCTTATCGTTGCTTTTAGCTTGTTGGATACATATGAAACTCCTCTTCCTTACTTTTTATTATTGGAATGTTGATTTCCTCTTGGGTGATATGGAATTTCTTAATTGCCAAGTGTGTTGGAGTGTTTCCGTACCATTTTTCTATTAAAACCAAGAGTTTTCCCATAGCATTGGTTGGAATTTTTTAATTTTGATTGCACCATTACTCTACTAAAATCTTGCAAAGAAGTACACAAACAAATCAGATCATTACTTTTTCGCTTCCCGCCTACAACCAATGCATCGTCTTCACAATTTCTTCTACAACCAATTAACACTATTCCCTAGATCAATTGGACTCATTTTTGGAAATAAAGATAATGGGATAAAGAATAACATCACCACACTTGGAAGTTATCTTAGTTCTACAATAACCTGGTTGGGGATGTTATTTCAATTTCTTCAAAGTTTTTAATCTAGAATTAATATTTTCGTTAAATCAAAAGAATCAAAGAAGTTGTTTTAAGAAGTATAATTTACAATTTATCTATTTCCTGTAAGAAGCCTCCACTGATATTTTCTTCTCGACTTATCCCCGTGGATTTTCCCGCAAAAGAATTTTGAGGAAGTTAATGTGCACAAATTTCTTCACTTCTTCATTTTACAATATCTATATATTTCAATTTCCTCATTAATTAGATATATGTGTATAACAAGATTCCATCAACGGTTTCTTCCTTGTTTATCCATGTGGATCTGCAAGGGAAATAAGCTTGAGGAAGCTTTTTTGTCCATGTTTTTGTTTTATTTCTTCAATGTTAAAATTCATGTACAATTTATGTTTTACTAGGGAAGTCTCAAGGGAAGAGTAAATTACTTCTAGAAACCTTATTTCTTCCCATGATTCTGAGGTGAAGCAATTAGAAGAAGTAAAAATCCATGATTAAAAATTAGAAAACATCTTTGTTTAGATTAGATTAAGCTTCACATTCTGCAACAGAGGAATAGCCACATCCAGCTTATTCTCTGTTTATTTTATTTTAGTGTAGAAGTAGGATTTATTTAATTTAGAAGAAATTTCCTTTGTCTAGTAGATTTCTTTTATTTTATTTCCAGTAAACATAAAAAACCAAAAACATAGATTAGAAATTAATTAGATTTATTTTATTTATTTACATTTAAAAGCTTCTCTGAAAATACCAAAAACAAGTAGTTAGTTTGTTTTGTATTTCTTTAATTAAATATTTGCAATCAGATTTAATTGAATTAAAAGGGAATTAATCAACTTTTATTTAATTCAGATTTTCTTTCATTGTTTATTTAAAGGTAGGAACTTAGATTAATTAGATTTGAATGAACAAAAACCCTCATTTCCATAGTGGCCTAGGCTGTTGCAGACCTTAGCTTCTAGCCCTTTGGTTTCTTGCATGTTTGTGTATTTCCGTAATTGTTTAATTTGTGCCCACATGGCCATTCAGGGTCCATGACAACCAAGACTTATTTTTTTGATACAACCATGCCACAACTAAACATTGAAACATGTTTGTGAGACATTAGCCAAGGCCTACGTAAACTTATCTTCAAGACTACCCCAATCCCACCCGATTATTTTCACCAACTCTTAGTTTTAAATGATGAGGAAGATATTGTTGAAGATTTCTGAGCTAATCAACCAGTGTGAGACTAGATACCACAATCATTGACTTTTCATTTCACATTTCCTATCATTCTTTTATGACCCTATTTAGAAAGGAATACATAGAGGAAGAAGGGTAGTTTCCACGTCCCCCAACCAAGTCATGTTTGATTTGGTTCTACCGATATTAACCGCGATTTGTGTAGATTGATCATTCTTGATTGTATAATAACCCTTGAACAAGTTACAAAATCATTCATTTCTCTCGACAAATAAATACCAATTTTTCCAGTTGAAAACATTCATCTTCCTTGACTTGATTTATCTTCATTATCACCTATTTTATCTATCCCACCTATACCCCATTTATCCATTACATTCTCATTCCATGCATCTCATTTTGGATGTCTCGGCATGACCTTGGGAGGTCACGTGTGTCTAAAATCATGTGTTGATTTTCAGTGTACTGAATTGGTGAACCCAATGTGAAGGACTAGTTCCTTTCTCAGTATCTCTTCTTTTCTTTTCTTTCATCCATCCTTCTCCCCTCCCATTATTCTACCGGTGTTTATACACCCTCGAATATGTTGGGTCGAGTACGTTAGGCCCATTTTGGGTCTTGAAGCCTTCTATAACGAAGTGAGCATGAAACGGTCACCCTCATTCTTGTAGTGCCCACACTTTTATAGCTTAGTTACTTGTTGTTCCTCTTACTATTAGACATGTTTTGATAGGGATTTGTTATATTTTGGACATTACATTAGGAGATTTGATCTGATTAGGCATGTATGGACATTTAGGCGTATAGCACCGATTTAGCTTGATTACTATGTTGTTTGCATTATCTTATGATGTCATGGATACTAATTGATATGATGTTGTTTTGGAACGTAATTATATTGATGGATACTCAGTTTGTTGCATGTTGGGATTCTATGGATACATGTCACTTTATCATTATGACTAACCTATGGTGAAATTGTGTATAATTGTGTACGTTGTCGCATTTCTATTTCCAGAGAGATGATATGTTAGTTTAGAATTCATTGATATCTTATTTAGTAGTTAATTCACATTTTATCGGACATGTGCGTTTAATGTGTGCAATGAGTGTGCAGGTGATAGGTCATAGGAGAATGTGGGACTCAGGCCAGCTACTGCAACTTTGCACAAGCAGCCCACGGGGCTAAGTCCTAGCCATGTTTATTGCTTGAGGCCTTAGCGTTAGAATTATTGTTTTGGGCACCATGGGTGACCCTCATTTGTAATGTAATATGTCTTGTAATTATTAATTTTTCTTAGGGTGTTTAGTTTGTGTTGTAAACTTGTTTTGGGGAATTAATGACCCCACTTGCATTAAGTTTTGAATTAGTTTAATGATGTACTTAATCTAGAGGGTTTAGGGTCACATGTGAACCCTTGGGTGGGCCCCACACCCTCTAACCTTGTGCCAAATTTGCCAAACCCGAAATTGGGTTATTTTAGGCATTTTTAGGGACCCCTTTTTAGTTTGGGAGTTCCCTTAACATGAAAATGAGCCCTTGGACCCTACCTAATAGGTAGGGGGGCTTATTTCCAAGGCTAGAGGGATTTTTCCCTCCCTTTTTGCCTCTCCTTTGGTCACATCCATGTAAGGGGTATGGATTAGTGTGCTTGTTAAAAGTTGCACAAGAATTGTTTTGTTATCATTTAGAGTAATTTGGGAGAAGAGGGCTAAAAGTCATTTTATCCTTTCTCTCATTTATCTTTGGCATCTTTGACCTTGAGGGAGGAGAGGGGTGACACATGTCACCCCCTCATTTGTGAGGATTTTTGCTTGCTCCTCTTCAAATTCCCCTCATGGGAAAAGAAGAGAACTTTTTTTTGGAGCTATTGCTTGGAGTCTTGTGGATTTGGAGCTAGAGTTTTCTTGGGTCAAGAAGTGGAAGAGATTGAAGTTTGGAGAGCTTTTCTTTGAGGTAGGCTTCTTGAACTTTATTGTGTTTGTTATATCATGCTTGAAATTAGTTGTTTACTTGGAAATGTTGTTGTTGCATGAAGATCTTGTTGTTGTTTATTTGATTTTTCTCCCTCCATCATATGGCATGATGGAGTTTTGGAGTTGTGGGGGAAGAGAGGGAATTTTTTCCCTCTCAATCCTTATAGGCTTGATGGGAAAGCCTTGTAGGATTTAGTTACTCCCCTCAAATGGTTGAGGTGGGGAAGGTGGGTCATTTGGCATGAACCTCCTTCCCCATTCTTGGTAAGGAAACCCCTTTGGGGTTTGAAAATCCTTCCAAGAAGGATTGGTGAAAGGGTGGAGGAATAAGGAGGGCTTGAATGAAATTGGAGAAATAAGGAGGGTATGGAGATCTTGTTTTGTACAAATAATGATGGTTGCAAAATTTTGGAGAACTTTCTTTTCTCTTCCCCATTTTTGAGGTAGAACATGGTTTCTCCTCTTGTTCATCTTTGTAAAATTTGGAGTCTTGTCTTAGTCTTTGCCTTGTTTTTGTATGAATGTAATGTTGTTTGTCACCCTCACTCTTGTGCATAGTTGTGGATAGTTGTCCTCTTTCCCATGGGCTTGGGGGAGGCTAGCATGCATCCCATCTTTGGAAAGGCATGTAATGATGCCTATGGTTGGGTGGCAAAACAAGCTTCTTCTCCTTGCATGGATTTCTTGAAGGCATTTGAAGTTGGAAGTTTGGTGATAGTTGGAGTTTGTGACTTCTTGATCTCTCCTTGTAACTCTAAGGATATGGCTTTGTGGAAACTTGTACTTCTTGTAAAACCCTTATTTTGTAATTTGCATTCTTGTAAACTTGAGTCATTATTGATTTAGCAATCTCCTTAACATCTTGTAAGAGGCTTGTAACTCATTTAATGAGTAGTTATGTATTTTGTGAAAAACATATTGAACATTGAATTTGAGTCCATTGTAAATGAAATTGTGGTAACTCCTTTTTGAAAGAAAAGTTGTTTATTGAAAATATGTCTCTTCAAAAGAAACTATATTACTTGTTGATCATTCTCCTTATTTAAAAATCTGGAATATGTATTTTAAATAGAGCATTAGAAATGGAATCTACTCTTAGTATTAAATCTTATGACTATCATTAAATGGAAATACTCTCATTCTGCAATATGTCTTTTCTTGTAAATGTTGGTAATATTAATACATGAAATGAAAGTTGAATTTTTGTTGGGTTTCATTTCCATGAAAAGTTTAAGAAAATTTATCTTCAATTGTGAAGCATGTAATGTGATAAAATTGGTATAGTGACTTCCCTTTTTAATAAAAGATCATTTTTTTGTATTTAAAGGATAATATTGCAGTCATTTACTTATTTGTAAGGATTTGTTTCCTTTATTAAAAAAGAAAAAAAGAAAAAAAAGGGATTTTAGCTTATAACTAAACTACATTAGGCTAAGCACAATTATATCTATACTTCTTAATAATATCATTATTGCTTCTTTTTTAAATGAACAATTATATATATATATATATATATATATACAAACTAATTTTAAAACTTACGTTTTTTTTATACACCAAAAAAATTACAAACGAAAAAAAAAGTTATGTTTTCTATTTTAAAAAGGGGGATTTTGTTTGGGGAGGTTCGGCCCCCTCCCCACCCGTATGCACCCCCATTTCCCTACGGATTGTCCCTCAACCGCGCCTACTCCATCTTCCCCCGCGCACCTCACCGCCGCCGCCTTTGTCCCACCTCACGCGCGCCTACTCCAACCTCCGCCCGACCCTCTCCCTCCACTATCCCTTTTTCCTGCGCGACCCACTTCAAACCCCCACCGCAGCCACTACCCTATCCCTCCACACTCCCCCTCTCTTCATATCCATAGCCCCCGCTCCACAAAAACAACTCATAACAAAATAAATACGTACAAAAAAAAAAGAAACAAATCTTGTTTGAATAAAATCCTAAAACAAATTCTATACGGGTTCAATCACCAAAAAAACTCCACAAGACCTCCATTCAACCTGCAATAAGAAAGATTAAAACAAAATGAGAAAAAGAATGAAAAGAAAGAGAAGGAAAACAACACAAAACAAAATGAGAGAAGAATAGAAGAGGAAAGAAGAAACATAGAGAAAGTTAGGGCAACATTAGGGTAAATTTGAAATCAAGGGTCGATTTGATTTGGCTAGATTAGATCTAAAGGCTCATGTTTAAGCCTACCCACTTAAAGTCATGAGCATTTTAAATGGGTTTGGGAAAATAAAATCAAAGGGGATGTGTGTGCAAACTATTAATCAAAAGGGAAGACTAATTTAATTAAAATATGTGTGGAGTTAACTTGGTGACCTTAGTAAGTCTAATAGAAATAAGAAATTAACTTGTCTGGTCTAAGGACCTATTAAATTTTGAAGTAACTATATGCTTAAATATAACATAATTAGTAAGGGAAAACAACGGCTGAGTAAACACATACGTATTATGTTAGTTCATTTTTAAAAAAAAATTATCCCAAATTTTTAGAAATATCTGGTTTTGATTTCGTTGTCCCGAGGCGGGGCACGACAATTATCTAGGTAGCCTAATAACTACTCAAAAAATTTATTATCTCCTCATACGCATCCTCCTCAATGTATGAACACTAGTTCAATGGTTAGGATTGAGGAGATACACCAACCTAATCGTAACACACAACCAAGTTCTCTAATTCAAATAATATGATGTTTACAAGAGAACATGGGTTTTATCCATGGGTCTTTTCTAGACCCCAAATTAGCATGCAGTCCCAATCCCATCCTTCATATATCCCATAGAATGACAAGATCTTAACTTATCTCACCCAAAGTGGTGAGCGCCTTAGTACCATAGAGGTATATTTAGATAAGATGTAGGGATATGCATACTTTATCCTTCGTAACAACTCTATTACCCCCCACCTAAGATAGAGAACACACTGATGTAGCCTATAATATACCCACAAAATACCAAGGTGTGCTAACACATCACTCAACTTGAAATGAGTGCTCACCCAAAGTACGCAAGGGTACCAGGTCCCTCTCAGTAGAGAAGCTTGTCCAAGATGTTAGCATGATTGAATGTATATTTCAGTTCCATAATAGATAATCACTTAAACGAAAGTGCATAAACCAAATCTAGATCTAAACCATATGAAGGAATAACTAAATAATTACTATAATCAAATTTACCATGCTAGATCCATGTTCGGTTACATCTAACAACAATATACAACCAAGAAGATCCATTATATTAATACTTGTAAAACTCATAAGCTTCTTATAGACATCATAAAGTCACCATAGTCATGTGCGCTAACAAACTCGCCGCATAACACTACAATAACATCGAATCGTATAACTTTGTGTAAATCAATACATATTTATAGGGGTGGGGACTTTACCTTCAATGCACATGCAACTTCACAAATAGATTGCATGCTATTAATAGCCATGCACCCTTACATGAGAATAAAAAAGCATGTAGCTTGCTAATAATAGATTATCTAATAATATAACCGTAGTATAATTATTAGATCCAAAATCTACATGTCGTTCAATCTTCTCGCTAGTCCTAAAATAGCCTTGTGTTGTCTACAAGTATTCTTATCATTGCGTACTCCATGCTCTATGTCCACAAATAGCCCCAATCTGCAAACGGCTAAATCCCGATTTCAAATTATTCCTAGGCGCGCCTGTCCTACTATAATTTTGTGTGCCCCTATGTGCCCCGTGTGCCTATGCACCCAAATCCTTCTGCACTTTCATACTTAAGTTGTATTTCCTCAGCTCAACATATTTATTTTTTTAAAATCCCAAATTGGCCTCGAAAAAACTATGTACAAAACCAAAATCATACATTTTTCAAGTGAAAACATGTAAATTTTGCAAAATAACTTATTCTTCCAAGATAAATCTACACTACCCATACTCTAACCATGTACAAAATCAACTTCAAACAAAGAAAAAGGATAATTCAAAGAAGTAACTCCCTTTCCTAATGAACTTGGGGGAAAAATTATATAGTAGTGGAGAGCTAGTAAGCAGATCTCTTTTATTCAAAATATCAACTACCTTGACCAAAAAGACCTCTACTTGATCTTTATTTTGGTTTTGGAGGCGTTGAAGTTGACTTTTGATGCTTTGGGGATCTTTCGTGTGCTCTGAAATGAGCATGAATGGTGGAAAAATAGTATAAAGCTCTAAAACACTTATATACCCGATGAAGTATCCACTTTTGAATGTCAAACTTCTCCATTTCAAATATAGGCTTCCATCTTCCTATTTCTTCTCATGGAGGATGTTTTTCAACTATTTCATTTTTTCTTCTTTTTAATCCATCTCAAAAAATACCTTTGTTTCAATGTTTGTCTTTGCATTTTCTCCCTAAGCATCATACATAAATTTTATGAGATTAAACTCATCCAATTCAACCTTTTGAAGATCCATTTGATGATATATAATGTCTAAGAATTTTCTAGGTGGTTCATAATTTCTATCCATAAGGAGGGCAAAGTGAGTTCTAAACATGAAGACCAATGAAGATCATTACATTCAGTTAAAACATATTTATCACCTTCCTTTTCTTCCTTGGGATTTATTTGATCATCCTCTAACTCTTCTTAATCCCTCTCTATTTGTTTGACATCTTTTGGTTAAGAAAATGTGTGATCCCATCATCAAAATTAGAGTCATTCCACTCTAAAATTATTATTCCATTATTTCCTTTGATGAAATTTGATCCAATAGGGCATGAAACACTTACAATGGGTTATTCAATGTCTAATTTCATAGAAGAGTTTCTTCAATCTTGAACTATCCAATTTATTCTTCCGAATCCTTCAAATAATTCTCTATCATGTGTTTTAGTCATTGAACTTTTAAGGTATTTAAGAAAATATTCTATAATCTCCTCTTGTTCATGATAATTATATAAGATGGTTGAATGGTTTCGCATTGAGATTTGTTTGGAGTGTTGTAGGTTTTTCTCTTTTTCCTAGTCATCAAAAAAATATAAATGCCCCAATCACTAGCACAATTGGGTAATTAGGCTTGTTACTATTGGTTAGAGAATAGGGATATCCCATGAAATACCACATTTCCTCAAAGCTCATGACAAAATTTTGGGGGACTAGGTAATACCTTGGGTGGATATGGGAGAGAATTTTGAAAAAAATATGGGATTCTTGGGGTAAAATGAGCTCCTTGGAAAGAAAAAGGATCAAGAGGAACCATGGGAGATTCTTGGATCTGAAGTGGAAGATTTGGAGACTCAAAATTGCATGAAGAGCTTGAGGTAAATCACAAAGTGAGGGAAGAATAGGGTAAATCGGGATGGATATTGTTTTTCCATCCTAAATAAGACTCTTCTAATCTTGGATAGAAACATAAAAATCATGTTGAAGGATACTACCTCCAAGGGATTGAATCATGAAAATAATATCAAAATCAAAGGCTCTCAATAATACAAGAATGCCATACCTTGTTGGGGTCTAAATTCTTAAGGGATCCTCCTCTAATTTGTTATGATTCTAAGGGTGAAATCTAATTCATTTTCGATGAAAGATATCTTTATGGTGTTGAGGTGTTCTATGAGAGATATAACATTTACGTTCTCTTTCAACTATTTCTTTAGTTTCTCTCCTAGTAAGTCTCATGTTGAAATGGATTTTATAACCAATCTTAGGTACCAATATTGATATTTACCTCTTAAGAAAGAGATAGAATTATAATTCATACATTCACTTCTCTAATATTTTTAGGAAACAATGGTTGGCTACATATTAGATATGCTCAATAGGGCTAAAATCATCATTTCCATGAAAGAAGGCTAAAATTTTCAAGGATGATTTGGGAATCTCAACCCACTACTACAAATGGAGGGGAATAGAGTTTAAATAAGGGATGGAAATATCTCTATATGGAGAGCCATGAAAGTGTGGAAACATGAATATATATAAAGAGGTGAAAAGGTGGTCTAAAAATGGTGAAAATGGACTAGATGTGAACTAATGGAGTCGGAAAGTGCTTGAATTTATGGCTCACAAACCAAATAAGATAAAGACACAACAAATATTAGCCATAAAAAAATAGGAAAACATGCATCCTTATATGAAAATATATTAAAAATAGCACATATCGTTCTCTACAATGGAACACTTGACAAATGAAAGAAGATGTAAACAAAGGTTCCAAGACAAAAATCTTATTGGGTGTACCAAAACTATTTTCATTGAAATGTGTGCACCTTTGATAGATCACGAATTTTATACATGGCTATCTCTATAGAAACATAGGATTGTCCCTAAGATATGGAACCTTGGTACGTGGGACAAAACTTGAAAAAGGTTGGCTTCCTACACTAGCTACCTAATGCTAACACTACCCTAAACACTAATGTATTGAATTGAATGGAAAAGGGATGAGAGAAAAACATAAAAAGGGTTGTGATGACACCAAGGTGAAAGTGGATCACTCTCTTAGTGTGAATGAGAAATTGAAAGGACAAAATACAACCCCAAAGGGAATATATTAGCCATAACCAAGCCTACGTCTAAATAAGACAATCACTGAAATCCTTGTAGACACAATGATTTAAATAGCTAATAAAATGCCACACAATTTTTTTTTTTGAACATAATAAAGAGGTAAGGATATAGCTAACACAAATACAAAGGGTAGAAATTATCCATGACTATAATTGTATTAACCACTAATCTATACACAATTTTGTATCGATAATCCACAGCTTTCTTTCATTTATAAAGTTTTAAATCAGATATGAGAGACACTCAAGAGGCCTTAGTACTCAAAAGAGAAAAGTGATTTTACTTCCAAGGAGAGTATCATTTACAATAGTTTTCAAATTACATTTATAGAGAAAACAAAGATAAGAGGGGATTATAAGATGTTATAGGATATCTCTTTCCATACTTATATTCTCTAGAAAGATCATGAAGCTATAAATATGAAAAATTAAGAAAGCCACCCAAAACTACCTCTAAGAGCATATTCCAAGTCTCACAATTATTCAAAACAAGAAATGTGCTTCATACACAAGAAACTCATAAATATTTATTGCAAGATGATCCCTTAACCAAACATCCATGACTCCCATGAAATCAAGAGATATAGATGAAATTTGAGATGTCACTTGTTATAAAAAGTTGTAATATCTCATTCTTGATTAACAACTAGTTTAGTTCTCTCCTTTACATGTTAAGGATTGATTTTGGTACTATAAGAATGACAAAAAAAGATGAAACTTCCCACAAATATATCATTAAAATATCCCATATATCTCAATCTATTTTCTAAATTTCAGCTCTAAGAAAATCCCTATGAATTATGCTTCTAATAGCATTGGTTGCAGGTCAAAAGGAGCCTCTAGTCAAAATATATAAGAAAATAACCAAACTTGTATCATATCACCATGGTGACGTCCTCGAGCTCCATTTTGCATTAGATGAGACTTTAAAATTCGATCTATTGGGAAGGTATTTCCATGTCTTCACCTATCTAAATCTCAATCTCGGACTCTTGGAGCTCTTGGGTTCTTGTGTCCTTAGACTCTAGGATTCCTAGGTTCCTAGGTCCCCTACCATATGTCTTGAATTGTTGTCATGCTAGCATATGGAATATGTCCCTATAATCCATGTGTCTATCATCTATCACATTCAATATTTAGGAGGAAATCCTAAAGTCTCTAGATAGTCATGGGATCAATGTTTGTCATGTGTCTAGTATCTTACGCATCTCACATCAATGCATTGCCAAGTGTGGAGGTTTAACCAAGGATTGAGTAATTTCTTCTCTCTAATCTTCACCACATGTCCAAATGGACACTTGTCTTCAATAATTTCTTGGGATTCTTTGGGGGTGATGGTTATTCTACTGATAGAATGCACTGAGCCCTCATAAAAGACCCATGGACCCATCTCGATGCCATGTGGCAAAGCGCACCCATAATACTTTTTTTTGTGATTTTTTTGTTGTTGAAAAACATAGTGTATTTTCAAAATTGCTGAAAAAAAATTACATTCATTTATAGGATTCTGAACTGGGACTTGCATTATATGGGCACACATTCCCACTAATCAAGTTGCAACTTCACATATTTGTTTATACATTTTTAAACTCATTTATTATTAAAATACTATTCCTATGATATGACAGTGACCATGGGGCCCACCCACGCATGCACATGTATGCCTTTTATGGGGTATTTTATGGGGCTATGATGTAGCGTTGGTGCATTCTATTGGGAGAATAGCCACTTTGTCATCTTTGGGGGCCAAAGAAAAAAATTGAAGTGTGCGGGACTTGGGAACACCGATCTCGATACTTGTCTCTTAACAATGTCTTTCTTAAAACCTTGAAATTCAACTAATTCAAATACATAGCCTGATGTCATTCACTCACACCTATCTCCTAGTTTTGTGATTAAAGTTAAAAGGAAATGTTGATGGCGAATCACAAAGCACTCCCACAGAATGTCTCGTAACTCGATAAGTTGAGACTCTCAGTGTGATTGCATAACATGGAGCTTTCCCAAGTGTGGGACCTTGCGAAATCAGAAAAGCTCTCTGGATGAAGGCCGGTTCCTATTCCTCTGTTCAGATGCACACGTAAAAAATGCAGAGGGTTTACTCGAAACCTAAACTAACTTGTCAAGGAGACAGGGTAAGAAGATGCATAAAAATAAACCTAAACTAACAGAGGTGATGCACCGAGGAATGAAGAACACCTGTCTTGCCAATAAACACAAACCATAAAAATGCAATGCAAGATCATGCACAGATAACCAGATTTGCAGTGAAAGATCAAGAGGATGCAAATGAACACAGAGAGGGTTGAGAATCATCCACAGACATGCATTATTTGCTCCAAAGATTGATACAACACACTACAAAATGCCAAGAGGCAAAGTTGCATTACAATTTTTAATGGGAGGTTTGAACTCCACAAATTCACCTGCCGAAGAGAAGAAGGGAGGGGCAAAACAAGAATGTCCAACCTTTAGAAAGAAGCCCCTCCTTACAATTTATAGGAAGAATGAGAGAGGGAAGAGAGAGGAAATCCAAATCTACCCCAACCACCTCCAGGTTGCATTTAATTTATCTCATTATGGTGGTAGGTGAGAACCCTAGCAAACTTAAAAAGTGGCGAACTGTATTTTGCATTTTTAAGAACTTTTCCCACCCAATTAAAGATATCCAATTGTAGTTAGACAGAGGACCTCGTAAGCTTTCCAAAAAGTCCAACCTTGCATGAATCCGAGCTCCCTGTGAAAAGTTATGGCCGTCGAATATCTCGGGTCGTGGTCTGCTTCTGCCTCGGCCGTCGAAATGTTGCGCCTCTTGAAGGTGCGCCATAGGTGCATCCATATTCATGTCGACATACCCTTACAAGTACCAAGGCGCGAATTCTATCATGTCAACATTCTCGTGTCGTGCGCCTCTTACCTGCGCCAAGGGTGCATCCATTTTTGTGTTGACACCTTCTGTCGTGCGCCTCTTACCTGCGCCAAGGGTGCATCCATTTTCATGTCGACACCTTCTTTCGTGCGCCTCTTACCTGTGCCAAGGGTGCATCCATTTTTGTGTCGACACCTTCGCCGTGCGCCTCTTACTCGTGCTGCTAGGGCGCATCCATTTTCGTGTCGACACCTTCTCGCCATGCGACTCTTACTGCACTCTAGGGCGCATCCATTTTCGTGTCGACACCTTCTGTCGTGTGCCTCTTACCTACGCCTAGGGTGCATCCATTTTCATGTCGATACCTTATGTCGTGCGCCTCTTACCTATGCCAAGGGCTATTGGTGATGCAATAAAAATCAGTTCTGAGTTTCTTTGATTTCCATATTCTTCTGTTTGTCTATATCTACCCGGGGGGAGATATTTACAACAATTTGGTGACTCAACGGGATCACCTGCCTGCTAGGTAGAAGATCAGTGGCCTTTTACCAATCCATTGGGCATGGAGTCATAAGCAATAACCTGAAACCAACCTGATATCTGATCCCGAGCCTGATACTGCAACTCCTTCTCCGACAGCACTCTGAACTGTAGGAATACAACCTGAGAGCAACAAAACCTGTGCCGGAGCACTTAGGGAAATTGAAACCTAACTACAACAAGACAATGTGCATACGCACTTAGAGGAATTGAAAACTAGGCTAATATTTACAATGGTAAACCTTTTCCTTTTAGTAGCAATGTTTAAGATAGATTCCGTTAACCGGAATTAGGAGTTCTTCTCCATCCAATGTAGACAATTGGAAGGAATTACTATTTTTACATCCCGTGACCATGTAGGGGCCACTCCAAATGGCATCAAACTTGGAATGTTTTCCTAGTTTTTCCCGATCTGCATCCCATTTTAGAACTAGGTCCCCTTCCTGGAAGGTTCTTGCTATTGCCTTCTTATCAAACCATCTTTTTACTAAGGCTTGATCCTTTTCAATCATCAGAACTGCATGTTCTCTTATTTCTTCCAATTCCATTAACTCTGCATACACGGTCTCCATTGGTTCGAACTCGATAACTCCAATGTTTCATGAGCTCCAATCCTAGCAATTCTAATGATATAGCAAGATCTTGCCTCTTTCCCATAGACCAACTTATAGGGAGAATTACCCGTAGATCTCTTTGGCGTTATCCTGTCAGCCCATAATGCTGATTTTAGCTTGGTATGCCATGTTCTTTGGTTTTCATCCAGAGTCCTTCTGATGATTTTTAGAAAATTCTTGTTCGTGGACTCTACCTATCCATTACCCTGGGGGTAATAGTTGGAAGAGGTGCTCAAGTAGATTCCATTCTTGACATCCCATTCTGTAATCTTGGAACCTATGAATGCCAATGCATTGTCTGATATGATAGTGGCCGGCACACCGAACCTGGTCACTATTCCTTCATAAAAGTCTAGTATGTTAGACTCATTTGCTTCTTTGAGCGCTACTGCTTCGGTCCACTTGGTGAAATAGTCCGTTGCCGTGAGAATCCACTTGTGGCCTTGGCTTGAGTTAGGATTTATGACCCCAATGAAGTCCAATCCCCATTGCATAAATGGTTGGTCAACCAAAATTGGGTGCAATGGAAGTGCTGCTAGTCTTTCTTTTCCTATGAAGAGTGCACATTTCTTGCACTTTCTTATCCATGTATAGCAGTCACTGAACACTGTCGGCCAATAATATCCTACCTTCATTATCTTGAGAGCTATTACTCGTGGGGCGAAATGTCCTCCGGAATCTCCATCATGAAAATCTTGTAACACCCTCTCAATTTGACCCGTCCCAATGCACCTCAATAAAACTCCATTGATGTCCTTTTTAAACAAAACACCATCAACAAGCACATATTGAATGGCTTGTAATCTGAAGTATCTCCTCTTTTCTTTGCTCATTTCTGGAGGGCATAGGCCTGTCTGTAGGAATTTTATCATACTCTGAGTCCAACAAGGAGTAGGCACATCATCATTTTCCTGTTCTTGACCACCCTGTAATACCAAGACAGTCTCTTTTTCATCACCTGCTTCAACTTGTTGACTCAAGGCTAGTTGTTCGCATAGTCCCTTCCCACGTACTAGTTTGGTGACCTTGATCTCGATGTCATATTCCATGACACGAGTTATCCATCCTGCACGTTTCTCATTTAGATCCTTGTTTAGAAGGAAGTCCTTGACTCCCGCATGAGAGACCAATAATTGGATCTTGTTGTTTGAGACTAGGTGCTTGAATTTCTTTAAACTCCTGATCACTGCAAGGACATGCTTTTCAATGAAAGAGTACCTAGTTTCGTATTCCTCCAAGCCTTGACTGAAGAAAGCAACTGGTTGTTCTAATCCTTCTTTGTTTTGTTGTGCCAGGATTGCAGAAATTGTGTCTCCACCACCAAAGGCATATAACATGAAATCCTTGGAGAAGTCTGGATTGACGAGAGTTGGAGCTTGAGATATAGCCTCTTTTATTGCCTCAAAACTTGCCTTGCCTTCAGATGTCCACTTAAATGCCATGCTCTTCTTCAACATCAGTGTTATTGGCTTTACGAGAGCTGCAAAGTTTGGAACAAACCTGCGGACAAAATTGATCCTTCCTAAGAAGCTTTGAAGAGCCTTCTTATGACTTGGCAATGGCAACGCTCGAATTGCTTCAACTCTTTCTGGGTCAATCATCAATCCCTCCTTTGAAACAATATGGCCTAGAATTTTTCCTTCGTGAGCCAGGAATATGCATTTTTTGGGATTCAATGATACCCCAAATCTTCTACACCTCTGAAATACCTGCCTCAGATGAAAGAGGTGATCCACTACATTTTTGGAGAATACAGTGATGTCATCAAGATATATCAAAACTATTTTATTGATCAACCCCTTGAATGCCATATCCATTGCCCTTTGGAAAGTGGCTCCAAAATTTGATAGGCCAAATGGCATCTTCTTATAGGCATATGTGCCCCATTTGGTGGTGAAAGCCATCTTGAACTGGTCATCTTCCTTCACCATTACCTGATTATACCCTGAGTAGCCATCTAAGAGAGAGAATCTCTCCGAACCGGATACCACTTGCAATATTTGTTCCATTGAAGGAAGTGGGTAATGGTCTTTAAGAGATGCCCTGTTGAGGTCTCGGAAGTCTACACACAACCTGATTTCTCCACTCTTCTTCCTGACCGGAACCAAGTTTGCAACCCAGCTTGAGTGCTTGATCGGGAATATAATGCTTGCCTCTATTAACTTGTTTAGCTCTTTCTTCATTAGAGGCTCAATGTGAGGGTTGACTGGTCTCTGCTTCTGCCTGATGGGTTTAGCATCTGGATCCAATTCTATGGTATGTTGTGCCAACTTCGGATTGAAACCTCTCAAGTCTTCATAGCTCCAAGCGAAGGCATCTGGAAATTCTTGGAAAATTTGTATGAAATCTGATTTCTCCGCTCAAAGGGCCACTTTGCCAATTTGAAGTGTTTTGCCTTCCCAACCGGAATTGGCTCAAATCTTCTCTCTTGACCTGTATGTTAGCCTTTTCCTTACGGAACTGGTCGTTAGGGTTGAAGATAGACTCCAATGTTACTAAACCCTTGGGAAGCTTGTTTGTCCACAACTGCACTACTTGATCCCCATACTGCTGCTCTAATCTATCCTGATTCCTAGCTGAGAATTTAGCCTCTTCTTGTAAGAAATTGACGATCTGTTGATTGTTCTCAAACACCTGCCAGCTTGTGTTATTATCTGGAACTGCTGGCCTCACAATCACATGGATATGTGGCTGTGTTTTTTCCCTTTTGATGTTGTCAACCACATCAAACATTGCTCCAACAGCTGCGAGCCTATCCGCGGCTTCATTTTTCTTCCTAGGTATGGACACGATGTTGAAAGCTTCGAAATTCTCAACGAGGTCCCATACCCTGTTCTTGTAGTTCTTTAGCAGTTCATTCTTTGTAGCATGTTGTCCCCTGACTTGATTGACGATCAGCTCGCTATCCCCGAACACCTGCAAGTTCTTTATGCCCTTTTTCCTAGCCCAATGAAGTCCATGAATCAAGGCCTCATATTCAGCTGTGTTGTTTGAACAAGAAAACTGGAAACGAAAAGCTAAATAATATTTGATGCCTTGAGGTGAAACAAGCATAGCTCCTCCTCCTGCACCTTGCCTACTCCTTGATCCATCGAAAAATAATTTCCATACCTCATTGTCATCCTTATGGTTTTGTTTGGTGATGCTAGGAATAGGTTGGTTTTCTTCATGTATGCAATAGACTCCTAGCTCAGATTCTTCTACTTCTTGGTAGGGATCAAAAGCATGTACCTTGCTTGCCCATTCGTCAAGAGTTAAATCTGGGATGCTTCCAACTTTGGTGTCAGCTTCATCTGTGCTTTGATAATCTTCTTGATCAAACGAGCGAATGGCTTGGCATTGATTTGGCTTGGAGTATGAGGCTCAATATGAAAGTTTGCAATTGGTTCGGATCTGATTGTGACCTTAGTACCATATCTTGTTCTGAACAACATGTGTGACCAATCAGCAGATAAGTAGCCTCCAATTCTAGCTGTGAAATCCCTTGATAAGCATAGGGCAAATAGTGGTGGCAAATCTATCACTGACACATCTTGCAAAACAGTAACATTGGGGCATGCATGCAAGGTAAGATTCAAACTTTTAATCACTCCCACTGCATTGCTACTTTGTCCCATCCAATTGCACTACCCCTTTAGATATTACTTCATATTGGAGACCCAGCTGATCAGCTATTTGCTTAGGCATGACAGAACTACTTGCCCCAGAATCAATCATGCAATTGTGTACTAGTTTATCCCCAATAATTAATGAAACATAGAATGGAGGGGGCTTCAACATTTTACCTTGTTGTCCTCCATGATTCCCTCCAGATTGGGCAACATTTTTGAGGACATTCTCTTGCATAGGGACCTTCTGGTTTGAAGTTGACCAATTCTTCATGGCAGCTTGTAGAAGATCTCTTTGGCCTGGGATGGATAAAGACTCCCACATTGATATATTCACATTTGTCTTCTTCATTTGATCAATGATGCTAAATGGGGATGAAACATCTCTTTGTTGTCCTTTAGTTTGTGCATTCTTTTCTTGTGCATGGGCAGCAACAACTGGCATTTGAGTTGGTTTAGAAGGTGGTTTAGGCTGTCCTTGCATGTTTGGAGATGTATTTTGCTTACCAACAACTTGTGGAGTGATGGAAGGTTGTGGATCACTTGGAGCCAATGACTGCCCTTCACCAATATTCCTCTTCTTTGATCTTGTGTTAGCTACTACACTCGATAAATTGTTTGATTCATGCCACAAAATACCCAAATTGCCACCGCAAGTGCGGTATCATTTGTAGTTGTGTTTTGCTGAGATGTCCCTTGTTGCTGATTTGCTTCTTGACTCACTTCACCCTCAACACCAGTAGTTGTCACCATCAAGGCTTGGTTTAAAGCACCATTAAAGCACATAGATTGGTTGTGAGGTTCATTGCATGGGAAACACCAATCATACTCTTGAGCTATGTTGTTTTGGACTGGCACTAATGCTTTAGAAGCAAATGCAACATTGGGGTTATAGGGCTGAAATGGTCTATTAGCGGGAGGCCTTACTTGGCTTTGATTTTGATTTGCAGCCTGAGCTGGTGACCTATTTTGTTGGTATGGGGGCCTAGCCTGGTACTGCGCTTGAGGTTGATATGGTCTAGCACTTTGAGCTTGCTATCTTTTGATATTCACCAGCTCATTTCCAAGGTTCTGTAATTGTTTCATAACCTCCTGGAGTTCATTTGAAGCACTAGAGGATGAAGTAAAAGTTTCATTTGAACTTTGATTTATAGGAGTGGGAATAGGAGCCAAAGTGGGTGCTTGACTAGTGCTTGGATTTTCTAAGTTTGGATACAAGGGCATGGGAGGCCTAGGAGCCAGCTTACCAGCTTGAATAAGACAGTTTTCAGCCCTAATGGCAATGCTATAAGTAGTAGGTAAGGTTGTGCCTCCCATAGATTGAATTAACATAGAAATATCATAATTCAAAGCCTTAAGATAGTATAGAAAAGCACCTTCAGCTGTTGGCCTAACGGCCACTGGAATCCTATCCCAAGACCTTTGAAATCTGAAGTTGAAGTCAGTCAGCTACTCATTGGGAGCTCTCTTGATAGTTGTCAATTGTTCTAGCAGAGACAAATTGTCTCCCTTTTCTCCAAACTACTCATGGAGAACTATGCATAACTGATTCCAATTTTGGATAGTACCAGCTCCAAGGCTCCTAAACCATTGCAATGCCCTCCCTTTGAATGAAGATGCCAGCAATTTGACAGCAACATCCATTTCATTTATCTCATGGATTGCACAAACGTTAGCAATGTCTTTGACATGATCACCAGGAGTGGTATGATTTTCTCCAGTGAAAAATGGAATGTTCTTCAATGCTGCAATTGGAACTGGATTCTGTGCATTGAGGGCAAGTGGACTACTGCCAGTGAAATTGACAAAGGGATTCGGTGGTTGTGCCATTCTGATTGGCCTGAGAACCCTTGTTGATGCGAGAAAAGGTCTACCAGGTGGAGGTGTAGACAAAGTCCGGTTAGGTGGAGATGGTGATCTTCGTGGTCTTCTTCCTCTCCTTCCTCCTCCTGGTGATAGTTGCAAGTGGACAAATAGCCCCTCTTCTCGAGTATCAGATCTGGTTCGAATTCTTCTCATATGCCTGGGCAACTTTTGTTGCTATACCACTAAATTCTACCCCTTCGGAGTCGCCAGATGTGTTAGATAATGAGCCTCAAAAGGCTAGCTTATGCCAAGTTACACACCAAACCTGACAATATTAAAAATAGAATTTAAAACTTGAAGGACCCAGAAGATACAACTCTTCAATTTGGTTATGGGGGTATTGTTTTGCAGCTACTAATCTCCGAAAGGTACAAGCGAAAACTCAGGTCATGCAAGGCAACTGGGAAAACCCGAAATACTAAAAACCATGAAATTTTGAAAGTCAAAATCTCAAAAATCTAAGAATACCCTTTTGAAGATTATCCCCAGATCTATCAACTGGTGAAATTTTTACTTGTTTTGAGCAAGTTAAGCCCTTGAAAATCGATTTCAAAGTTCAGCCTGGAAGGTGAAAAATTTGAAATTGTAAAACCTGCAATTTTTAGTCCAAATTTCTTGAAAATTCCTTCAAATCTTGTGGAATGACCTCTTGGTCCCACCGGGCGTGCCAAAACCATGTTGATGGCGAATCACAACACCCCTGAATGTCTGCAACTTGATGGGTTGAGACTCTCAGTGCGATTGCATAACATGGAGCTTTTCCTAAGTGTGGGACCTTGCGAAATCGGAAAAGCTCTCCGATGAAGGCCGTTCCTATTCCTCTGTTCAGATGCACACGTAAAAATGCAGAGGGTTTACTCGAAACCTAAACTAACTTGCCAAGGAGACAGGGTAAGAAGATGCATAAAAATAAACCTAAACTAACAGAGGTGATGCACCGAGGAATGAAGAACACATGTCTTGCCAATAAACACAAACCATAAAAATGCAATGCAAGATCATGCACAGATAACCAGATTTGCAGTGAAAGATCAAGAGGATGCAAATGAACACAGAGAGGGTTGAGAATCATCCATAGACATGCATTATTTGCTCCAAAGATTGATACAACACACTACAAAATGCCAAGAGGAAAAGTTGCATTATAGTTTTTAATGGGAGGTTTGAACTCCACAAATTCACCTGCCAAAGAGAAGAAGGGAGGGGCAAAACAAGAATGTCCAACCTTTAGAAAGAAGCCCCTCCTTACAATTTATAGGAAGAATGAGAGAGGGAAGAGAGAGGAAATCCAAATCTACCCCAACCACCTCCAGGTTGCATTTAATTTATCTCATTATGGTGGTAGGTGAGAACCCTAGCAAACTTAAAAAGTGGCAAACTGTATTTTGCATTTTTAAGAAATTGTTCCCACCCAATTAAAGATATCCAATCGTAGTTGGATAGAGGACCTCGTAAGCTTTCCAAAATTCCAACCTTGCATGAATCCGAGCTCCCTGTGAAAAGTTATGGCCGTCTGAATATCTGGGTCAGGGTCTGCTTCCTGTCAGCGCTCAGAATGTTGCGCCTCCTGAAGGTGCACCATAGGTGCATCCATATTCATGTCGACATACCCTTACATGTGCCAAGGCGTGAATTCTATCATGTCAACATTCTGTGTCATGCGCCTCTTACCTGCGCCAAGGGCGCATCCATTTTCGTGTCAACACCTTCTGTCGTGCGCCTCTTACCTGCGCCAAGGGCGCATCCATTTTCGTGTCAACACCTTCTGTCGTGCGCCTCTTACCTACGCCAAGGGCGCATCCATTTTCATGTCGACACCTTCTGTCGTGTGCCTCTTACTGCGCCTAGGGCGCATCCATTTTCGTGTCGACACCTTCGCCGTGCGCCTCTTACTGCGCCAGATGGTGCATCCATTTTTGTGTCAACACCTTCTGTCATGCGCCTCTTACTGCGCCAAGGGTGCATCCATTTTCATGTCGACACCTTCATCGTCATGCGCCTCTTACTCGCACTAAGGGTCATTGGTGACGCAATAAAAATCAGGTTCTGAGTTTCTTTGATTTCCATATTCTTCTGTTTGTCTATATCTACCCGGGGGGGAGATATTTACAACAGAAATTTCTTAAGAAATTAATTGATCTCGAATATATTTTTCCCATCTTGAGCCCAAAACACATAATTTTCGGTAAGTCTTGTCTAGATTTACATGTATGAACTCGAGAGATATTTTGATAAAGTTTAAGACATCAAAGTACCCAAAATTAAGGAATAATCATGATCAAAAGCATTTAATTTTATAATTTGATAACCAATTATCCAAATGAAGTGTGAGATTCATTTTTTCAACAACTCCTATAAAGTGTCTTGTTTAATGTATGCACGGGATATTTTTTCTCCTCTAAGCATTCATCCAAGAACTCTCTTTTTCTTAGATCTCTCTTAGTCTATTTATATTTCTTAAGAGCCTTTTATTTATCCAATTGTTTCCCTAAATGTATTTGTGTAGCATTTAGTTTGTAGTTTCTCCTACTGCGCAACTAATTTACATTTTCTACTTCCTCATTTGAAATATTGGATTAGGCCATAATAACTACGCACCATGTTTCAATTTTGTTTCCCTTGATTCTTCTCTCCATATTTATACAATCCTAATTTGTAGTTTGGGTGGTAAAATATTAATGATTTCTTCATAACTATATGAGGCAGTTTGAATATAGGCCATGATGGCATCAATGATCTAAATACACCCCCATCACATTGGATTTATTGTACATTATTTATAATTCAACCAACCCACCATTTTTATTACATTTCTCTAACAAATTCTTGACATCATCTATGCCCTCGGTGGTTTTTACTTCCTATTTTATTTCCTCCATTCTCCATCCTTCCTCATCTTGACCATATTCATCTATTGAATCTTCATCTTCCTCTTCTAGTTATTTTGAAATAATATCCGTCTTTTGGAGATCGCCTTGGCTTTATTATAAATTTAAGTTACATATGCCAATCCACCTTTTTACTTACATCTCTTCAAAATATTCGTGACATCTTTATTCCCCCATAGTTTATTCTTTGTCTTCTTCATCCTTTAGACTCCATCTTTCCTTGTTCAAACCCACTTCATGCATGAAATATTCCTCTTCCTCTATGATTCTTCTAGAATAATAGCCATCTTTTGGATTTTTCAATGTATACATAATCCATAGTGATAGATGGTTGTGTTAATAGACCTTTCTTAGCCTCAAGGGGTGGTGGCACAAGAATCTTAATTTCATGGTTATTACTTAATTCACTAACCTCATATGTGTGTAACTTATCAAAATGAAGTTGGTGTTCGTAAGTGTCATAGTATGTCCTCTACGAGGAAAATATTCAATTTTACTATACTTGAAATGTTTCTTTTGTTGCAATAATATATTCATGACCAATGTGTAAAATATTGGCACATTGATATCAAAGAGTTGATGAAATAACTTCTCTATCATGTATCAAAAGCCACCCCAATTGGAGATTGTAAAGAAGAGAATTGTCCATAACATGAAAATTGGTGGGGAATTTTAGGGCCAAATAGAACATCTAAAGAAATTTTACCAAATGTAGATCATGGGATGTTATCAAATCCTTCAAAAAAATAGGAGTCTTATTGATAGTTCTCGGGAGATAGCCATTTATGTGAGAAAGTATCTAGGAAGACATATAATGAATATACATTATCTATTAATACCCTTTTAATTAGAAATCAGACTTCGTGTGTCCGTGCCTAATAAGGGAAAGATCCCTTATATTATTACAAGGTAGCTTTATAAAATAAAAATTAAAAGCCTTATACATGTTTAGAAATGGGATCATGATGTGCGGAATAATATATGGATGTGCACACATTCTGAAAGAGTACCAAATTGCTCTAGAGTGGTCTTGAAAGTGATAACATTGGTATTAGTTAGATATTTTATAGCATGTCTAATATTGAAACGTTTGTTAGTAGCATTCCCAATACATCTATGGTAGTCACAGTTGGCACTAGAATTTAAATATTTGTCTTAAATCTTTCTTATATCAACCTCAACAAATAGAGGGAGAAATACAAGGTTATGCTCCAAATTCTTTTGTAATATCAAATACAACAAGGAAGGGAACATGTGAATTTACTTGAAGGAGGGGCCTATAAATAAAGTAGTGTTGATCAAGTATTTACAAAATGAGTATAAAGGGTTATATTTGAAAAAGGTTGGTAACCAAGATTATGTTAAGGGAGGGTCCGATCGCTTATGAAAATCATAGTACATTCCATATATAAGAGGAGGTCATCAAATGATATAAGAGAAGATGGTTGAACAATAAAATCTATGGCATCAAAAGATCAACCAAAGTGAATATATAGGATTCTATTATTGGGAACTTGTTCTATTCTTGCAGCATGAAAAGTAGAAGTGGCCTTGTTAATGGGATGGTATCCCAAACTAGATCAAGGTAATCTTCATCAAATATTTCCACCGCATATGCACAAGTCATGAAATCAAAAATGAGAAAATATAATAAGATTGGGACAATAAGCATGCACAAAGGAAAAAATGGAAACCACGGGGTTTTGCAGCAAAATGTATAATTTATAATAAGGTTACGTAGGCCTAATTAGTTAAGGATTCAATTGAGAATCCGGTTTACCAAATGATTCAACAACGAAAATTAAACAAATAAAAAGGAGTCAAAGAATTTATTTATGTATTTAATTCCATATTACGGTAGAAACAAGATGTATCTTTAGATTATTAATTAGATATTAGCATTCACATTTGAATAAACACACATGCACACGCACATGCACACACACACGCACACGCGCACATGCGCAAAGCACGTACGCACGCACGCACCCACACACACACACACACACGAACTGCAAGACAAATCAATTAGTAGATGTGCTAAATCAAGTAAAGCATGGTAGGATAAGTGAAATTAACTAATTGACTTATCTATAAAATGATATGGGTGTAATCGATATATGAAATGACTTGAAATCTCCCGCATGTGCTTTGTTTCTAACCTTGGCTTTGCATAGTCTCTTAGGATGAAACTATCATTTTTAGACTCAACCATTTTGTAATTCCATCTGTGACGGTGATGGATTTCTACATCTTTTTGTGCCTCTAAGAGTGACTTGAATATGCTTCATCATAAGATATTAGGTCTTCCAAATGTCTAAAACCCGTGATCAATCAAAATGACCCAAAACCCTAACCATGTGTAAAACCATATAAAATAGGTTAGTGTTAGGGTTGAAGTACAATCTATGCACTTCCCATGTTAGAACTACTCCTAAGAGGCCTTAAACCATAAGTCCTCCACCTAGAGATGTAATATCTTTATCAATGCAAATTTATTTGATAACATAACCACTTGATAATGCTTTGTAATGGATTGTTTGCGTGTAATTGACTTAACTTTGATGACAATTGGTTTGGGAAACTTCACTCTTCAACCTTGTTCTCGAGTGCTTCACACTTGTTTTGGGGCTAATCCTAATGTTTTATATTACTTTAAGAATATTTAAGAGAGCTTTGTATGCCTTTTGAGTCATGTTTACTTGAGTGTGGGAGGTAATTGTTAGGTGGGTATATATGTACATTTCAATTACTTATATAAGGTTATGTAGGTATAATTTCGCATTGATGCCAAACCATAAGGAAAGTAACAACCGATAAAAGATGTTAAACTGAAAAAATTACCATTGGGTGGCCCCAAACAAAAGGTCCATTTTTTTAGGGAAATGTATTTTTGTAAAGTTTTATGCACAATAATTGGGATGATTGGACATCTTTTGAATAATGTGAGCACTTTTTTAGTGACTAAGAAGTGTAATGAGGAGATAAAGTCTTTTGATATGACTAAGGATATAACAATTAGGCATGGAATAGGTACAAAAGTCATGATTTAGGGATTAAGCCAATATTAACATTATCAAGTGATAAATTACCAAATTTAAGTATCTACACCTGATCCAAACATTAAATCCATGATGGTAATTCAAGAAATTTAAATTTAGAATCCTCGATGTTAAAATAGTGATGTAAAAAGCATCAATGTAAAAAATAAACAATTTTAAAAATCAACTACCAAAAATAAAATTGAACTTGTTGGTGCGAAAAAACTTTTGATGCAAAGAAGTGTTGATTTTTGTTAGAATTCTAATGCAAGTTAGAGTTAATGCAAAACATAGGATTAAAAACCATGATTTTGATGCTAAAAGTGATCCTTAAACATCAAAATATTAGTCTCACCATTGTTGTTTGTATCGTCATAGTGTTCTATCATACCTCTATGGAAAATGATATGATTCTTTATCTTGTTATTTGTTTGAATCACACGGTCTCTTTTAAGAATCCTATATGACTATGTAGTTAGATATTTTTACAAGCATGCCCTTTAAGGTTTGGTATGCACTTTTGACATATGTGGCTTATGCGCTTGAACATGTTGTTATTGAAACCCGATTTCATCAAATTCTAAGTACATGCACGGTCCACTACAAAGATGTTAGGGGGTAACAATTTAGTACACAAAAGGTGGAGTACTCATATATAGAAGGAACGCATGAGCTTGTAATTTTTGTTAAATCTTACATAAGATATTTATCGTACACACATTAGGCACGAGAAGGACCCCGACATGTCCTGGGAGTGTGGAAGATTGTTGGTATCCACTATAGATACAATTGAATGAGTTCACATGAGAAATGAGTATCACACAAATTCTAGGAGATGTAAATCAAGGAGCGTTTGCATGCTTTCTCGGCATACATGCATGCATTTTGAACAAATACCTATCATTGTAATGTAATGGGACTTCTTTATAAAAACACACTTAGCCCATTATAAGAAGTTTGTTGATTGTTAGTTATCATTGTACAAATATATACATGTTAACATATTTATTAAGGTATAAGAAATGGAATTGATATTATTGTGTGGAATTGTATTTAATATTAATTGGCAACAAAATGAAACACGAATCATTCTATTTCTGTAAATAAATGATTGAATTGAATTTCATTTATAACTAAAATGTTTGTTTCTATTTTCCAATCAAGCGAGGTTGAGTTTTCTCTCTCATCTTTTCTCACATCAAATCGTTCCATGCAATTTCCTATTATCCTACAATCTACAATAGGCCCTCAATTTCTATCAATAAATCTAATTTAGTATTATTAAAATCAAACCTGATTACAACCGCTAGCTATTATTAAGATAATGCAACTTTCCATATCTACATTGACCAGCCACTCTTTCCACCTGATAAAATAATTTGAAAGATTAGATTTCTCCATCCGAGAGATGGAATTTCCTCGTAATCATTCATTAACCCAGCCCTTCTTACTCATTCAAGATTGGTTGCCAATGTCACAATAAAATATTCAGTGGTAGACAATGTTGATTCGCACATAATCTTTGAAGTCAACAGATAACAAAATGGGGTCCAGTTGTTAATCAAATTTCTCAAAGTAGACCCAATGCCAACAGATTTATTTCTTCTCCAAAAAAAAAAAAAAAAAAAAATTAATACCTTCCAACCAAATTCATTAATTTCCAAAATAGCATAATATATAAATACAAAATACTCATATATTATCTAAATGTTCCCTTATTAAAAGGTAGAACGAAACCCCTGGGTAATGCAATCCACAGTTAAGCAGACACAGACATTCATACTTATACAGAAGAGATGGGCTTCATCAGCTTCTTTCTTGTCTTCCTAATTCTTTTCATGGTGTTCATGAAATGCAAAACCAGCAGCAGCAATCTCCTCCTCTATTTTGTGCCTGTGGTGAGTATTGTCCGGGTCTTTCTTTGTTTCATGCTTGTCATACTATCACACCACACACCCAAATGTCAGCCACAAAAAGAAACCCAATAAACAAACCCAAATGGGGGTGATCTGGTTTTTCTTCTTTTAAATGTGAGAGCATACCAGTGCAAATGATCGAGAAGCCACATTGCCGAGTTGACCAAGATGCTCCTTATGCTTGTGGTGTTTTTCCTCCTAGTTATGCTTGTGGGGTGTTTCATCCTTTCTGGCCGCCTTGTCATACTCCTCTTCATCACCATATTCAACAGTGGTCGGCTCCACATTACTGCTGTTCTCGGGATAAACGACGACCTCCTCTTTCTTGCGGTGGTGACGATGCTCCTCACACTCAGACAGGATATATACACACTGATGATGCATAGCCAGGGCGAGGAACTAAACTGGCCGCGTTTTGGACGGTGGCGCGTGCACATGGGCATGACTTTGTGGTGGCGACGTGCATGGCTTAATTATATGTTTATTGTTATAAAATTATGATCGGGCAATACCTACTCGGGAAGGTTTTTCAGAATTGTAGTCGAGAGGTTTAAAAATGGCATCCACGATGATTTTGTTGGATTTCTCTATTTGAATTAAATTACTTTGAAGGCCCACGCTTTAGAATGTACACACCAACTCTTGTATCTTCCTTCATTGCATTTGGAAAGTGAGTTATGGGACTCCATTTCACATGGATTGAACTTTTCTCATTCCAGAACTTGGCCTTGAAAGGAAGCTCCATTTGGCATGAATTTAGTTTCGCTCATTCACAAACTTCGCCTTGGTAAGCGATATATTTACGGAAAAATTGAAGCAAGGGTTATTGAGTCTTTTCCACTCAAACCTAGATGGTGGGATAGGTTTGTAGATGATATTAATGATAATTAGTCCTACGTTAGTCTTGAACTTAATAACTTCCTTTTCCATTTAAATAATCAATCAAATCAAATTATTCAATTCATCATGGAGAAGAAGAAAATAACAACTTACCTTTCTTTGATGTCTTTATCTCAAAATTAGGATGGATCTCTATCTCGTCAAGTCTTAGGAAGAAGACCCATAACAGACCTATATCTGCAAGCAAGAACCCACTTGTCATCCATGTCACAAAGTTGTTGTCCTTAACTCTTTTGTCACGAGGGCTTTAGGAATTTATAACTCGGAGCATCTCAAACAATAAATGGATCACCTCTTTAAAATATTTATTGAAAATGGTAATAAATATTGGGAGATCAAAAAAACTTTCCCACGATGCTTGCCAAAGAAGACATAAAATTAATAATAGGAATCTTATGCCCACACGATCACCATTCCCTACGTTAAAGAGATATAGGAGAAGCTATCCGAATCATGAAATACTTGTTATATATACGACTTTCAAACCTCATAAAACTCTTTATACTTATCTTGACTCCTCTAACATCCCTTAGATCCTAAGTTCAAGAAGGTGTTTACATTATACAATGCTCTTGTGAAAAATCCTATGTGGGAGAAATGAGTAGATCTCTCCATATGAGACTTAAAGAACATTTGAGGGACATTCATTTCTCTTATCTTTAGAGCTATGCCCTCGCTAAATATTCTCTTGTTACCAAAAACTCAATTTGCATGGATGAGGAAAAACTAATTTCTAATGAAGATGATTATTGGAAAAGGAAAGTAAGATGATGATTATATATTATTTCTTTGTTACATATACAACCAAATACACTCATATACCCACTCACTCCTCAACACTCACACCTTACACATACTCTGTCTCTATCCTACTCTTGTATAAGTATTTTAAATATATCAATTATAGAAGAATTTATGTTGATCATATCACGACATTCTAACACATAAGTATTTAAATATATCCTACTCTTTTTTCATCAAATCATCACATAACACATCAAATACTTACATTGTGACATCATTATTGCCATTACATCCTCACCAAGGGCACCATCATCTCCCACTACTCTACTTTGTCTCCTCCTACAAGAGTTGCACCACCTCCATCATCACCAATAACCACAAGAAACATTAGTACCTGCGAGCCTCTACCTACCATCAAGTATATACGGTAATACATCCCACATCATCCACATCACCTATCAGTAATCAATGAATCCACCTCATTTAAAGGTGGAGGTAATAGTTACTTTGGTGTCGGTCTTGGTCAACTCCCATCTCTTAGGGTTGCATGAGTAGATCTCCTCCATACATATGGTACTTGAGGAACATCCTACATCACTCCAAATTGGTGTGTCACACACTCCCATTGATATAAAAGGGTAAACACACAATAGTGTGTCCCACTTGGTGGGCCAAAACATGACCCACAAAATTTCACATCAATAATTTTAGGGGTGTTTGAGTGAACACCCCTTCACACGAACCCCCTTTTCTCAATGTGTTATGTCATTATAAAATGGGTTCACCCAACCCCCTTCACCCGAATGCCCTTTGCTTTAGAAGGGGGTTCGAGCAAACCCCTTAGGAATATTTTCCTTCCTTTTTTTATTGAAGAGTGAATCGAGGGAATTAGGCTTAAGGGGAGTTCGGGCGAACCCCCTTATGTGGAGCCTAGGTGGCACCTATGTGGTATATTTTTCCCTTAATTCATTTGGAGGGAAATTATAGGCCTAAAGATGCCAATACAAGATGCCACGTTTTTAGCTCTAACTAGTGAAGGAAATTATGAAAAATTACAAATAAATTCATTTTTTACGATCTTTCCAAAACTACAATTTTTTATTTTCAAAAATGGGTTGTACTATTTTTAAAAAAATTATTTCTAAACTGTGGTATTTTAAGAAATTCGGTACGTCCCATTTGAGACACTATGAAAAATAGTAAAACATTTCCAAAAAAATGAATTTTTTTTTACTAAATTTTAATTTTCTCATCACGCTCATAAAAATCATTTTGAAATAGAGAAAGAGCTATATAACCACAAACATCTATACATATCTAAATCGAATAATATATTCACCAAAAATTTAATAAAATATATATATCCAAAAAAAAATTTAAAAGATTCATTTAATAGATAATTGAGTCTAGAACATATATCTAAAATTTCATGGTAAAAAAATATGTTTTGACTACATTACAAGATGTTAGAACGATGTTACTCTACTATAAAATGAGAAGCAACCTTTGAAATAAATAACTAAAAAAGATGTTTTTTTCAAAAAAAAAATCCTCATATATTATACATTCAAAATGTAACATTTTAAAATTCCAAGTAGTTTTGTGGCAATTGCCTCTACAATTTCAGTGCTATAAAAAATTCATGTTTTTAGAGGTACAAAAGTGAAAAAATGTGGGACACACTTATGTGCTTTGACCCAGAACTCCTATGCTATGAAATCAGTCCTCTATCCATATGGTGCATCACCTCTTGCATAACTCTATCACATCCTCCACCCAACGAGGGTACTTTTTGTATGGCCACCATAAAATGCCACCAAGAGTTAGTTTATCCAATAAATCTCATTAGAAGTTCATATATGAACCTCGTCTCTCGATAACACCCACCGTGATGTTAATATCTTGAGATGGCCTTAATCGACCCTATGACATCCCATAAGTTACACAACACTGTGTGCTCATATGCCATATGCATAACAATGTAAAAGTTTCTACACCACCTTCACGATTGTCTATAGTAAACCTATATGGATACATGTATAAGTGGGCTGAGAACATAGTGGCCCCACGAATATATCACTTTTTTCTCCTCTATAGACTCACATATCTACCACAATCGGTAATAAATTAATACTCCACCACCATCAACCACTACAAATGAAGCCAATATTATTGTAATAAACTTTCAAATCATGGAACCCCTATTGTCATGAATCGAGCTCAATTGAATTTTTACCTCTGCAGGCCACTTATACCTACACAAAATCTACATGCCCTATGCATCCGTAATGGAACATATATTAGGAGGTCTGTACTATCTCCCCACAAGTGGTAATTACAAGATGTGATATACGTCCTTCAACATCACTTTGTCATCTCACTTGGCATGAGCCAAAAGGCACACATATCTAAATTCCACTTGCTAACACCATGTAGTAATCATGTGCATATTTGGGGAACCTCCCCAATCTCACTACATGTCATAACCCATGTCTATCAAGAATATATCAACCATCATCATCCAAACCTAAAATAATATGCATTTCAATGTGACGACCTACATGAATTTCTTCAAAGTCACATCTCTCTACACAATACAAGACATAATAATATAGGATATTAGTGTAGATGTTAACTTAATATCCAAAAACATTATCGCAAATGATCCAATTAAGCTACAATTTCCTACATATTCCATCTTTGGATCATTATTTATGACCTAGGTCGAACCGTACATATCCCGATTAGGACTATATGCTTCCACCCCAAAGGCCAAAACATACAATTTGGACTATATTCCCTCCACCTCAAAAAGGAACAAAATCACAAAATTTACAATTTGCTAAAATCACTATTATTTCTCAAAAAATATGATTTTTGGCACTTACCATCTCATCAACTATTTTTTCCTAAATCGCATCCGCCACACAAAAAAGAATCATAACACCTCCTAAGCACATGACATCTTCACAAAATTCCTTTCACACCAAAATCAAGTACTAAAAAGTACTTTTGACTTTCCCCTCTTACCATTTATATTTAACCTCTCTAACAAATCTATGCTTTATCACCATCCTTTTACTCTCACCAATCCTCAACTATTATAACTCATATCTTTGGCCCTAGGGTAAGTGCATCCGTTGGGGGACAATTAAGTGGACATCATCTGAATTTTACATTATCATAAAATTTAGTCTTCCGCGGACTTGAACCATGCCGAAAAGTAAAACATATGTCATAAAAATGGTACCATTACATAGGGAGACTAGCTCAAATCTCCTTTTAAAGTAATAGAATAGGATAAATATCATTTTATTTTTTAACTAATAGAAAAGTACTTTTGACTATTCCCCTCTTTACTACATTTATAGGAAAAATTAGTAACCTCTTAAAATCTTTAGTTACTTCAATGTGATAAAACTTATACCATCCCAAGCTGTGGAAAAATTATATACATCTATTTGACAATATTTTATTACGGTTCATTTTTGCTTTCTTAATGTAACCACTTCCTCCAAAATCATAAAAAATAAAATATTGCTCAAAAAAGTCAAAATAAAATTCATCCCAAGATAGATAGTGGCATCTAACTTCTCACCAAAGGAGAAAAATATATATCAATTTTTGGTCATCAAATTGTGGGCAAACGGACTATAATCTTATAGGCGTTTTTAAAAAAAAACCAAGTCATTAAATTTTGAGTGTTTAATATAGCTAATCTTGTCCATTTTTAAAAAAATCAGTACTTTAGAAACTAGATTCGGATGCTACATTCATATTGATATAAGTTTTCTAATTTTGAGTGTATATATGCACTAATAATCCTCATTGATATTATTTCTTATTTGCAATTGATGTCACATTATTTTTGTCTCCCAACTTTGCACTTACCCCCTACTTATCCATTTTACACACCATCTTGCAGCATCACAAACATGAATTCTCCTTATATCGTACCAAAACATTCCTCTCTATCATACATCATTATACTAAATTGTGTACATGCATGCTTATGCTCATATCTCATTCTATGCAATTATATCACATTATTGTCTCTTATGTATTACCATATACAATCTTAGAGATATTGTTTCATACTCTCCATTTTTCCAAAAGAAGGGAAATTATATAGGTTTGAATATGCAAGGCCACTTTGTTTCCTCTATTTTTATTCATAAATCAATTTTAAAAATTAGTGGATTGTTATCCAAGGTTATCTCCCTCGCACAAATCGTGCACAAACTAAACAAGTTAGCTACACAAGGCCACTCTCTCTCATACAATATAATACAATTCTAACACTCAAATTATCACTATTGATTATGAAAATGCACTATATATTGAATGCACATTTTCATGAACATGAAAACTCTACTATATTTATTATATATATAGGGGAAATCATATATTTGAATATAAAAATAGTCAATACTACAATTACTAATAATACACCTATATAATTACATGGTGGGGGTAATAAGACATTATTTCTCTTCCACCTTATAGGGGTTATCTAAATCTCTAATACCTATATTTGTCTGTAGTGGTATGGTTTGTAGATATAAAGCCCTATGACACTCTTCCTATGGTGAACAGGATACCCATTTCCCACTTAGCTCTAAACATTACTTGTTGGGGATTTGATTACTTCGAACTCTCTAAATGTGCCAAACGTAATCTCCAAACACCTATTTGTTTCCTATATCATATCTTAACTCCTTTGATATGCTTCTCCTTTATCTCTTTGTGGGTCATCCGATGAATCACATTATTGACCATGCACGACGCTTACTATTCTCGACATGCCTACGGTTATGCTTTCTTCAACATTTTCCAATATGTATGATATTTTTCTCTTTTAAACTAGTAAATTTCATTCACTAGCATAAAGGGGGGTAAAGGTAGACACTAAAATTTTGAAAAAATCAACATTACATTATGTTTTTATTGTACTTATATATATGTGAGTTCTGAACAATGAAACTAGGTCTTAGCGACATGAGTCTTTTGTTTATTTACTCTTCATTTCTTGATTCACCATTTATCTCATTATTTTACCTTTTCAATTTTATTTTAATCCATTTTACAGGGATATCTGGAAGCATCCACTCACTATTATTTTATATCTAAACCTGGTCCAAGATTTTATAACAAGGTCTAGACCGTACTACTCTGCCTTGACCCTCCCGTATGATCTTGGCCCCTTTTTATTTTCAATTTTTTTCTCTTTATGGGCCTATTTGTTACTCTTTTTCATTTTCGGTTCTATGTTATGGGTTGGCCTTCCTTGCCACTAAGGTTCGAATTTAAAATAACAACTAATATATATACAAGATCATTACATGCGTTTATCATGTAGAAAACACCTATCTATCTACCACCTACTAAACTAAAGAAGCAAGAGATACATTTGCATATTGCATACATAGCATAGGAGGGCATAAATATGATTTTGTCATCTACACATAAGGGTTTCTATTAGGATGAAGTAGCATATCATGTTATCAATGTTGAGGCATAAGGGCCAACCTAGGTCAAGGGATAGTTGCATGCACCTTTGCACAAAGCACTAGGAGAACTACATTGAGTTTGAAATGTAGTGTACTTCTCAATGAATCACAAACAGGGGTGATCGTCGGGGTTAGTCCAACTCAAGCATTTTCATATTTTATTTTTTAGATCTAATGATTTCTTGAGTGTGTTGTAGGATAGATAGGTTTTTTCTATAGATTTATGTACAAAATCTAGGGTGAAAGGTGGATCTAAACATATAAAAGTGTGAAACAAACTATAATGAAGGAACCCATAAAAATCAAATTTAGGAGATAGTGTTACAAGATTGTAGGAAAAGTTTGGTTTTATAATCTGGTCCTAATTCTTGTGTATGGTCCTAACCTACGGCGTAGTTTCAAAGAATAGTTATTTTGGGTTCATCCAGAATCTTGCACAATTCTCAAATCTAGTGGTGACATGGTCTAAAACCTATTTGATTTCAGTTAAGTCATTCCTTTTACCTCTCTTGCAATTTCAACTAATATATTGGTTTAACATGCGCATAAATAGATTAGTTTTCATTATAAATATGTAAATTCCTATACAATTCCATAATCTCTAATATGTAATGTTCAAATCTATTTAAAACTAATTGAATTTATTATCCTCTCTAAAATTAATCAAAATTTTAATTAGGGTTGATACATAGTTCCAATATTACAACCACATAAGTGTTAAACATAACTATATTAGAAATGTGCATGGACATATTAATAGATATTTCTTATCTAAAGCATATCATCACCACAATATTTTCTATTTTTTTCCTTTGAAAAACCCTTTTCTACTTCGTGAAAGGTACTCCCTCAATGTAAGGACATTTTCCTCTCTTAAATGGGTGTGAGGATTGATATGTCATCTTCTAATGATGGTTGTTGCAGAAAGGGTAAAGTTGTTAGTCATAAATAAAATTGACTTTAGATTTTTGTACATGTAAACAAATCAACACATTATATTGTACTTCTTGTCCATAATTTCCTATATCATTCCCTTTCTCCACTCTCCTTCTTTCTTGTTTCATTTTTCAAAAGTATCCTCACCTCTTTATTGAAATTTTCCTTCTTAATTCAATGCTTTAAGGAGTATCATTTACACTCATCTGGTAATTAATATCCTTCAAATCTATCTCCCTCATATTATATACTTGCAAGAAATTTTCTTTGGCCATCCATGTTTTTTTGTAGCTTATGCCTCTTGTTAAGGCTCTAATTTTTACAATCATATCTATTGTCATGTGTTTTGTTTATTTTATGTGTAGGCCCTTCCCATCAAATTTATTTTTCTTCTTCATGTATGACATGGAGGTATCCTAAGAATAGGCTTCCTATGATGAATATTATGTCAATGAGTGTTGATTATTTCTAGTGACGCAAAAGGACAGTCATCGTCATCAAAAAATGTGTTTCATGGGTGTTGGAAAAATATTTTGTTAAGGAAAAAATTTAGATCTTTTCAACACTCATGGGACTAAATTCCTCCGCTTCAACATGGGGTGGCTTCCATTTATTGAAATTTGGAAAATTATGTACACTAAGTTATCTCCTTAGATGGTCAAATACTAGAGAATGTGCAAAAACACCCTTGTTGTGATTACATAAATATATGAGAGAGAGAGGGACATATAGGGTGTATATAGGTAAGTGAGGAGAGAAAACAAGGGAGGATAATTGTATAATTAATGAGTTAAAGTTATATTTCATTAACTACAACTGGAGAAATTTCTATTTCCAATCAGAAGACATAGGAAAACATATGCAAATTATAAAGAGTATGAAACAATAATAGAGATTGACACAAAGTTCAACTGTTGATTTTCATTCCATTTCAAAAGGCACAAAGTCCTTATGTCCTTACAAAATTGTCATACATTCAGTTGAGTGAAAAGAGGGAGAATGGAGGAAATTTTTAAGTAGGAATAGAATAATTACAACATGTTATATAGAGAGAAAAAATATATCCTTTGGAATGGAGAGAACATTCCAATTTATAGCCAAAACAAGTGGCTCTTTGCATTCCCATGTGACTTTTCAACTTAAAATGCAATCCCAAAAAAATAAATAGTAACTTGAAGCAATTTAAGTCACTTTTACAAAAGTTATTCCGTAACAAGAAATAGAATTTTAGAGAAAGAAAATAAGAGAGAGAAGATGTGATCAAAATAAGATGATACAAGATGAATTATGTTCCTCTCTCATTTTAGAGATGAATGTTACAACTGAATATGATCTTCTTTGGATGCTTCTCTGATCATAACACATCTTTTCTTGGACTTCGAAATGGTGCTCCACATGTTTCCTAGAATGATCATCTTTGGTCATGCTTTGAAATATCTCTTTTGAATCTTCATCTATGTGAACAATGATAGACTACACAAATCAACTCTTTATCATGAACACAATCTCTTGTATCCCACATGAGAAAACACTTATCTTGCAATCATTAGGAAAGCATTATGTCACATCACCCATATCCCATAGTTGGTAATAAAAACCACAACACGATCTCTCTTGGATTTTATGGTAATAGAGATTCCAAAGAATTATCAATGGAAACATATTGATCCTCTGAATCGAAACACTTCCTCTTTGTGAGATTGAATCCATCACTAACTGAATGGACATTGTCTTCATGAAGACTACAAGTACTTCCAATTATGTCTCTTGAATGGAGGATGGTAAGGAGATTTAGAATACACCAGAACCATGGTTTTCATATTATAAGTGCTCAATTGATTCAACTATATGTTTCATGCTCAACAATCCTCTTGTGCACTCATGATTGGGTTAGAAACTGAATTTTTTTTCTTTTCGGTGTTTACATTAGTCATCAATGATTTTTTGGCTGCAACATGGATGTTGCCATCACGGATGAATAACTTATCCAAATTACTTGTGAATGGATTCATTTGAAATATTATTTAGAGAAGAAGTGATGCTCTAATTTTGAGACAATTCTCTCATCAAAATCAAAGGGAAAATGCAAAATATGATGAAGCAAGTATAATAATGTGAAACAAATAGTCCTCCATATCTCCAAAAATAATCCACATCATCATGCAAGAGATGGATCAAATGAAATGTTATTTTAAAAGGAACATTTTCTCCAAAGTTTAGGTAATTTGGCTTGTTGAGTCACCGGGAAAATACAAAATAATTTTTAGTTGTTATGGGCACAAATGGAGGTTTTCAACTACAACCTTGATTACATCTATTGGTATGTGTGTCCAGCACTCCCGTGAGTTTCGTGACATGGACTAACCACCTCTCGTAGATCCTAACTCTGGCGATTGTAGTGGAGACTAACACCTATGGGTTTTGGTCTAACGAAATCGTGGTCCAACAAATGGTATCAGAGCGACAAGTCTCGAGTTCAAAACTCACTCGGGTAACGCTAAGGGGGAGATTGTTGGCATGTGTGTCCAGTGCTCCCCATGAGTTTTGTGACATGGACTAACCGCCTCTCGTAGATCCTAACTCTGGTGATTATAGTGGAGACTAACACCTATGGGTTTTGATCTAACAGCAATCGTGATCCAACAACATCACCATGAGATAAATACTTATCCAATCCAAATTATACTTGACCCATTTGAAATATGTTTCCAAGAGGAATAAAATCTCTAATTTTCACGAAGTTCTCTCATCAAAAATGGCAAAGCAAGTTCTCGTTGCATAATGCATTTTTTATTGGTGTTTGCAAGAAAAAATGTATCAAAACACATAAAATAAATTCTATTACTCTAGAAAATGGTAAATGGATCGATGTGAATGTGTTTTCAATGATAACTCATGGGAAATTTTTAATGGGATTTGGAATTGGGGTTTGGAAGTTATGAACATTTGAGGTTTTGGAAGAATTATGGTAAACGAGGGTTTCTCCAACAACAAGTTTCAAATGAGAAGATAAAAAAACAATTTGTTACATCCCTTGTATCTTATATCATATTAAAGGTGTGGAACCATGGAGAGCAAGTATGCAAAATTTTGAGGATTTTTTAACACGAGAACTCAATATATGAGTAAATATTGTTTGAGCATACCTAGGGCATGGAGCTAGTTTTTCATGGGTTCCATGGCTTTCATGAGGAAAAGGAGGATGCACTTTTGTTATTAAATGAATGTTAGGATATTGGGAAGTGTTCTAATTAATTTCACTTTGGATTTTGGAGGAAAACACAATTTTGAATGCCACAAGGAACCAAAGCGCATTTTGAGTTGGAAGAGGGAACTTCTAAGTTCCAAATGTGCATTTTGGACTCCTAAATGAAACCAAGGCACATTTATAACTTTCATAAGGAACCACGGGTGCATTTTGGTTCCTAATTAGAACCTCAAGTCAAAACATACAATGCTGGAATGAATAATTAGAACTCTGGAGCCAATAAAGTGCACCCCAACTCAAAATTAGAACTTGGAACTCACTTAAGTTTCAAAAAGTGAACCTCAACTCAAAATTAGAACCATTAAAATCACTTAAGTTCCAAAAAGTACAACCCCAACTCAAAATTAGAACCTTGGAACTCACTTAAGTTCCAAAAACGCATTTTTGGTTTCAATGAGGAACTTAAGTTCCAAAAAGTGCATGCCAACACCAAATTAGAACCATGGAACCCCAAAAAGTTCCCAAGAGAAAATTTTGAACTCTCATAAGGAACTAAATCACATTTCCAACTTCAAATTAGAACTAAGAGGTTCCCAAAAGTGCATTTTGGGTTGCAAGGAAAACTAAAGTTCCAAAATGTGTATTTGAAGGCTTGAGTAGGAACCCAAATGGTGAAACTTTCATTCCCAGAGAAAGAATATGACTTGTGAGGCCATATGACACATTATCTTGACTATATATCATCCAATGAATCTATCCCCACCATTTCTAAGGGCTGAAAGTGCTTTCTTCTTGATTTTGGATCCAAACCCCAAAAGTGTCTGAAGTAGGAATAACGGGGCAATAAGTGATATTTGGATATGGATAAAAATTACTATGATAAAAACAAAAACCAATATTGGGAACATATGAAAATGATATCTCTTTTGAATATCGACAAGGTTCCTAGTTCCATCTGGAACTCCTAAAACTTTATGTGTAATTTGATTCTCTAATACAACCAAGGCATTACGAGTTCATGACAAGTTTCCATTTCCAATGCCTCTAAAACTTTATCTTAAACATACTGACATGTAGTAAACCCTGAAATATTTATAATAAAAAAGTTTTGGGCTCCTCAAACCAATGGATACTCCTAAAACCTTCTCAACAAGTTGACCTTCCTCTAATGATTGAGAACACTAGTGAATATGTTCCCAAGACTAGTGCAAAGCTCCCTAAATCTTCCTAAGTCATAGTTTTTACGAAGTAGAATAGGAGACATTTCCAATGACTACAATCTGGGCTTCAAATCAGCCATATCTCTCGAACCCTTTCACATGAGTCAATACTTACAAAGAACAATTTTGATAGTTTTGATCAATTTTCTCGAAAAAAGAAAACAATTCCATAGGGTTTTCAAGTAAAATTCCTAGACATTTTACATGTCAACAGCTTGGCTCATACTCAAGGACTTGACTTGGTTTGATTGAAGCACAAATGAGGTAAGAAGGAACACTATAATCTCATAACCTCAAGCAGACCAATGTCTTATCCATTGGGAAAAATGGACTCAAGGGGAGGGGGAATGAAATGAGATAGACACACAACCGGAAATAAAAACACAACTTAAAAGGGAAAGGAAACACACCACATAAAATTTAGTTATAAAGACAATGTAGTGATGGTAATGATTAATTTATTTATTTGGTCCAACTTATAATTTTATTGACTTTAATTTTTTTATTACTAATTTATTGATATATACATTAAATTCTTATCAATATTCATGCAAGAGCATTAGGATATGATTGCGTATTACGATGTAAATATCAAAAAATTTATGCATTCATGGTGTGAGGGTGTTTATGAGGTGTTTTAGAGTCTCGAGAAGCCATTGAAAGCTTCAATTGCTCTTAAATAGTTTAGCTAGTAAAAGTGAGTTTTCCCTCCAAAATTGTAGGATTTGAAAATTTGAAGTACTTGTAATGTTTTATAAGGGAGTTGTATAAATTTTATATTATTTTGAAGTGTCCTAATAGGTTTAGTTATAGGAAAATATCATCAAAATTCTTATATAGAAGACTAGTTCTACATAAGGAGAAATATCCTAACTAGAGATAAGGTATATGAGATATTTATGGTCTATTTCTAGACTGAATATCAAATTAAGGCCTATTATCATGTAAAGATGGTTGTGAATAAGTTAAATAAGGAAAATAAGTAAGCTTGAGGTCGAATCAAGAGCAATAAGTGAAGGATAGAGCTAAGTAGGTAAGTGCAAATGATTTCTAAAAATAGTAATTTTGAGATATATAGCATGTTTTAACATTGTTTTGAGTGTGTGTGCTTTGCATAACAGAGAGCAACGATGCGGTATATTTCTCCTCCCGTGGATATGGTAATTCCTCTTGTCATTTTGTTTTAGAAATGTTTTTTGATTATATCATTATATTTGTACTTGATTCTCATTTTCTCTTGCAGGTGGCGGGAAGCTTGGATTGACATAGTATCAACACGTGGATGTGTCAAGTATAATTTCTAACTTTTCCATTTGGGAGTTCCATACTCGAATTCATGTTTTACTCCTCTTCATGGTTAAAATGCTTCTCTAGGGGGCAATATGTATGCACCCAAATTTTCATGGTGTTACATTGTCAGAACAATTCAAATCCCCAATGATGATAAAATATCGATTCTAATGATATCCAAGTCCAATTTCTTACTTACAACATGTTCTTATAGCTTATTACACTTTTCTTATCTATTTTCCATCTTTTCCCACTTTCCTAAGTTAGTTTGCGAGCCTTTTTCTTAACCATTTGTTGAAGTCACAAAAATGCGTCGGTGGTTAGGCAACCGCCTAGTGGTTGTGTAACCATCGATCTACCTTTAGTGGTGGTTATGAAACTACCGCGGTGGTTGCGTAACTACCAGTTTGTGTAGACCGGTGGTTCCTTGTGCTTCTACCTAAGACTTTACCGGTGTGTTACGAGTGCATGTTACCTTCTTCTAGCTCACTTTTCTCACACATTTCTTGACCGAATTAGCTGTTCTTGAGCTTTTTAGATGCGTATAGACTTCTTCTTCCCTACTTACTATTATTAGTAAGTTAACTTCCCATTTCCATGGTGATTTGGCACTTCTTGGTTGCCAAGTGTGCTACACCATTTCCCTACCAACTTTCTATAAAAACTCAGATTTTTCCCGAAGCATTGGTTAGAGTATTTTGATTTGGAATTGCACTATTATCTGCTGTCGAAATCCTGCTAAGAAGTACACAAGCAAACACAGTTCATTTTCCTTGTTATTCTCTTGCTTGCATTGCTACTAGAATGCCTGTAAACCAGCTAGCTCCAGCACTCCTTCATTTATTTTGCACACTACTAGCACAACTCCCTAGACACATTTGGACATCTCATTGGAAAAGAAGCTGAGGAGATCACAAAGCACAACTCAAAGCATTGGAATTGTCTTTATATTATATTTCCAAGTTGGAGGTGTTATTACATTCCTAGAAGCTTCCTTTATTTAAATAGATTTCAATCCATAGTATGTTAGAACACATTTGTTTTGAGGAAGTATAATTTATTTTAGTTTTCATTTTCCCATAAGAAGCTTCCATTTAGGATTTCTTCTCAGCTCGTCCTTTATGCATTTTTCTCGGGAAGAATTCTCGAGGAATTTCTTATGCATAGTTTTGTTAATTATTCACTGATTTTATTGCATTCATAATTTATATCCCATCAGCACATGAGAAAATCTTATGTTGAAAGCATCTTATCCTTGTGGATTTTCACGGGAAGTGAGCTTGAAGAAGCTTCTATGTTTGTGCATTAGTTTTAGTTTCTGCACATTTAGAGAGCTTCTGTAGATCCAATTGTTTTACCGGGAAGCTTCAGGGGAATAAATTGTTTATGAGAAGTTTTTCAATCTTCCCGTGATTATGAGGTAAAAGCAGAGGAAGTCATATCCACAATTACAAATTAGGAAAATCTTCATTTTAATTAGATTAGATTAAATCCATTCTGTAACTGGGGAAATAGCCACATCCGACCATTTCACTTGTTTAGTTTAGTTTATTTTAGAGTAGAAGTAATTTCCATTTAATTAGAAGAAGTTGTATTGTCTATGTAGATTTCTTTTATTTAATTCTAGAAAACACAAAATTCCCAAAAATTAGATTAAATTAGTTAGTTTATTTTATTTGTCTTATTTCCTTTCTTTAAAAATCATTGAAAATACAAAAACAAGTAGATTATATTTACTTCATCATTTCAATTAAATAGTTTCCTTTTGTTAAATTAATTAGTTGTACATAGATTTAATTAGATCCAAGGAGAGTAATCAATTTGGTTTAATTTAATTACGTTTGCATTTCTTTGTTAATTTAGGCACATAGAATTAATTAGACAAGAATTAACACAACTCCCTATGTTTCCTTAGTTGGCCTAGGTTACCCAAACATCGACCTTGCCTCTTGCGTATTCTTTGTGTGTTTGTTTATTTCTTTAGATTAATTGTTTGCATGTCCACATGACCATCCAAGGCCCCAAGAAACCCAGACAAAGAGTGTGTGATCCAAGAGTACCACAACCGAACACAATTACACAATTAACAGATATTGATCAGGGCCTCAGACAACTTATATTCCAAACACCCTAGTTCCACCTAACATCATCTCACAATTGATAGCCTTGAAGGACGAAGTAGATAACACTCATGAGTTCTAGCACAATCAACTTGGTCAAGATTAGATTCCATAATCCATAGATCTGTCCTTCTCACATATCTCCTCTCACACCTTTATGACCTTGTCTGGATATTTTTATGAGGCAAACGTAGGATGGTTCCTACGTATCCCATAGCCCATTCGAGGCATATTTGGTGATTCTGACATTGATAGAAACCTTCATGCATCCATTATACTTGATTGTTTCATTTCACCCAAAAATTTAAACAATCATTCATTTCCTTAAACGAACAAATTCCCATGGTGCCCATAAAAGACATTCATTTGCCTTGATCTACCTTTTAGCCATTTTCACTTATTTTCACATGTTCCCACGTATCCACCCTATTTATCCATTCCATATCCATCTTCCCATCTCATATTTTTTGTCTCGGCACAACCCTTGGAGGTTGAGTGCATCCTAGATGCACGTGTTGATTTTTAGACATACGGACACCCAATCAACCTATCTTAAAAATTGTTTGGGCTCTCTTGATCCATAAAATACGAGGACTAACATTACTAGGTTATTGTATTAACATTACTAGAATAAATTATGTACATTTCAATTCTTGAATAAGAAAGACTTACCTTAACAATTATTTCCTACATTCATTCGCTTAACGATTTGTGTGCATCTCCTCCTTTCTCTTTTATTTTTCTAATGTTTCACCAACTCTAGGACATTTTATTCATATGAGAAAGAAAGTTTCTTTCTTCGCTCTAATTGTTGGTGTGTGTGACCTACCTAGTCATCATCCACATCACATGGTGAGTCATCTTACCTTGCGAGATTCATAGGTCTTAGGGATTCAAATGACAAGTGTCAGATTCTCATAGAATATGTCATTTTCATTTGCGTCAATGCGTCATAGGAGTTACATTCCTTATTTGGAATTGTAACTCCTCCTTTAGTGGCATCATATGCGTCAGTCATGTCATATGCGTTAGTGGCGTCATAGGAGTTACTTTCCTTGTTTAGGCATGGGGGTTACACAACACCCCTATTTGTACTTCCTTTTTCGATCTATGAGTATGAGCAGACCTATTTTCTTATTTGCATATTCTTTCCATTATTCAAATATTGCTTATTGTGTTGGAGCTACGACATTACCATTGGAGTGCAACTTCGTTGTGGTGCATTGTTTCGATATCGGTTCTCGCATATCCCTCTTTCATGGTATCAGAGTGTGAGGTTTCAATAAAACATGCACTCTTTGTTTATCGTTGCTTTGCTTATTACTTTTGGTTTCTTCTTATTTCCCGTGTAAGTTTTTTTATTATTACTTTGGAATCGTATTGCTCACCTCACATTGAGGTTTCAGCAGTTGCAAGTTTGAGGGTATTTTGGTCAATTTTCTTTATCAGTTGCTGAGTTCATGATTTCTTCCGGTCTTTTGAGCTTAGCTTTTGCTTTGGCATGTACTTGTGGTTCATTGTTGTCTTGAGGTTACTTTTATCCATATTTCACCCCTTAGGCAAAATATTGGATCAGCCACGACCCCGCATGGAAATAATCAAAGAAAACACGTTTAAATCTTGCAAACTGGTTGCAGAGGGACTCTACAATGGAATGGTGGGGCCTGCGAAAGTTTAAACGACCCTGTGCGAGAAGAAAGAGAAGAAACAACTCTGTCATGCGAATTTGTGTCTTAAATCTATTTGACAAACTCGGGTAGGCTCTAAAATAAAAAAGGAAGGGTCAGGGAAGGAGGCCAAGCAATGTCGAAGAGGCTGAAAAAGAAGAAGTTTTCAAAAGTCTTTGGGCTCAAAACAGATTCGAAAAGAGTCCAAAATCAACTAAGTATAGAAGAGCCAGCGGAGGGAACCATGTGTCCTAATGGCACTCCTCCAAAGATGAATCCATAAAATGAGGCTCAAACAAGCCCCGCATCTCCATGTGTCCGAGTCAAAAAGCAGGTCGTCGGGGTTTTCTCGAGTTTTACGTTTTTGCACAAAAAGGAAAAAGATAAATTGCGGGCCCGTAAGCCCAATTTTGGTTCCAATTTGGCTGCCACGTGTCCCATACCAAAAGGGGGACCCATTTTCAAATTATTTTCCTGCCCATTTGTATAGGCCCAATACAAACTTTGAAAGGGCATATCTTTCGACTCAGGGCTCAAAATATTGAGAATCTTACACTGTTGGAAACATCTCGACGTCCTCTACGCATGAAAGGATTAAAAATAATTTTTTAGTCCCTGATAGGTAAAAAATGAAGAAGGTTCTTCCAGGCCATTAATGTAGAATCCAATCTCTTCAACTACTAGATCTGATTCGATTCAATCCATTGGGAAACCAGAAGTGACATATTGTGGGTGAATTTCCAGAAGGCATTGATATTCAGTGGTTGAACTTTCAAAGTAGGATTCGATGCATATCCCAGGTGGTTGAAATAGGATTCAAATTTTCCCTCTTCTCTCTCTTTTCTTTCTATATATACTATAACACTTCTCGTTTGAGAAGGAGAGACATTTTGGGCATAGAGAAACTCTGTCAAATTTGTTTCTCGATGCCATTTTTGAGCAACGAACCTTCTCCTACACCTAGAAAATGTATTTTTGCCTCTATTCCAGAAATGTAATGGTCTGTGCACCTTCTAGAGTAATAAAAATGTGTTTTTGTGGTGTTCTTCAACCCTTTGCATCATTTTGTTGTTTCTTTGTGCCTCTCCCTTTCAATCTTGGTTTTTGTGCATGTATTTCACATTTGCAGGTGTAGGATGTTGTGTTTCATGGAGTTTAATGGATGATTTGTAGATATGGGCTATGTCACTTCTATCTGACCTCCCTCATCTCCATTTTTTCTATTTCTTTCTCCCTCAATAGAATATCTTGCTTCCTTTGCTGGTGTATCACCGCTTTAGTGTAGGCTCTATTTTTTTCCTCTTTCTCTCTCCTTGGTTCCTTAGAATGGTTAGATTAGGTTAGATTTAGTTTTCCTGCACTGGAGTAGCTCGTGGTAGGTAGTTTAGGAAGAGGAACCAGCCTTCTCTAGAGGATCATTCCCATTTACAAGTCCCACAACTTGGGAATGATCCAATGTTATGACAAATCACACCAAATGACCCTGCCTTAGAAAAGCATATCCATAACTCATTTGGGGGTGTTGTGATTTCACACTAACAGTTACCTTTGCATGTACATTTTCTGCAACATTGGCTCATACTTTGGTCTTCTTGACTCATGTTTCAACCTCCACTCCTTGTGATTGGAATTACCTACTTGTGCATTGGTGGAACAAGCTCGTTTGCATTTGCCTTGCCACTACCGTGATCAACTTGGGGTCATTGTATTTTCCTTGTATCGCTATTTTGTAGGAATTTTTATTACATATGACTCCACCATTTGGCTTGGCCTTCTAGTTTGGTGCTCGGCTCTGCATGGTTGGTTATTGCTCGTGCCCGCTCTCGCATCGGGTTCTCGTGTTTGGGATTTGGACTTGGGTATGGTTTCTATTTGATCTAGTTGTCATCTATCTGTGGCTCATCCTACATGTTCAAACCACTGCATAGTCATTATAACGTCCCTTATTGGATACTTCTCCACATCCCAAGCTCTCCTCTGCATGCCTTGGTAGATCGGCTCACTCTCGTGCTTTTGGAGAACCCTGCTCTGAAACTTGTTCGGCCTGGTTTGGGTCGTGGTTTCCTCTATGTTGGTGCTTGTTGCCCATTTTTTGTGGTTTGGCTCGTGCTCTCATCTGGTTTTCTTACCTTGGCCCTACGGCTTACTATAGTGCACGTGTTTTCCAAGTGTTTGACTTGCTCCAGTGCTCGTGCTTTTCATCGCTGAGTTGTAAGCTTCCTCTACTCGTTGGCTTTGGTGTTGTTTCCTATTGTTGAATCCACATGCATTCAACCGTTGTGACTAGGCGTCATCTCCTCTACACATCAACTCCGCTCAACTCCGCACCGCCTTTACCTCGGCAGATTTTGGCTTGACAGTTCACACGTTGACCGACTATGACTCGGTGAATACCACATCCAGCCAGCTCCACGCTTCGAGCCACCCGAGCCCATCCCTTTTAGTATTGTTTGGAGGTGAAAATATCCCCTTAATTTTTTAAGGTTAAAAACATTTATTTCATGGCATTGTAATAATCTTTTGGATATATTTTTTCTTGTTTTATTGTCCTTCCTTCATGTGTCGAAGACGAGGGTGAGGTCTAGGGGTTGGCAGGAGGCTAATCCCCCTCACAATAAAAATAAACCCTATCTAAAATTTGGTGCCATTTCCAATGAGCATACATATGACACCCTTTGCATGTGTTTAGGGCACTTTTTAAATCCATTTGCAGGACTTATTGGTGTTTTCCATCAGTTGTGGGAATCATTTTTTGCTATAACTTTTGACTCGTTGCTCGATTTTGAGCACTTCTTTAGTCAAAGTTGCATGTTTTTTCACACTACATGATAGGATTATCAGTTTTGTAAACACACTATTTTATAAAGTGCGCATTCTGGGGGTGTCATTGTATTGCTTGTGTCAACTCATTTTGAATCATCTTGAGCATTGTACTATCCCTTTTATTGCTTGTGGACTTGTGAGCACGTCCACCATAGTCTTACGGAAAAGGGGTTTTTTTCATGCGACATGAGACGCCATTTCTCACAAGGCCTTCTCTTCCCCTTCTTTTTTTCACTCATTCTTGTGCTTGCTTATGGTGTCAAACTATTGTGCCCAACGAACCTTGATTGTTGTCTCCACTCTTGTGCATTATTATGTTGATTGCAAGGTGAGTGATGACTGGTTCTCGATGCACAGTCACATATGATTGTAATCAATGCACTAAACTATAAAGTGCCAAACTTAGGGGTGTAATATTGTTCTAGGGGTGGTTGTTTCCTTTCTCTCTCCTTCCTTCTACCTTCATTGGTTCTATCTCTTCATTATGGATATCTCTAAAGTACCGGTGCTCACACCTTTTAATTTCTTCGAATGGAGATCTAAAATTATATTGGTTTTGTGAAGTAAAGGGTTGTACCATGTTACCATGGGGTTAGAGATAGAACCTAATGATGAACCCAAAAGATCTAAATGGTTCAACCATTGTGATGAAGCCTTAGGTCTTCTTTGTATGTTTGTCTCTTCCGACTTGCTCTTCCACATCGAAACTTCCTCAACACCCGATGGAGCATGGAAATGATCGATGAGATGTTTGGGAAGAAATATGACATGAGAGTGCATGAGTTGGAGAATGAACTACTAGGGTTAAATCCTAGTGACTTTGAAAACTTGTAGGCCTTCCTTCTTCTCAAATTTTGTCCACACTAGATTGCTTCTAAAGGAATGTAAAGTGGAGAAGAAAGACTCTCAATTGATCTTGTCGATTCTTTCTAAGTTAGGTCCTGAATACTTTGTCTTCGTTTCAACTTTCCATGCCACAAAATATGCCTTGGGTAGTGCTTGGAAAATGCCCTCATTTGACAGTTTTTCATCCCAACTCATTCGAGAACAAGACAAACTCATTCAAATGGGGACTCTAAAATCCAAGTCACATGCCCTTGTGGTGAATAAGGGCAAGAAAAATGAAAAGAAGAAAGAAACAAAGGACCAACCTAAGAAAGAAACCAAGACCAACCAAACCCCAACTAAGCCCAACACTAACACTTTGACTTCTGAGCCTAAAGAAAGAAGGAAAAGTGTAAATGCTCCTATTGTAAGTATCCTAGCCATGAAGAGCATCATTGTTTTTAGAAACAAATTGATCACTTAACTCAGTTACTTGAGAAGAATAAAATAAGTGTTCTTGAATCCGTCAATCAAACAAAATGCTCAAAAGGGCGAGTCTTCTAAAGCAAAGGAGTCTAAAAATGAAAAGAAGAAAGGTAAGGCCCTTGTAGCTAGATCAGCTCCATCATCAACTTGGATTATCGATTCCGGTGCCTCGCACCACATGGCTTCTTCAGAGGTTGAATTCTCTAGCATTGAACCATGTGGCATGTCCCAAATCACGTTGGGTGATGACACTCATGTGTCGGTTTCTGGTAGTGGATCGGTAGAGATAGAAGGTGGAACATTTAACCAAGTGTTGAGTGTTCCCAATCTCTCTACCAATCTCCTATCGGTTTACCAAATCACCCACCTTGGTGAAGGAATGCGAGTGGAATTTGGTCCTAACTCGGTGATCATTCATGAGCTTAACTCTGATTGCACTGTGGCTGAGGGAAAGGTGGATCACCATTCACGGTTGTATACCTTTTCCCACTTCTCTTCTGATTCGACGCCCAATGCCTTGCTCACTCATGCAAATGAGGTTAGCAAGCTATGGCATGAGCATTTTGGGCATCTAAATTATCATTACCTTGAACAATTGAGCCAAAATGAAATGGTCAATGGTTACCCCGAGTTAAGTTTTCTAAAGGTCTTTGTGAGGGTTGCACCCTCGAAAAGCACCTAAAAAAACTTTGATAAGGGAAAATCCTGGAGAGCTACTCGTCCCTTGGATCTTGTTCATAGTGATGTTTTATCCCTTTCCATCTCCTTCTTTCACTAGAGCTCTATATATACTAACCTTCATTGATGAATTTTCACATTATACTTGGGTATATTTTCTTAAGCTTAAGTCTGAAGTCTTTGAGCATTTTCAAACTTTAAGGCTCTTGCTGAGAAACAAGCGAATGGTCTATCAAGGTTCTTCGAACCGACAATGGAGGTGAGTATGTGAGCAATAGGTTTGAGGATTTCTACACTTCTAAGGGGATTGCTTTGCAGTGTACAGTTTCTTACATCCCTTCCCAAAATGGAGTTGCAGAAAGAAAGAACCAAACTCTAAAGGAGATGGCTACTTGTATGGTTCACTCGAAGTCCCTTCCTCCGTAGTATTGGGTTGAAGCAGTGAATTGTGCTTGTTACATTCAGAATCATGTTCCACACAAGGCAAGTAAGAGGGATGACACCCTTTGAAGCTGGTTTGACACAAGCCTGATGTTGAGCACTTTCGAGTCTTCGGATCCAAGGCTATGGCTCGATTCCCAAGAAGAAATTAAGGCATTGGATCCACAATCCAAACCTTGTATCTTTGTCGGGTATCCTGATGGCATGAAGGGATATCGATTGTTGAACCCTACAACCCATGAGCTCTATATTGAGAGGAGTGTGAAGTTTGATGAGTCATCCTTGACTTTTACTTCCACTAAGGTTCTTTTTCCCACTGATTCAGATTCTACTCATCGAAGATGATGTTTGTTGAGTGAGTTCCTCCTCTCCCTACTCCTCCCGATCCTCAAACTTCTTGAGTCTTCTAATTCTGATAGTAGTGATGATGAGGACTATGTCCCTTCTCACTCAGTGAAGAATCTTCTGACTCTGAGCTTGAACCTTCGGGACCTCTTTGGGCCAGGAAAACTTTACAGAGTGCTAGAGATTTAGTTGGAGATCCTTCAAATGAGAGACATACTCGCTTGAGTTTCGTTGGACCCCACTCCTTCTTCACCTCTGCTTCTGATCCACCATCTTTCCAGGAAGCTTATGGGATTCTTGAGTGGGATTCTGCTATGGATGAGGAGTATTCCTCACTCATAAAGAATGACACTTGGGATCTTACCCCTCTTCCGAAAGGAAGAAAAATCATTTGGTGTAGGTGGATATATCGGAAAAAGTATGGAGCCAATGGAGAATTTGAGAAGTATAAAGCATGACTTGTAGCTAAGGGTTTCTCCCAGGTAGTTGGGGTTGATTACTCGAAACCTTTGCTCCGGTTGTGAAGATGACTTCCATTCGACTAACCCTTTCCATCGCTGCCACTAACAGATGGGAAGTCCACCAGATGGATGTTAAGAGTTCCTTCCTTCATGGGGACCTAGAGGAAGAGATCTATATGGAACAACCTTCGGGTTATGTCCATGATCCATCCCTCATTTGCAAGTTAAAGAAGTCTCTCTACGGCCTTAAACAAGCCCCTCGGGCTTGGTATGCCAAGATGGACTCCTTTTTACTTGCATCAGGGTTCACTCGGTGTCACTCTGACCCAAATGTGTATATTTTACGGTAGGATGACTCCATGCTTATTCTTGTTCTCTATGTTGATGACTTGTTGATCACGGGTAGCTCTTCCTCTATCATTGATTCTATGAAGATCTCCTTGGCCAACAAGTTCTCCATGTCTGACTTAGGATTGCTTCATTACTTTCTTGGGATCCATATTTCACAATCTGACTCAAGAATTATGATCTCGTAGCCTAAGTACTCTCTTGATTTGCTTTCTCGGTTTCACATGTCTGATTGCAAGTCCTCACCTACTCCTTTTCTTTCCAGGGGTCAAGTTGGTTTCTGATTTCTCTTCCCCCTTGGTTGACGGTACCCTTTATTAGCGAAGTTGGTGGGGAGCTTGATCTACCTTACTCACACTCGGCCAGATCTATCATATGTTGTCGGGATCATGTCCAGATTTATGCAGGAGCCTCATGAGATGCATTTAAAAGCAAAAAGTGGATCCTTCACTATGTTCGTGGCACTCACACAGATGGTATTCATTACTTAGGAGGGACTGAGATTGACTTGGTTGGATTTACAGACTCAGATTGGGTCGGTGATCTAGATCATCGAAGTCTACCTCAAGCTATAGTTTCACTCTTGGTTCAGTCTGTCAGTTGGTCCAGCAAGAAGAAAAACATCATTTCCATATCATCGATAGAAGCATAGTATAGAGGAGGAGCGAGTAACGCTTTGCCACAAAATTGTTTGTTATAGGGTATCTTGACCGAGTTTGGCATCCACTTTTGGTGGCCTACCATTATCTACTATGACAACATGAGCACTATCTCGATTTGTAGAAATCTAGTTCAAGCATCAATGGATGAAGCACATTGAGATTCACATGCACTTCATACAGGAGCTGATACATGAAAACATCATTCACATACGGTATGTTCGATTGTTGATCAAATTACGTAAAATATTCACCAAGCCCTTCACTGAGGTGAAATTTCTTCACTTACGGTCTCTTCTTGGGGTGAGGTCTGACTGCAGCCACCCATCTTCTTTGAGCTATATATCTTTTTCTCCTCCTCTTCTTCCTTCCAGAAAGATGTTGTTTGTATATGGGCACCTTATCAGGCCTTTAGTTTTTGGGCCCCATTGGTACATCTTTCTTAGTTGTCTAGGGGAGTCTTCTTTTATGTTGTCTTACCATGACCTCTACCTTGGCTTCGATGAAGGGGGGGTGTTGGTGTGTGTGACCTACCTAGTCATCGTCCACATCACATGGTGATTCATCTCACCTTGCGAGATTCATAGGTCTTAGGGAGTCAAATGACAAGTGTTAGATTCTGTCATTTTCAATTGTGTCAGTGTGTCATAGGAGTTACATTTCTTATTTGGAATTGTAACTCCTCCTTTAGTGGCATCATATGCATCAGTCATGTCATATGCGTCAGTGGCATCATAGAGTTACTTTCCTTGTTTAGGCATGGGGGTTACACAACACCCTTATTTGTACTTCATTTTTCATCTATGAGTATGAGCAGACCTATTTTCTTATTTGCATATTCTTTCCATTGTTCAAATCTTTCTTATTGTGTTGGAGCTACGACGTTACCATTGGAGTGCAAGCTCTTTGTGCCCATGGTAACAGAGAGAGCTTGGAGTCAATAATTTTGGTGACAGCAATGAATTGAGGTTCTTATTAATGTCGGCGTTGAGAGCCCCGATGGAAACCAACTTTCGCCATAAGTTTTGGGTCCTCAATGCCCCCAAAGGACATGGCGACGGATCCTTTAAGCTGCACCATCACATACTACACCACACCCACAAACATGTCTATGTCAAACACCCTTTTATATATACACAATATAGAAAAGGACTTATAGTTTCGGCTTGCCAATTATCTGAGCAACACATTCAGTCACTTGGGAAAGTATATCGAAGGTGTTGACTCCATCAAGGGACACATTTCCAATGTACTTATCAACTCTTCTCGTACTGACTTCACCTATCATTCTTCGCAACTACCACAATACTAATAGGACTCATATGCACATGTGCAACTACTACCCTACCAAATAAAGCTCATATAAACCAAGGGCACAATGATGAATACTACAAATTGGCCACTCGAGCCTTAAGCACCATCCAAATGCAAGCCAAACATACAAACAAATTGAAGACACCTTGAACTATAAACAAAGTTAAGATATCTTCCCCTGCTTTCCAAAAAATAAAAATATTGTTCATTTTAGCACATCCATGCCATTCTCCTATTAATTCAAATATCCATATGCTTATGAACGTATTACTATACTAATACTATTGTTGTGCGAGATGCACCTACTTTCTGCAAAAAACTTGTAGGCACAAAGGGCGCAATGTTTTTTTACAAATTGGCTACTCAAAATGACATCATATTTACGTACCAACTTATTCTAAAACAATGATACCCGCACCCACAACAATGACCATGTGGTTGAGGATGACCTCTTTACTTTCTAATTGATCCTTCATAAGCTAGAGAAAACTTCACACATGTTAACACAATCCACCATTATAATTGAAGATACATACCAAATCATGCACAACAAATCCTACGAGTAGTATTACAGTTGCAAGCTAAAGATACACCAGTTTACTTTTCAATTTTTAAGTAATATAAATGATTTTTTTGAATTTTTAAAAAGGTAGCAAAATCTACATCTTGTATGGGAATGGCACCACGAAATAATCAGTCACTAACTTTAAACAACATGAACCTAAAACATTAGAATTGTGCCTGCACTACGTGTTGCTTCCTATGAAATCATAAATTGTCAAAGCATTCCTTTTAAAGCCAATAAATATATTAATTACGTTGAATGCGTTCCTCTTATGGGAAAGGCCCTTGCGGACATTTCTACAACGATGTCAAATTTGACAGTTTGACGGCCATCTAGAAATTTTTATGTTTTTAACAAATTTTTTGCCCTACCTTCCTACTTTAGACGGATAAAGATTAGGGTTTTTGTCTATCCCGTTGCAAAATCAATGTAAAATATATGTTATTAATCACCACAAGAGGATTCAATCTATGGATCGGGGGTTATTATTTTGGGTTATTACTTACAGAGGAATGTTGGGATGTGCATACATAAATAAATGAATCAAACAAGAACACGCCTAAGATCTTGGAGAATCACCCTGAAAAAGGGTCTTGTTCAATGGAGAGGCTAATGAAATTTAATTCCAATTCACCACAGTCATCTGGGAAGGCCAGGGTCTGTACTTCTGGTTAGCGAGTCCTCTGATCATTCAAGCTGGAGGGGTGGCTTCGTATCTTCTAGTCTATTCCTCATTCCCTCACAGGCCAAGATCTTTCGGTATTGACATTTTCCTGATTCTGTAATCCCCATACCTAAACGTAGGCTGGGGCAATCTATCGCTGACATCCAAAAAATAGAAGAGTCCAAGGAAGAGGAAGTCATAGAGGGATCTTCTCATGATAGTAAAACCTTTCAAGGAAGTACAAAATCTGAAGCCATTAAAGCAAATATGGATGAGTCTCACTATCCCCAATTAGTACAAGAAATCCATAATTTGGAGGAGCAAAGAAGAAAAATCACCTTTGAAGATGCAGAGCAACCTCAAGAGTGTGCAAGATCTAATGATCCAATGGAGAACAAATCCAATTCACTGATCGATTACAACATTAACAAAAACATCGATAGCTACAAAACAGCTAGGCCAACGCTTTGCATGATTATGTTACCTCTTTTTTGTTTCTTGCATTAGCCATTGCCTACCCTGGATTTGGTTTTCTGAATACTAGCTATGGCGGTGCCAAGAATGTACAGGATCACAAGCCCCACATGTATTCTCTGCCAGTTGGGGAAAGATTGAGTCCATCACAAAAATTGAAGAGTTCTCCTCCTGGTTATTGGAACCTGTATTGCATTCTGAATACATGGGTCGACTCAAGAATTCATCAGGCACAGTTCGGGTAAATTTGTAGACTTGGTCTATCTTTGCTCTGGTTCTGCTTTCTCCTATGTCAGGTCTTACACAAGATGCATGACAGAGGAAGTTTGTGGTAATTTCATCAATGTTTGCAGAAGGTTTCTGGGTAATTTACTGGATTTCCTATACCAATATGTTCCATCAATAAGTGAGGTCCGAAGCCTTACTTATTTGTAAGTTCTTTTAGATTATATTTTATGTTGTTGATCAATCATGTATATGATGATTGTGAAAGGGTTATGTCAAGCACATTAAGCATGCATATATAATACATTTGTGGTCTAATGAGTCTAGCATCCAAACAAACCAATTGACCCCTACTAATAATTACGGAGGTATTTAGATGAATATGCAAATGGTAAGCATGGATATGTTACAGGAGCACAAGCAACACTTCTGATGGGAATTTGTTTGTGATATTTGGTGAGGTGATTTCACAAAACATTGTTTGACTAGAATGAGATTGGGACGGTGTTGTGTTAGAAAAAAATGCATCCCCATGAGTCCTCTCTATCCCGGGGTTTGCTTTTCTCAATGGATGAGTCGATTTTCAAGTAAACAATGACCAATTTTTCCTTTAATAGCCCATATTTTTTCATATTAATTCAGTCCACTCGAAACCCTTAAAATAGATAAAAGTGTGCCCGAATTTATTTTTAAAGGGAAAAATTGGCTTTTGGGCATTTTGTTCCTTTTCCACTTGCCCAAGAGGAATGTTTTCGTCAAAGTTAAATCAATCCACTTCCGATACTAGCAGTAGTACACTCTTATGTTGTTGCCTCTCTAATTGTATAAGGTTCGATAATTGGTTGCTTAATTGCATTTCTTTTCAATGTAAAATGAACACTCTGTTCAACTATAATAGGTAGGACTACTTTGTTAGGTTCCTAAAAATAGTAATTTCCATCTTAATAAGTGTATTGAAAAAGACCACAACATACTCATGATGTAAAAAAACACCAAAATTTGTGAAGCCTAGTCATGATACAAGAGATTTAAGTAAAGGGGTAAGTACTATGTAGGTAATTTTGTTGCCAACATTTAATGAAAAAATGATTTGGGATTGTTGGGAGTTGGGACACACATTCAAGGCATGGTCATGTACAAGAATTTTGAGTGATTTACATCTACAGGATCCTCTCGATATCCTCACAGTCCTTGGTCGTTTCACACCGCATGAAAGGTACTCAAAAATGGTGCACGTATCAACACTTGGAGCAAGAAGAAAGGAGAAGTCAAGACTACTATCACTCAACCAAAACAACCCGTCGTAAATACTACCCTCTACTTTGATAGCACCTCCACTACTACTTTACTCAACACTTCTTGTATCCAAAGCGGCAGTGTCATTCAAGGGGTATCAAATGTATTCATGTTTAGTGCAAATAAAATTGGCCACAAAAAGACTACCACTCATGATATAAAATCTACAAATGTACGGAGGTCTTCATGTATTCATGTTTAGTTCAGATCTCATGATATAAGATTTGTAAATGTATATGTACGAATTTGTAACAAATTTTAAATGTACACATGGAACCTTTCAATGTAATGTTTCATCTATATTCCTAAACATACAAAATCAATCACACCCCTTATCAACATCAACTACAAAATTAATAACTATTACTCTAAATCAAATAACATATACCATTCGACGTTCACATTGCATTGTACACATGCGATTGCTAGTACTAAATTCATCTTCTTCGGCTTCAATTAAATTTGTGGTCCAAAAATTCAAAATCCTGGTCATATTTTAGAAAATCACAAACATTAATCGATGCAAGTCAACTAGATGCAAGTCAATAGTCAATCCAGTCTATACAAGTTTCTCAACCCTTAAATTTTGATGTGTGCAACACCAACTAGTAAACGCTAGAATGAAACTCTATTGGCACATGTGCACTACATGGGCCTTTAGGTGAGTGACTTCAAGACCATGGCCAAGTTCAGCCATATCTTTGCACCAAGTAACAATTTCTTTCTCTTCCTCATCTGTTAAAACAGTTGGAGGTCCCTTCCTCTTCTTGGTACTTTTTCCATACAACCAATCGGTCACATTTGTACTAGGGGTTCCCCACTTAGTTGTTGCTTATCGCGTGGACATTCCATTTTCTTCCACATCCCTTAAGGCTGCTTTCATGTCAACTTCTATCCATTGCCCTCTTATGTATACTTTCTTTGTTGTATCAATACTTTGAATTACTTCCACAATTGGATTAGTAAGGTGGATTTTAGGATCTTAGCAGTGTGATATTCTCATCAAAGGAAAATTCTTTGCCGTTTGATGGATAACTCATTTTATTGGAAGATGCTCTTTTCTTATGTATCTTAGATTTGCTTTGATGAACGCAGAATTTTGTGCTTTGGCTCTTGACTAATTCTTCCTTTGATTGGTTGTGGATTTTTGAGGTTGTTTCTCAACTATATTATCCTCATCAGAAGATATATTTGTGAACTTCACCCCATCTACAACTTACTCCTCGTTTTCTAACTAGTCTTCGACAGGCTACTTTGTAAGTGCCATTATGAAATGCAAGAAACTCTATTTTTTCAATTAATCCTCTGTCAACATATTTGGTTACACTATTTAAATGCATATAAATTTCTAGCAAAATTGCAGTAAATATTTTATTTCCAGGAAACTGTAGGTTATCATTAAAACAACAGTTATGAATAATGACAAATGATTAATTGAAAAAACATAGGATTCATTGTAAATTTAGTGAGGTTATCATTAAAATGGTTATGAATAATGATGAGCTGCTCATTTGGAGATAGAATATAAACGCTCTGGATTTCCAACAATAAAACAATTTATTGTTGATCATAAATCAAATCGAGTGTTGCTTATAAACTATCTAAATGAGCCATTATTGTTCATAACAATTTTAATGGTAAACTATCTATTTTGAGATACAATTTTTTTACCAAAAAATATATGAAATAAAATTTTATACAATATAATTAATGAAGGATTGAACAAGATTACCAAGATGTAAATCAATAGAAAATGGAAGATATTGCACTTAGCTAGTTAACAACTTCTTCATAACATGGAAGAGATTACACCTGGCTAGTTAGCAGCCTTTGCACAACAAGATGTAAACATCCAACAGTGTTTGCACATCAAAATGTAAATCAATAGAAAATCTATCTTCAATTTTTTTAATGGGAAAAAAGTATTCGACTCATCTCTACTATTTATAGATTTTTCTCCCACATTTGGATTCATGTTTGGTGTGATTGATTTCTATTCTATTGGTTGAGGGAGTTTGACATGAATTAGTAATTTAAATAAAACAATTTCTTTGTTATATTTGACACTTTAAATAAAACAATTTCTTTGTTATATATGACACTTTAATTGATCCATGCAAATCAATTCTATTGGGAGAAGAGTTAATTGGAGATGAAGTGGGAAATACATCACTTTGATTGTGAAATGTTTAATTAGATTTTGAAATCTTGTTCAATTGTGATTTTTCTATGCTTACATTTAATATAAAAGATGACATTGGAAGTTGGAAAATTTTGAATGAATAAAATTTAGATATGGATTTGAATTTGTCAAAATCAATATACATATTTATGGACTAGAGCAGATGTATGTGTATAAAAATATAATATGATATAAACAAGTGGATTTAGTATTAAAAGAAAATATATTTATTATTACACAAATAATTGTTTAACATTGTAAATGTTAACCTTAAAAACTTAAATGACACCACTAGTTATGTTGAAGTAACCTCTTTATATTAATATGTAATGTATTAATTTGCTGATGTCCACTTTATTTGATGAGAATGACATAGATTTACACTTAAATATTAAGATAATAATACATAATAAATTTCATAAATAAAAAATATGTTTATTTAATAATAATACATAATAAATTTCACAATAAATAAAGAAATATTAAACATATTTATGTCACTTTTCATTTAATCTATGAGGAAATAAGTTTCTACCAAAATTTTAAATGTGCTAAAATACTCTCAATCATTGGACCCTGCACGGTTATGGGTCCCTTCCCTAGTATTAATATGATTTTAGATTTCCCGAATTTCATGTGGGCCTTAACAATATGTCACTTTTTGGGGAAAAAAGTTTTCCCTCAATACCCTTCTTCAAATCATCGCTGCCACTTGCAGTGTTTCACCGCCTCAGTATGTCTTCTTCATTTCAATGATTGCTAGTTGAGAATTGATTGTGCAAAATCATTTTACATCCACATGGTCACATTTAAGATATTCATGTGGAAAATAACAAAATGGGATGCAATTTTGGCTTTTAAGTGGTTCCAATATCAATATATTCATTTGTTCTCGAAAATAAAAAGGATTCCAACTATAAACTTAATTATTGCCACAATAACATACTAACTACATACAAATTAACTTCTTTAAAGCCCTTATTAATATGCAGGAGGAAGCCTGTGGCTAATACAGACAAACAGCACCAAATTTATAAAGAAGACCACAGCTAGATTGTTGCTAAACAGGAATTCAGAAGAGATGGTGATGCTTTTTGCCATGAGCTTCCTCGGCCTCTTTCTTGTCTTCCTTCTTTTCATGGTGTTCATGAAATACAAAACCACCACTACCCACAGCAGCAGCAGCAGCGATCTCCTCCTCTATCTTGTGCCTGTGAGCATTCTCTGGATCTTTCTTTGTTTCATGTTTCTCATACTATCACATCAGTACATACCCAAATGTCAATTACCACCAAATAAAAACCCAAAACCAAATAAAAATGCAAAAACAAAACCACCATATTCATTGTATATATGAATAACGCATACCAGTGCAAAGGCTCCAGCAGCAGCAGTGCCAAGCTCGCCAACATGCTCCATACGTTTATGGTGTTTTTCCTCCTTTATAATTGTCTCATACTCTCCTTCGCGACCATATTCAACGGTGGTTTGCTCAGAGACGCTGTTGTCCGGATAAACGGTGACTTCCTCTTTCTTGTGGTGGAACAGGTGGTGATGATGCTCTTCAGACATACTTATCCCACAAGGATATATATACACAATAACCAGCTGAATTCTCCAAACACTCCAGAAACAGATTATCAAATTGTTGGAAGCGAGCGATTGAAGATCGATATGGAAAGATAGCCAGTGTATATATAGCAGGGCGTGGAATGAAGGTAACCGCGTTTTGGAGGGTGACAAGTGGGCATCGGCATGTCTTTGTGGTGCCAACGCGCATTGCTTACTACGCGGTGACGGTTTGTTAAGAGTCGTACTTAGTTGGTATCTTGGAAAGTGGCATGCCTTCGTCATTTTGCAGTTAAAGAAAGCTATTAAGGCCCGCACCTTGAGATGTGCATGTCTAACCCTCTACCTTCCATTAAATTGCATTTGTTTAACCTAACAACTCGCCTCCAAATGATGTCATTCTTTAATTACTTCCCTTTATTAGTAAGTGGTTCTATGGGGGACTCCTAAATTTTCTAAGAGTATGGTCTTATGGAGGGGTTTGGGCTCTTATTTTCTTGAGGAGAAGGTCCCATGCTTATTTTTTAAAACTAGCTAAAAAAATAGAATCTAGGTCTAAAAATAGGAGCTCCACATTTTTAGCCCCCTAAACTTAAGAGGTAGCTATGTGTTTCCCCTAAAGTTTAGGGCTAATAAAATCTAATATGCATTCCCATCATTATTTTTTGGTGATTTTAGAGAGAAATATGATTTTATTTTCCTACAAATAATCATAAATATCCAATGGGATCCTATAATATATCAGCAAGTATTGTTGTCGAAACTAATAAAAAATCATGGGCCATTAAAAACTACTAAAATGTTCCTAAATTTTCTCAATAGTACCCATTGAGATATTTAAGGAGCCCCCCTTCCATGGGACCATGCCCTAAGTGGTATTGAGAGTAATATCAAGAATATTTATAGTCAAAGAGGTCTAAGTATAAAAATAATTTAAGAGTATGGTACAATTTTTAAGGAAGATATTTTAAAATGTTATATTTTAATTTGTAATAAAATTCTAAATCAAATCTACTCATTTATAAATTGACATTTGGCATAATAGGTTCCTACAAAATAGAAGTGGGTGGGGGAACTTTTAGCCCCCTTTTACCATCCCTTATGTTGCGGTCCCATGCAAAGGGAAAGCTACATTTTTTGAGCGGGTGAGGGAGAGGAAAAATAGGATATTCTAGCATTAATAGGGTGTAGATGCAAAATAGTGGTTAGTTGAGAAATAAGCTAGAGACCAAAACTATTTGATTCCATATCTAACACTCCTAAACACTATCTCAGATTGAGCAAGATGGAAGGAAGAGAGAATGCAATACCTGCAACTTACCAATGAAGATCTTTCCCTTGATGTTTTTGTTGTGCTCAAGATGATTTCTTGGACTTGCTTGCTTGATTTTGTGGACACAAATGGGAAACACCTCCCCTTTGAAGATTGAATATTTGCCTATGGATGCTTGATGGATGTTGGAGAGCTTCTTGAGAGATTTTGGCAACACTTAGCTATGATTTTCCAAATTTGGCTTCCATGGAGGGTGGCATGCCAATTTATAGCTTTTGGGAGAGGAAATGGAGGGTGAGATTGATCCAAGTAGGATGAGGATCAATGGTTGATGTTGCATGAGAGGATAGAAGAATCTAGAATTAGAGAATTCTAGAATTATAAAGAATTCTCCATTGAATTTAAAATTCAATAGAGAAGGGTGGAGAGTTAGAGAGGCTTAGAAGCCTCTAGAAATAGAGGAGATAAGATTAGATTAATGTAGGATTAATGAAGTTATTATTGTGAATACATAGAGAAACTAGGTGTAGGTGTAGGTGTAGGGTAGGTGGGTAGGAATTTTAAATTCCTAGAAATGTTTAAATGAGGTTAGGAAAAGGATTTATAATAATTAATTTTGTTATTAAGTATATAGGGTTAAGATGGAAATTATGAAATGATTGAGTAAGTAATAGGGGGAATATATTAAGAATTAATAATGTTTAATACGTATTTTAATTATTTAATGATTATGTCGACATTTTACATGTCTACATAGGGTCCCATGAATTTTATTTTTCTCGTGGATGCACAAAATAGGAGTCTCAGTAGCACTAGTGAAATATGGTCCCATGAATCCCAAATATATTATTAGAAGGAAAATTTGAGAGGGAAGCTTAAATTGAAATGCCAAGTGTCACAAAAGCTCCCTAAAATTTATAAGCACTACTTTTTTGTGCCCCTAGTTGTTGGGGCTGGAAATCCTCTCCCTAAAATATAGTTGCTGAGAAATTTTAGGAATTTTGTTGAGTTTTAGTAGCAGCAATAATTTTTAAACATGGGACCACATTTTCCATACAAATACGAGCAATAGCCCCAAAGATAAGACTGTCCTCTTAAACTCTCTTCTTGAAAAATGGTGCTCCTTGTTTTTAGAAAAGATTCTGAAATTTCCTAATTCCCTAATTGTATTTTGTCATGGGGCTATCCACCGAATAAAATTAGGAGTAGGAGCCCCCTCCATGGGTCCTTGCATAAGTACAATCAACAAGGACTTAGGTTCACTCATTCATGGATTTGGTGAACAATTTTGTCACCTTAGCTTTCAAAGGTTGCATTTATCAAACACATAAGTTCAAAACCTATGTGTAAAATAGTGTAATTGAAAAATATTTTTATCCTATGGAGCAATGTATCTTGTTGATGTGTTCCTACCACATCAATAGTTGTTATCGTTGTTTATATTTTGTTATCATTTTAAAACAACTTTAAAGATTTTTTAATATATTTTACGTTTGAGCAACAAAATTTAAATCAGCCTTGCTTTGGATAGCCTTCATGTATGCGTTGTTTTGTTGAAAGGTGTTGCCTCGATTTTTCACACCACTTAGTAACAATACAATGCTAAGTTAATATTTTTCAATACAAAGTTCAACACACTCATTATGAAATTCAATATATATAACACAAAGTTCAATAATAGAGGAGACAAGAGAGTTTAACAACTTTATATTTATATATATATATATATATATATATATATATAAAAGAAAGGGCCAAAACTTGAATTGAACTTGCCAATGCATGCAATTATTTTTAATCGTACTAAACTAGGCCTTCCTCTATGACTCTTTCATAAATTCTCAATATTTTCTCTAACTAGGAACAAGAGTTGACCATACATTATGTTAAAGCCGAAAATGATAGATGGCTATGATATCCCAAATACACCATTATTTATTCGTAGGAAAATTCTTGTGCACATCCAAACATCAAATTCATTGTGCATATTGTGTGCAAGTTTAACCCTACGAGTGCATGTTAGAATCCGTGAAAATCATTAGAACTCCATACCTAGAACTAAATTTCGCACCTCTTGTTGGGCGGATGGAACAATATGATCAAGCTAATTAGTCTTGGATGAGATATTAGCTCACTTTACCTTAATAAAAAATTTCTCCTTCGTTGGAATGAATGTTCCCAAGTTTCTTAGTGAATGTTTGTTGTTTATTTGTTGATGGCTCCCAAATTCGAAAACACTTTGTTGTTTGATGTTTAACGGCTCTCAAGGATACAAGAGTTTACTTATACTTATTCTTCATTCTTGTTTGCATGGAGGGCGGTGGATGAAATTATAAAATAATTGATGTTGAGATCAATCCATAATATCAATGTTGGATTTTGACGTGCAATGTTACACATCATAGAAAAATTGTTTGGCGGTCTCACAAATTATACGGATGTCATTTGACGTTTAATAATTAATATGCACGTCAAATTTGTTTTTATAATAAATATTACAAAATACATAAATTAAATTAAATTTTATATGGATGTTGGTGTTCTTTGTAATATTCTCTCATAGTTATGTGACTTTTATTTAATTATGGATAATAGATTAGACTAATCAATTTCATAGTTTTTCACATATTCATTTTTTCCCCCAAAAAAAAAAAATGTTGACCGATCATTTTGAAGATCCATTAACACCATAAAATTTATGAGATTATTAAAACTGAATTTCAAATAACAATTTAAAAACAAATTCGAAGAAAATGATAGAAATGATTCACTCGGTGCACAAACTTGCAATTCTGTAGAAAATGAGTTCCATTTCCAACTTCTAACTTCTAGGCTTGTAAGGCTAATCTTCTAATTTCACCTTTCTTGCAAAATCCCAAATCCAATACATCTAGTCTATTATCCAATCTTTATTTGTATGAAATAAAATAAATAAAAAATTAAAAACCCAATAAAATACAACTAAACAAGAAATCAAATAAATCTAAAAAAGAAATCAAACAAAACTAATTAAAAATCAAAATTAATGGATGTTTCTATTTTATCAATGAGATATGCATATATTTATATTTCATTAATAAGATATTAAGATAATTCTATTATTTTTTATTTTATTTACATTCCAAAGTTTCTATTTTCATTTATGTTATATTTGTCATGAATCTCACAAATTTATAATGTATAGTGTTGTATAATATTTAATTTATTAACTTTCTTATTTATATGACGGTCAAATTTTGAATATACATATCATTTTGACATTTAAATTATATATTTACCTGTCAATCATGATGGTCATATTTTAAAATTGGTTGTATTTTAACGACTAAAAACAATCTAAATGCCTTGCAAAATCCAACACTGATCCATATACATGATTCTTCAATATTCATGATTGATTCGTCAAGGAAACCAATAGTTAAAAGGTTAATTGTCTGAAATGAGATGTTGTTTTCAGGATAAACAGCGACTTCCTGTTTCTTGTGGTGGAACAGGTGGTGATGGTACTCGTTAGACATACTTATCCCATAAGAATATATATACACAATAACCAGCTGAATTCTCCAAACAATCCAGAAACAGCTTAAAAAATGTTAGAAGCAAGCGATTGAATATCGACATGGAAAGATACCCAATGTATATATAACAGGGCGTGGAATGAAGGTAACCGCGTTTTGGACGGTGACAAGTGGGCATCGGCATGTCTTTGTGATGGCAACGCGCATTGCTTACTACGCGGATGAGGATTTGTTTAGTAAGAGTCGTACTTAGTTGCGGTCTTGGAAAGTGGCGTGCCTTCGTCATTCTGTAGTTAAAGAAAGTTATCAAAGGCACGCGTTTTGAGATGTGCATGTCCAACCGTCCATTAAATTACTTTTTTAAAGCGAGTCTCGAGTTTAACCTAACAACTCGCTTCCAAATGGGTATCATTCCTCACAGACTTAGCTGCTCATTTGCTCATTCACAAACACATTCTTCCTCAAAAGGAGACCACTGCAATCAACAAGGACTTAGGTTCGCTCATTCATGAATTTGGTGAACAAATTTGTCACATTAGCTTTCATAGGTTTGGCTTATCGAACGCGTAAGTTCAAAATCTATGTGTAAAATAGTGTAATTGGAAAATCTTGTTATTTAGTGGAGTAATGTATCGTGTTGATGCGTTCCAATCACATTAGCAATTGGTTATTGGGGCCCATCAATTAGTCCAAAAAAATTCATCGTAAAATTCATCATCGTTTATGTTATGTTATCATTTTAAAACAATATTTAAGATTTTTTTTTATATTTTATGTTTGAGTAGCAAAATTCAAATTAAACCCGATTTGGATAGCTTTTGCGTACGTGTTGTTTTGTTAAAGGTGTTGTCTCGGATTTTTCACACCACTTAGTAACAATACAATGTGAAGTGCAATGTTAAGTTTAATATTTTTCAATGCAAAGTTCAACACACTCATTATGAAGTTCAATATATAAAACGCAAAGCTCAATAATAGAGAAGACAACAAAGTTTAACAACTTTGTGTGTGTGTGTGTGTGTGTGTGTGTGTGTGTGTGTGTGTGCATACATACATACATACATATAATGTATGTATGTATGTATGTACGTATACATACATACAATGGTATACACACACACACGTGTGTGTGTACATACATATAATGTATATATGTATGTCATACATACATGCATGCATACATACATATGTACACACACGCGTGCGTGCGTGCGTGCGTGCGTGCGTGCGTGTGTGCGTGCGTGTGTGTGTGTGTGTGTGTGTGTGTGTGTGTGTGTGTGTGTGTGTGTGTGTGTGTGTGTGTGTGTGTGTGTGTGTGTGTGTGTGTGTGTGTGTGTGTGTGTGTGTGTGTGTGTGTGTGTGTGTGTGTAGTTGTTGAATTGTGTTGTCTCCTTTATTATTGAACTTTGCATCGTATATATTGAACATTGTGATGGGTATGTTGAACTTCGTATTGCACATATTGCACTTCACACTATATTGTTACTAAGTGGTGTGAAGAATCTAAAACAATACCTTTCAACAAAACAACATGTATATGAAAGTTGTTTGAAGTATTTTGTATTCCAATCATCATCATGCGTAGGAGCATAGAAAAGCTTAAACATTTACAAAATGACATAGCCCAATTCTTTAACCCTTACAACTAAGTTGAACAATACCATATCACCGACAACACAACATTTTGTTGTACATATTTCATAGTTCTATTTGACAAAGAAGTAAAGGAAGAACAACGAGATAGTTGGGTGTTTATTCCCTCATCATGCTTACTAGTCGATTTTCCTTGTAACACACACACACACAAGAAAAGGCAAAAATTGAATTGAAATTGCCATCTCACATGCAATTATTTTTTAACCCTACTAAGTTAGGCCTTCCTCTATGACTCTTTCATAAATTCTCAATATTTTCTCCAACTAGGAACAAGACTTGACCATAAATGTTAAAGCCAAAAATGATAGATGGATATGATCTCTTAAATACACCATTATTTTCTTCATAGGAATCTTCTTCACATCCAAACATCAAATGCATTGTGCATCTTGTGTGTAAGTTTAACTCTACGAGTGCATGTTAGAAGGCATGAAAATTATTAGAAATCCTCACCTAAAACTAAATTTCACACCTCTTTTTGGGAAGATGGAACAACTTGATCAAGCTAATTAGTCTTGGATGAGATATTACCTCATTTTACCTTAACAAATTTTTCCTTTGTTAGAATGAATGTGCCCAAGTTGCTTGATGAATGCTCGCATTTGCTTATTTGTTGACGGCTCCCAAATTTGAAAACATTTCGTTGTTTGATGTTGGATGGCTCTCGAGGATGTAAGATTTTACTTATTCTTATTCTTCATTCTTGTTTGCATAGAGGTTGGTGGTTGAAATTATAGAATAATGGAGGTGGAGATCAATCCATATAGATGATTCTTTAATATTCATGATTGATTCATCAAGGAGACCAATAGTTGAAGGTTGATTGTTTGAAATGTGAGCCTTTGCTAACTGATCTGCAAGTACTTGTCCTTTGATAACCTTCTGCGGGGAGGCATTACTGGAAAAGGATCGTATAATGGTAGCCTCGTTTTCTTGGGGCCTCGCTATCGATTGGGTAGGTGCCATGTCATTCTCTATCCAAATCTATTTTCCCCACCCCCATCGTTTCCATGCCCTATCTTTATGGATTGGGGCAAGCCCATTCTCATCCCTTCCATATCTATATGGATTAGGGCAGCCCATTCCCACCCTTGTTCCCATCGTCTTCCCCATCCCCATACCGAATATTCTATAGTGAGACCCCAAGCCTTAACCCCTAGAAGTTGTATATTGAGTTAGGCGGGTAGCGTAGAGAGTAGAGCAATCTTATCTTTCTATAAGGAGTTCGAGTCTCTGGTAGCTAAATCAAGGATTCCCTAGATAAAAAGTGAATTAGATAGTAATACATATTTTCCGAGAAGCCAATTGTTATTCTTGTATATGGTAAATGGATAGTTCAATTCTACTATCTGGTGATTAACATTTTCTATATCAAAATCACTTAGCAGCATGATCCATTTGGCCATTCTACTTGTTAGAGATGATTCAGATAGGAGGTGCTTGAGTGGATTAACCTTGGCTATTAATTTGATATTTTGTTTAGCATGTAGTGCCATAACTTTTTGGAAACAAACAACATCACAAAACATGCTCATTCGATTAGAGTATAGATGAATTCATAAGATACCAAGGTATCGTAGAAGTGAAGGCTTCTCAAGCAAGGATCGTCTCTAGCAAATTACCATTGCCACAACCATCAAACCATAAATATATAAATAATTATGCATTGAGTCTCTATATTCATGTGTATGTTTCTAAACAATACAATAGAGAGCTCCTATTATATAGGCTTCATAAGTTGTTATTTTTAACAACCAAATAGTTGTAAGAGCTAATATTAGGGAATAAGACAATTCCCTATAAGTAGGATCAAACAAACCTACGTGAACCAAATAATAACTTAAGCCCCTAATTCAAAGTTAACCCTTTTGTGGATTTGAACATAATTCAACACCAAACTAGTTCGAAATAACCGAAACCACTAGCTAGTGTGATCACACACTCCAACGCCCTCCCTTAAGTGTAGGATGGGGGTGAGAAAAGAGGAATAAAAATGGCTCGTGGGTCTCATAAACCAGCTCAATGAGGTATGCATGTACAAATACATAGTGAAATATTAGTGTCCCTATGGTAACTAGTGTATCTTATCGAAATACATGGATTTCGAGTTGTTATAACTACCAAGTAATAATAGGAACTGTTATGCTATACAAGGCTTAGAAAAAAACATTGATCAAAGAACTGGGAAAAAATATTTACCATGGATGAAATATATCATCACAAGACACCAAAAAATATGTAATACAACCATAGTGGAGCGAGATCTTGTTGGTGTATGACTAGACTTGTCATCATTCGACGTCTTGTCCACCTAGTTGGTTAATCATCTCACTTAGTGAGAATAGGTCATAGTTTAATTTTCATAGTTGAATAGGTCATAGGGTTGTGTACACGTGTCATGCATAGGAGTTACACAACACTCCTATATGTACCCCTTCATTCTAGATTTATGAGCATGCCGAAACTCCACTATCTTTTTTGTACTTGATTTTCCTTGTGATTTGTGCTCTTGCTAATTACAAAGCATTCTCATCTCCATTGGAAGTGCAACCCATCTTCAATGTGCACGAGGTTCCAACATTGATCCTCATGGAACAATCCGATATGGTACGAGCTCATTATTGACCATGTTCATGCTTCCATTCACTCTTCGCACTCATGTTCAATCAAGACCCTTTCTCTAAGACAGATGCGACCATTGCCCCTTTTTCTACCTCATATTTTGATTTCTCAACCGACAAAACTCTTTCTACACTTTGTGTTTCCCTTTAGTGCCACGTTGCTTCACCGCGGCCTTCCAAAGTAGCTCTCCACAACAATCTTCTCCTCCTACTTCATGTGTTACATTGCATGCTCTGTTTGAGCCATCACACATCTTGGAGGACCTATCTATCTCTCATGTTGGGAGTGTTTCCCTAGGGACACTTGTCACTTCCACCATTTTAGAGATTCTTCATGATCCACCTCTTCTTTTGGATCCCTTTATGAGGTTTATTGGGCCCCATCTTCTTCTCTCTCTGACATGCACACTACCGTGGAATTACCTTTGTCTCATGTGCACTCTTTTTCTAGACCTATGTCACCTTCCAGTTGTAGATCAAAGTCATATTTCATAGTATTGTAGGATTCTTCTTCATTCATGGAGAGGGATGATTTCCGGTGCTTATTTTCTATCCTTCCCAAAGGAAGAAACATTGTTCGATGCAGGAAAATTCTCTTCAGTCTTGGCGCGGAGGACCACATCATCAACACACTTCTTGGAGGACCTTCTTGTTCTCTCTTATTTCTCTCTCTACTCTAGAGTATGATTGTATTTGGGTACCTTATCAGGCCATGTTGTCGGGATCCATTTCTTCTCCTTCTTCACCGAGTCTTCTTAAGTGATTTTGTCTCTCTTTTGAGGGAGTTTTTCCCACTTTGGGTTTTCTTTTCACTCCACTTTTTGATATTTTCTTGTACATGGGTACCTCATATAACCTAGTTTTCGGACCCATTCTCTTCTTCTTCTTCTTCTTCTTCTTCTTCTTCTTCTTCTTCTTCTTCTTCTTCTTCTTCTTCTTCTTCTTCTTCTTCTAGGAAGATGTTATTTGTACATGGGTACCTTATCAAGCTTAGTAGTCAAGCCCCATTAACACATCTTTCTTAATTGTTTAGGATATTTCTCTTTCGCTTCGACTTTCTACGACCTCTACCTCGGCTTCGATGAAGGGGGTGTTGGTGTATGACTAGACTTGGCGCCATTCGACGTATTGTCCACCTAGTTAGTTACTCATCTCACTTAGTTAGAATATGTCATAGTTGAATTGGTCATTATTGAATAGGTCATAGGGTTGTGTACAGGTGTCATGCATAGGACTTACACAACACTTCTATATGTACCCCTTAATTTTAATTTATGAGCATACCGAGACACTCCATTGTCTTTTCTATATTTGATTTTCCTTGTGATTCGTGCTCTTACTAATTATAAAGCATTCACATCTCCATTGGAAGTGCAACCCATCTTCGATGTGGACGAGGTTTGAGCATTTATTCTTACGGAACAATCGATAGATCTTATGCCACAAGGTGTTCAAAAGCATGAATCAAAGACAAACCACAATGCTC